>OZ038455.1:25204044-25292433 GCA_964036195.1 Sphaerolaimus hirsutus
TACCGTATTTCCTCGAAATACCCCCCGGGGGGTGATTGTTTCATAGTAGTCCCGAGAGGGGGGGTTAAACGAGGGGGGTATTTCGAGGGGGGGTTATTATTTCACAAGAAAATTTTTGAAAACCAAGTACGAAATTGTCGTCTGAAGCGTACGCAGACCGTCGAAAAATGCAACAAAAACCGCCATTTATAAGGTTCTGTAGACTAATATTAGTACGTAGATGGTATAAACACTGTTCTAACATGATTCCGACATTGTTTTAACGTGTGTTCTGCACTACGCAGAACACAAACTGCAGTATTTGTCATGTACGTTCTCTTTACACTCAATTTGGGGGGGGGGTATTTCAAGGGGGGGGGGTATTTTGAGGAAATACGGTATGTAATTGTTCGATTTTCTACATCCGAGTATGGGAAATTTCCGAAAATTTCTGGCGATTTTTCTACATCCTTTATTCCCTTCTATGCCTTCAAAAAATCACCATAAAGAACTATCTATAATATGTTTTATGTACTCGAGTACTTTAAAAAAGTATACGTAAAAGCGAGTACAGGATCTTTTTTCAAAGGAAACGTAAACATATTTACCCCTGTACTCGAGTATACGTATTTATCGAGTAAAAGTACCGTATTTCCTCGAAATACCCCCCCCCTCGAAATACCCCCCCCCTCGAAATACCCCCCCTCAAAATGGACACTATGAACTTATAAACCCCCCCCTCGAAATACCCCCCCCCCAAATTTAGTGTATAGATAACGAAAATGACAAAGGCTGCGGTTTGTCATCCCGACAATGCAGAACACACGTTAAAAACGATGACTCTGTTATGTGAGAACAGTGTTTGTACGTCTACACACTTATAAATGTCTTTAGAGTCTTATAAGTGGCGATTTTTTGTCGCATTTTTCGACGTCTGCGTACGTTTCAGACGACATTTTAGTACTGGGATTTCAAAAAATTTCTGGCGAAATAATAAACCCCCCCTCGAAATACCCCCCCCCCCCCCCTCGTTTAACCCCCCCTCAAAATTCTCACTCTGAAACAATAAACCCCCCGGGGGTATTTCGAGGAAATACGGTAAATATGTATTAACAACTATGGTCTTAATGGACGGTGTACTATTATACTCGGCGTACATGATACTCTGCCGTCGCACTGATTTATGTCTCGTGTTGGAAGCGTGCCAATGATTTTTAAATCATGCGATTTCCGTAAAAAAAATGAAATAAAATTCGTCGATGTGAATATTTTAATGAATAACATTATAACTAGACTCAATTGTGTCATCTTTATATGAAACTCGCACGCGTTAACCATCATTGGCACACTTCCAACGGGAACCACGCGTGCAAGGTCTAAAGTAACCGGAGTATACGCCAGAGTTGCGAAAGCGTATTTACGCTTACCCGAAATACCCGGGTAAATGGGTATTTATACTTACGCTTACGCTTACGCTTTCATAAAATACCCGCACGCTTTTTTACGGGTACTAAAAGCGTAAAAAAGCTTTTCACACGGTTCAGTTTTACACTTTTGAAAAAGCATAAAACCACAAAAAAGAGTGAACGAAACTGCGTACCATAAAAATTACTGCGTGCGCGCAGTAATGTGCTGGAACTAGTGGCACATTTACAAATTGTGTCGCAGTATGAATGTCTTGCTAATACTGTGTCGTCGAGCAAAATCGTGGCTTCAGATAACAAATTTTGGGCTGAAAATGGATTCCAACGACAATGTTGTCGCCGTCGACAGCACTAACTCCAAGTTGGACGATAAAAAGATGACTTACCGTGTTTCTTCTACGGCAGCCTCCAATAGAACGGCACCTCCCATATAACGGCAGGCAAAAAAAGTTGACAAAAAAAATTGAACGGTGCTCTCCTATTATTAGAAATACGGTAAGTGTCGCAGCGGATGAATGGCCAAACAACATATGAGGGCAGACTACTAGGTGGACATCCGAAAAATGTTGCTGAGAGCTTGATTTGGAAAGAATTCACTGAAAAAACGTCTCTTAAAATTTTTTTACGCTTACGCTTTTATTTACGCTTTCCCAGGTATTTTAAAAAGACCTTACGCTTTAAGTATCCATACTGAAAATTTGGAAAGTGTATTTACGCTTACGCTTACGCTTTCCAAAAATACCGGTATTTTAACAACTCTGGTATACGCACAAATACCCATTCTGCACATTTGCCGGTTACGCACAAAATCGAACCCGCCATCAGGCATAATTGCCCATTACGCACATGACTGATCATTTGTGCGTGATGGGCATTGTGCGAAACGGGTATTTGTGCGGAATGGGCAATTGTGCGTGATGGGTTTGATTTTGTGCGTAACAGGCAAATGTGCGGAATGGGTATTTGTGCGTAATAGGCATGCCCCGGTCTTAATGCAATACATTTGGCCCATAAAAACACTCCAGCGGTGCGATACATCATAAATTTTAGCCGCTGTCCAGCTCACTCCGTTGTGAAATACCAGAAAAATAATTTGTGGAATATTCATCTATCGATTCGATATTGTTTGATGCACAGGTTCGATGTGCAGTCAGAACGAAATATTTCCTGATTCTTAAGGCCGCTTACAAAGCGTTTCGCAGCAGGGTGAAATGGCCTGTTATAAGTTCCGCCCAGAATAGCAATATTTCTGGCTTCCGGAAATGTGGCATATTTGGCATTTGGCAATTTGAAAAGAGTAGGGTCGGCTGGCATACGGGCAAATTTTTTTCTTTTCTTATCTTTCTTTTTGTAAAAGGCAGTCAAAGTTTTCAGTTTTATATTTGATTTGGTTTACATTAGTTTTACATTTGGTTTTGATTTCGAAGGGACATAAATAGTTGCGGTGGTGGAATATCATGTCCACCGAGTATAAATACCTGAAAAATACATGTGCTTGAGTACTGGGTATATACATTGAATATACCGTATTTCCTCGATTAACCCCCCCCTTGAATAACCCCCCCTCGAAATACCCCCAGGTGTTTTTGAGCTGGGGAAAAATAAACCCCCCCTCGAAATACCCTCCATCTGGAATGATGTACACCATGTGCCAATCCCAAGCCCTGTAAAGTGTAAAGTAAAGTGTCAAATGTAAAGTCAAATGCAAAGTAAAGTGTCAATTGTCATGCAACATTCAGTAATAAAATCTTTTCTTTTTTGTTTTGATTGACACTTTACTTTGCATTTGACTTTACATTTGACACTTTACTTTACACTTTACAGGGCTTGGGACTGCCCCCATGTATGCAATGTACATGATGTATTTATTGGCGCCAGTTTCCATCGCACATACACATATACAGGGTTGGCAAAATCTCAGAAAAAAATAAAAATAAAATAAAAATAAAATGGAATATTCAAGAATAAAATAAAATAAAATAAAATGGAAAATATAAGAATAAAAATAAAAATTGTATAAAAATTCGAATTTTTGTAAAATTTTTGTAAAATTGTATAAAAATTCATATTTTTGTAAAATTGTATAAAAATTCATATTTTTTGTAAAATTTTATCTCGTTGCTTGAGTTTCTACCTGTTTATTCATGGATCTGGGAGCAGTCCCAAGTGTAAAGTGTCCAATGTGATGTAAAATGTCATGCAAAGTGTCAATTGTCATGACAAATGTAAGGTCAAGTGTAAATTGTCATGACATGTAAAAATAAAGTATCAATTGTCAAGTAAATTGTGTCCAAATCTTATGTTTTATATCTAAATCTTATGTTATGTATCCAAATTATGTTGTTGTTGTATCCAAATCTTATGTGAACATTTGGATACAAAAACATAAGGTTTGGATACAAAACATACTATGGATACAAAAACACAAGATTTGGATACACAATTTACACTTTGCATGACATTTGTCATGACAATTGCCACTTTGCTTGATATTTGACATGACACTTGACATTTTGCATGAGAATTGACACTTTACTTTAGATTTGTCAAGACAATTGACAAATTGCATTACATTTTACAAATGTGTCCAGCACACTCCACTAGTCCTTCTACTGAAAATGCAAACCATTCTTATCAATAATTGTAACTTTACACTTGCAGCTAGCTAACAATACATACTGCATGCAACTTTGGAAAAATTTGTCACAGGTTTTTCATGTATAGGTCTAATTATAACATTTTTTTGGCCTTGCATGCATGATTCTGATTTTTACAAAAATTTTTGTACAATTTTTGTAAAATTTTTGTAAAATGTGTCATTTTATTTTATTAATGACTTTTGGGAATAAAATAAAATAAAATACAATGAAACAAGAATAAAATAAAAATAAAATAAAATTTTTATACAATTTTTATACAATTTTACTAAAATGAATTTTTATAAAACCAACCCTGCACATATATATACATCAATTTATGTACAGATGTACGTCTGTATGCCCCGATATGTCCCATTACTTACCTTTATTACCGGTTTTGTGTATGAAAAGCGTATTCTTTACTATGAATTTCACGAAAATTTCTGACGAAATAATACCCCCCCCCTCGAATAAGCCCCCCCCCCCCCTCGAAATACCCCCCTCAAAATTTCCACTCTGAAAAAATAACCCCCCCGGGGGTATTTCGAGGAAATACCGTACTGGAATTACCGCCCCCAGGGTATTATTTTGAGGGAAGCCAAGTTTTGAGGGAAGCCATTGATCACATTAATCCCCCGGCAGCGAGGACTGGCGCTGCCCCCCCCCCCGCACCCAATAGATGCTTCCATGCTAAATTCATTTTTTTCGAAATTTTGAAGTTATTGACTTTCCTAATTGGATGCCTTAATTTTGTTCCACTTAGTAGATACAAATAGTTATGGCAGAAGTGAGAATTTGACCGATTGAATGTGTTCTATTCGTTGCACAATTTATTTTATTCAGCCAGACATTTTTATGTCAAAAATAGTCGTTTTTCGTTCTTTTTCTTTGGCTCAGTGCCAACGTTTCGTCCGCTTTTGAAGCAACGCGCTTTTAGGATGACGTGTGCGTTTCGCTGGACTGTTTAATTACATTGAATTAATTTGTATAGTAAAAAGTTCATCGACTTGGTGCTTTGGATTTGATTTGTGATAAAATTTTGCCAATCTAACATTTATTTTTTTACATTTCTCTTCTAATGCGCTTTATTAGTGATTATGAATAGTGATATTTCTGAATCATTTGTTCAGAATGAGCACTAATTACACAACATTGAAACTAATATTAAATGATCAAAATACTAATATTGTTGTGGGTATAATATTTCAAAGATGGAGAAATGAATACAGTAAATCAGCTGTGAATTGAATAAATATTTAAGTATCCTGTTGAAGATAAATTATCTCAAAATGTATAATTCAGTAGACTACAGAATTTGATAAGCTATCTAATACAAAATGAATTTCCACTAGAATATCTACCTTCTTAACTACATTCTCTAAAAAGTAGCCATTCTCCAAACCCCAATCAAATTCACTCAGGCAGTCGAATCGCGATCGAATCGCAATCGCACCGCTCAAGCGCAGCCGTACCAGCTCTGGGGGGCAGTCCCAAACCCTGTAAAATGCCCTGTAAAATGTCAAATGTCACGCAAAGTGTCAAGTAAAATGCCCTGTAAAATGTCAAATGTCACGCAAAGTGTCAAAAGTCATGTAAAATTCCCGGTAAAATGGCAAACGTACGTTTGCCATTTTACCGGGCATTTTACATGACTTTTGACACTTTGCGTGACACTTGACATTTTACCGGGCATTTTACATGACACTTTGCGTGACACTTGACATTTTACAGGCCATTTTACAGGGTCTGGGACTGGCACCTTGCCCTGGTCGTTTTTGTGCCAGTCGGCCTTCTTCCCCCCACCGCATTCGAGGTTCAGCTCCGCGCGCTTCTGGACCATCTGGTTGGGCAGCATGTTGACGCGGTGCGGTTTGTCTTGCTTCGAGTACGATAGGGGTCGACTGCGCCAGGGGGGGGGGGGTTAGGAAATACCGTGTTACCTAGAAATACCCCCCAGGGGGGTTTATTATGGCGCCAGCAAAATTTGAAGGGGGTTAATTGGAGGGGGCTTATTCGAGGAGGGAGCCTATTAGTTCGTAGTACCTCCAACTAGAGGGACCTCCTATTGTTTTCCACAGATTTTGCAAACATTAAACTAACAGTGAACAATTGTGCAATTCTATTTATCTAACTGGAATGTAACAAAATAGTTACCCGGGCCTAATACATGTTCAAGGAGGTATGTATACCTTTTTATGAGGTATTACTTTTATTTGATTTGTCACGTTCAAAGGGGCCAAAATTGGTGCAGAGGGTGCACTAATGCGCACATCTGCCCCTTACGCACATTTGACCGTTTTTTCACTTGACACTTTTCCAAGTGATTTTCAGATATGAGTGAAGTGAAAAAAGTTGTGCAATAACATCAGTGAACTTTTTTCACTTCACTCATATTTGAACATCACTTGAAAAAGCGTCAACTGAAAAAACGGGCAAACGTGCGTAACGGGCAGATGTGCGTATTAGGCATGCCGCCCAAAATTGTACCGTCAATAAGAGGCTACTTTTTATTGGAGGTATGTATGCCTACAATTGGAGGTAATGCGCATGCACACACTAGTTAACCGCCAGAATTTGGTAAACTCATAAATCGGTTTTGAACGCATTTGAGTTTACTGGAACGAGTTAATCTTTATCCCCATCAACTGCAGTTGACAGGCACCTCATTCTGGTAATCTAACATGTGTTCAAAGCCGATTTATGAGTTTACCAAAATCTGGCAGTAAGCTAGTGTGTGCAGCGCCATCTCAAATCAATTTTTCCGGATTTATTGTGCCTACACACACTAGTTTTCACCGTGACTTCGTGTGAAAACCGAAACTTTTTCAAATGCAAATTATTGAACACGGTTGACTGATTTTGTTTTATTTTAATTGGAAATTAAATAAATGAAAGTTAAAATTTAAAAATTTGAAAACTAAAACACATAAAGCATACAAAAAGAGTAGGCTCAATGTCGCCATGTGGCCATCTCAGTTTTCACATCAGTCACGGTGAAAATTAGTGTTTGAAGGGCCGTTGTGTGATAGAACTCCTGATGAAAATACCTACCCGAAAAAATGCTCCTACCATATGAAAACTCAACTCTAGTCCTTCCCGGGGGAACTCACCTTGAAAAGATGATCGGCGACGAGTAATTTTAGGTAATTGTCGGGTTCGTTTGAGCGGCGGGCTTTTATACATCTCCATGTGCCTGGATTTCGCTGCCGCGAACAAATGGAGCCAATGATTTATAATACAAATTTGATTATCTAATTTCGATTGGCCCCGCGAACACGTCAAGCGTAACATGCTCAAATCGGGCAAGAATTTACGGCGTGTCGCTCGCCGACTGCGGTTACTTTCGGTTTTACGGTTCAAAAACTGTTTAGCGTTCCGAAATTGAAGCGTCTAATTCTAAAAGTCGACAAGTCCACAAAAAGTAAATCGCTTTTTAAGTTTCAGACCCAATTCCAGGCCCCTAATGAGCGTCCAATTTGGCTCTCTCATGCTTTCCATTAAGTTCCGTATGTTGGCAATAAAGTGTCAAATCTTCAGTCCCTCCTCTCAACCTAGGTATATGTGAAAAATGGTCCCTTCAGTCCCACCTCAAAAATATCACTCTGAAAACATAAACCGCCGGGGCGGGGGGGGGGGGGGGGTATTTCGAGGAAGTACGGTATATTCTCAGAAAATCTATGAGCAAAAAATTAGAATTTCCGATTTTTTCTGAAACCTGGTGAAAATGTTAATAAAAACATTTTATTTTTTTCTTATATTTGAAAAAATATATAAAGTGGGAATTTTTGAACGCTAAGCCCGCACCGTATTTCCTTGAAAAGAATGGTCTTTTGTCTATTGTCTTTTTTTAAGAGGTCTTAAAAAAAAAGATTTTTGGTTAAAAAGAGGTTTAAAAAAGAGGTTTTTCACTGCATGAACACATAGAAGAATAGGTAAACATTATAATATCAAACGCGAGGGTTATATTCGAGGGGACCAACTATTTAATATCCTTGGTTCACATCAACTTATTCCGAAGGGGTTTATTTCGATGCGAATGTTTATTATTTCCCAACTTACTCAAACCTGAGAATATTTTGAGGGGAGAGTTAATTCAAGGAACTGTGGTAGCTGTACGAACAGTATTCTGACTCCTTTCCTAACTAGTGGTGGAAAAGCGCCATTGTGTTTCCGGTGCTTGGCGCCATTGGCGCTTGGCGCTGAAGTTCGGAAAATCTCCATGGCGTTTTCGGACCTTGGCGCTAAAGTCATAGCGCTTTTTCCACCTCTAGTCCTAACTAGTGATGTAAAAGCGCTATGGCGCTAGCGCTTAGCGCTAGCGCCAAAGCAAAAAGTACCATGGCGCTTCTGGCGCTTGGCGCCATTTTGCTCTGGCGCCATTGGCGCTTGGCGTTAAGAGTCAGAAAAGCGCCATGGCGCTTTTGGTGCTTGGCGCCAAAGTTCTGGCGCTTTTCACATCACTAGTCCTAACTAAACAAGAAACTCGTCAAAATTGACTATGTAGGATCAATCGCCCCGTATTTTTCAAGTTTCCATCAAACAAAATAATATGCTAAAAATAAACGGGGTAGAAAGACGTCGGAGAATAATTGCAGACGAAATTAGTGTTCATGGCCATGGGTTGAAAAACTGAGAATAATATGCGCTGGCCATGAATAAAAGAAAAAAGCAAATTAAGTAAATACCTATTTCTTGTGTAATTTAGTTGCGTTTCGAACATTTTCATCGGCCCTACACACACTAGTTGAGAGCGACACCAAATATTAACTGATTGCATTATTGTACCGTATTTCTTCGAAGCACCTCCAGCCATCGAAATACCCCCCTCAAAATGGTCACTATGAATTAATATACCCCCCTCGAAATACCCCTTGTCTGTAATGATGTACATCATGTATGCTATTTTTTACTGCCAGTTTGCATGGCAGTTACACATACCGTATTTCTTCTAATAGAAGGGCAGGTCTCCAATAGAAGGGCATTTCTAATATAAGGTACACTTGTTCGACTTCTTGGGTCAGGAAAAAAATAGAAGGGTGGTCTCCGATAGAATGTACCCTATTTCCTCGAAATCCCCCAGGGGTTTTATTTTTTCAGAGTGGAAATTTTGAGGGGGGTATTTCGAGGGGGGGGCTTATTCGAGGGGGGGGGGGGATTATTTCGTCAGAAATTTTCGGGAAAGTCATACTAAGGAAAACGCTTTTACATACCACAAACTGGTAATAAACGTGACCAAATAAGGACACAACAGGGACGTAAACATATATCGCTACTGTTACAGAAATAAAAGGGTGAATCCCCTTGGATTGATTAAAAGAGGTTTTTTGAAGAGGAAATATGAGAAAAATGCTGGAAGTTTTTGGGGGTAGGGTAAAAATCCTATATTTCTGTACATTTATGCCAGTGCACAAACGTGGGTCACCGTGTATGCGGCTTCTAAATTTAAGATGTGTAAAGGGTTGGCGGTAGGGCTCGAACTCGACTCGACTCGACTCGACTCGACTCGTGACTCGAGGATAAAATTGGGTACCGACTCGACTCGACAGACTCGACCGAAAAAATATGGCCCAAACTCGAGACTCGAGGTTTTTGCCTGACTCGACTCGAAATTTTGGCAAATTTCGAGTCAGGGATCACCATTGAAGCATGTCAAAGATATCTAATTTAATATGAATTTTGAAACATTTTTTAAAATTTTTGCGCGCAAGCGCGCATTTCGACGCCGCATGCAAAAGTTATCATTATGAATATACCGTATTTCCTCGAATTACCCCATCGCAATACCCCCCTTCAAAATGGGCAGTATGAATTAATAACCCCCTTCTTGAAACACCCCCCCCCCAAAAAAAAAATTCAGTGTATAGGGAACGTAGATGACAAAAGCTCTGGGAAACGAAGAACACACGTTAAAAACAATGATTGTCTTACATTAGAACATGGTTTATATCATCTACATACTCATTTAAAGGCTATAAACTCTTATACATGGTGGTTTTTCTTGCATTTTTCTACGTCTGCGTATGTTATTAGTACTGGGTGTTCAAAAAATTTCTGGCGAAATAATAACCCCCCCTCGAATTACCCCCCTCGAAATACCCCCCTCAAAATTCCCACTGTGAAAAAATAAACCCCCTGGGGGTATTTCGAGGAAATACGGTACTCGAGTATAGGTACGTATTTATCGATTAAACGTAAATACATTTTAACAACTATACATGTAATTTTCTGGCTGGTTTAGGAATGTAATTTTATCAATACATTTCTTTAAAAAATTGTACTTATTATAAAAAACTGGGTCAATGAAATATGTTGTTTATCCATTGCCAGGCCGGTTTTTTTGCAACTTTTTGTGGAAACATCAAGAGAGTGAAAATGTGTGACAAAAAGTTATAGTTTTGCTTTATCTTGGTATGAAAATGAACTGTTGGTATTAGACTTCATTAAGTGTGTGTGTGAAAACATTGGTAGAGAAACCAGTATCTGAAATTTCTGCGAGCGTCATTCCAAAAAGTAACGCATCCGACTTGACTCGAGACTCAATATTTTCGCCTGACTCGACTCGAATTTTCACAAACTCGCCCGACTCGACTCGCCGACTCGACCGGAAAAATTTTCTGGTTCCGACTCGAACTCGAGTTTGAAAAAAATCGAGTTTCGAGCCCTAGTTGGGCGATTGGAAACTTCGTAAATACACAGTTACCGGGCAGAACTAATTGAGTTGTGAATAATAGAGTGGGTGCGCCAGCAAGGAGATTGCCTTGGACAATTAATTTAGTTAAATCGCCTAAAATGGTGTTTCAGGGCAGAAGATCTTAAGTATGTGTTGTTAAAAGCAGCCAAGTCTAGAATTGTTGAATGAAGTTTTACTGGGAACAATCTTGTAGTGTGAAGTACCATGTATTTATATAAATAGAGGTGAGAGAACAAAACATGTGCTAGTGAATAAAAATGCAGAGCTAAATAAATATGTAAATCTACAGAGCGATTTACGTAAGAATATTATTTAATTGCAGTGTAAAGTGGAGCTACAAAAATGGTGTAATAAATTACTCCTATTTTGGTAGAAACTGTCTAGGTAATTGTAGTAGAATAATTTACAGTAGAAAGCTTTCCTAAAAAATATCCTATTTAGAAACAGCCTAAATTAACAGCGTGAAAGAACACCTAAAGTATTCAGTAAAATGGTGTTTAAAATGCAGTAATAAATAAATATGCAGTAAAACAGAAGTGAAATAATCACTTTTTACCTATAGGCAGGGTTGGTTTTATAAAAATTCATTTTAGTAAAATTGTATAAAAATTGTATAAAAATTGTATTTTATTTTTATTTTATTCTTGTTTCATTTTATTTTATTTTATTTTATTCCCAAAAGTCGTTAATAAAATAAAATGACACCATTTTACAAAAATTTTACATTAATTTTACAAAAATTTTACAAAAAATCGAAATCATGCATGCAAGGCCAGAAAAATGTTATCATTAGACCTAAACATGAGTAACCTGTGACAAATTTTCCCATTACTTTACAAAAGTTGCATGCAGTAGGTATTGTTAGCTCGCTGCAAGTGTAAACTTACAATTATTGATGACAATGGTTTGCAATTTTAGAAGAAGGACTACTGGACTGTGTTGGGCGCATTTGTAAAATCTCATGCAAAGTGTCAATTGTCATGACAAATGTAAAGTAGTGTCAATTGTCATGCAAAATGTCGAGTGTCATGTCAAATGTCGAGTGTCATGTCAAATGTCAAGTGTCATGTCAAATGTCATGGAAAGTGTAAATTGTATATCCAATTCTTATGTTTTGTCTTCGCATGTTCACATAAGATTTGGATTCAAGGACAAGATTTGGATACAAAATGTAAGATTTGGATAAAGAACATAAGATTTGGATACAAAACAAGATTTGGATACAAAACATAAAATTGGGATACAATACATTACACTTTAATATATATATTTGCCATGACAATTGACACTTCACTAGTCATTTGCCATGACAATTGACACTTTGAATGGCATTTTACATAACATTTGACACTTTACAAAGCTTGGGACTTCCCCCAGTCCCACGAATAAACAAGTAGAAACTCAAGCAACAAGATAAAGATTTTACAAAAAATATGAATTTTTATACAATTTTACAAAAATATGAATTTTTATACAATTTTACAAAAATTCGAATTTTTATACAATTTTTATTTTTATTTTGAAATTTTCCATTTTATTTTATTTTATTTTATTCGTAAATTTTCCATTTTATTTTTATTTTATTTTTATTTTTTTCAGAGATTTTGCCAACCCTGCCTATAGGTTAAGGTTCAGTAACCTAAAAGTACCTTAAGGCCTAAGGTCCAGTGACCCTTACGCAGAATTGGCTCAGTGCCAGTCACGTATAGGTAAAGGTTCAGTAACCTAAAAGTACCTACAGGCCTAAGGTCAAGTGACCCGTATGCAGAATTTCAGCAGCGATAAAAGGCCCAGTGGCCTTAGGTCCAGTGACCTAAAATCAGTTTTGGCTCAGTGCCAGAAGCTGCACAGTAAAATAAAGCAGTTCAGGAAAACATATGCAGTCAATAGTCAAATCTCAGAGTGAATCCTATTTCAAAACTGGAGTCTGTTTTGTATATTTCTGGCTTTCCAGAATGTTCTGGAACATTGCTTATTTTTAGCTTTGTTACCCAAGTAGGTGGAGTTTACTTGTGGTGGAAAATCACTACTTTGTAAAAGTTCCAATTTTCTAGTATCATTAGGCATGTGTATAGGACAGACACACCCTAATGTATGACCAAAAATTGTCATGAAATGACAATTTCTTAAAACACAATTCATAGGTATGATTTGGAACAAAACATCTGTGAATTTACACCTGTGCTAGCTGCTGGAACAGCTGTAAAATGTTTGAGGTTTTGTCATAGCTGTTCGCTGAAAGCATCAATCTTTCTCAGACAGTCTGAACCTCTTTGAAGTCTGCACAGTAAATTAATTGTTTTTTAGATTTTATCGTGGTTTTCCAGCTTTTTTGGAATTTCTGGAATATTATGCAATTTTCAGTTCTGTTACCTGGGTAGGTGGAGTTTACCATAGGCAGATAAGCATTATTTTGTAAGACATGTGATGAAAGCAATCTCACTAGGCATGTGTATAAGACAGACACACCCCAGTGTATGACTGAAATTTTATCTGAAAATGATAAATTTTGCATCATCATAAAATGGGTACATTTTCCATCATGTCTCTGTAGTTTTTTACAAAAGTTATTTCCCCACCAATGCTTTCTGATGGGGACCTATTGTAATGTTGCATAAGAACACATGCACTTGTTTGTCAACACGTGTTCAATTTTTGGTTGCTTATGCAACAATATTAATAGCATGTCATTAGTCTCCTTCATCCTTCAGGTCCCACTTTTATCCTCTTTGAAGTGTGCACAGAAAATTAATTGTTTTTCTTGCAGTTTACCCATTTTCAGATGTGATCTTGGTTTCTAGTGAAGCTAAATTTTCAAAAACTTAAGCCAATTTCAAATTCAGGCCTGAATTTTGAAATTCAAACACTCCTGTTTATTGCATAGACATTTGGCTTATGGTAGCTTGAACCTGGAAGCCAGCACTAGCATCCTTTTTCATCTAGTAGTGGGAAATGAACCACTTATGTTATGAGTTAGGCATCAAATATTACACTTTACAATACACATGGATATCATTGCATATTATCTGTTCATGAACTGATGAACATATGTTGTGCCATTTATTTATAACAAAACACCATTTTCACTGTAATTTCAAACACTATAAATAGTTTGCTAGTGTGAGCGGAATGCATACATGTGTGTAAAACCCAGCTGTGAATGGAATGGAGGTGTGAAACTAGTTGTTCTACCAGTGCAGCTGGTGTATTGTGTACAAACTAGCGTATACGCATAACTGCAATGCAAAATGGTCGCAAAAAAATACATCATGTTCCACGCATACATGATGTACCTTACTCCAGAGGGGGGGGGGGGGTATTTTTTCCTCACCTCGAAAACACCTGGGGATATTTCGAGGGGGGGTTTATTCAAGGGGGTATTTCGAGGAAATACGGTAGGTACATAGTAAAACTACTCAAAATGGTGGCAGACGCTGTCAACGTGCAGAATGAAGATGTTGAGTTGCTTGCCATATCCGGATGAAATTGTCCACTTAAAGACTTTTGATGGCACTAACTTTCTTGTTAAAGCTAGGGGGCTGAAAATTGATTCGTTTGTAGAGAAATATATGGGCTTTCTTTTGATAAACTCGGCGCACATGATGGCACTTTGCCAAATGAAGCTGCACAAATTATTTCACAATATGAGGGAAACAAAATTAATGAAATCTTCCCAATAGCCTAGGAATTAAATAACAATTGATATATCTTATGTTAATAATGTTTGAAGAGTTCATGTTTCGTTAAAACAAGAGTTAACGAATCGAATCGTAATCGAAAAAAGAAAAACCGAGGAGGTGCGCATGAGAGGAAAGAGGTATTAAAAAGGTAATCGGAACTGTAGGAGCGTGTGGTGCGGCTGGATTTGCCCTTGAATGGGCCGCCACCGACCCTCGCTGTATTTTTAGAGAGTTTTTGGGCCGAAAAACGCTCTGCAAGACAGGACTGGCGCCGTGAAGTGAGTCCTGGCAGAGTGCCAAGGCCCAATGTATGACGTCAGCGAATGGCGTCGGCCACTTATTTTTGTTACGTTGACCATAATCGTAACATTTGGCAACCTGCCAGATGCAATCGATAATGGGCATCTAGCGAACTTACGTGGCTGTAATTATACGTACAATGCCGAGCTCGACTACGGAAGATCTCGGTGGGATCGCGGTGCTAAATCTTGGCACCGGGGCATACGGTTACACGTTATAAATATAACGTTATGTATGCAATGGATAACCTCGGTGCGGTTTGATACTGATACTGGGTTGTATTCATTGGAAAAAAATGCGTATCGATTTACGAGTGAAAAGAAAGGCGGTGGTATAATTCCATTCCGGTTATACGAAAAGAAATATCGGAAGGTGGCTAACACAGAAAGTTACTGTGCGGGCACGTCGACGCGGTGCGTTTCGGTCGGAAACGGATCGGCGGGTTGCGGTCGGAAACGCGCGAATTGGAAACGCGTCGGTTTTTCGAGGTGCGTTTGCGAGCGTTTAAAAGCGTGGGCTCAGAGGGCTGTTGAGCATAATTGTCAACCGTTCAACGAGAACACGCGGGTTTTTTTAATTCAGAGATGGCGTCTGACGGAAGTGAGCTGCTGTTGGAGCAAGAAGAAAACTCCGCAGACTCGTCGCAAGACCCGTTGGATAGCTCGTCAGTGGCGGAAACGGCTGGCGTGTCGCGCAGGCGGACTCGAAGCGCAACGCGCGGACCGCGCGAGTACAAAACGAAGAAAACCCCGAAGCCGGTCAGAGATACGGTACGTTGGGACCAGGGACACTGTGGGTTTGAAGGGGGGCACTTTTCTGTGCTTCTCATGCAGACCGCAGTTTTTGAAGGTTTTTGTGCTAGATTGGGTTCTAGCGGGAAAATACGGTAGGACATGCATAATACAGCATGTAGGAAACGTGATAGAGCATTCGTTGTTTATGCCCAGAACTGAACCGATAAAAGTAGAAGTCAGGTGTTGTGTGGCGGGTCGGTCAAACCCGCTATCGATAGTATGCGTTATAGGATGCATTATTCAACATCGTAAAGCTCCATGTTGTGACGTACTTCTTACCGGCTGCATCTCGCAGGCGGCTGAAATACAGTCAAAACGGGAGCAAAGTATGATGGAGAATCGAGATTTGGAGGCGCCGACGCTATCGCCAACCATTGGCGGTGCGGAGGCGGCCAGCATGCGTAAAGAACTGGAAATTTTGAAGCCTGAGGATCGGGTGGCCTACCTGAACAAACTGGCAGAGCAGCGTGTCTCCAAGGCGGAGACGATCAAAGAGTGCATAAGCGCACTGACTAAAGTCCAAGCCAAAACTGGCCCGGTTGGTAGTGGTACTCTTTGGTCCGAAATTGTAACTAAAATGGTGGCTATGTCCGTAGAAGATCCAAACAATAATATGGGGGAGAATGTTAACAGAACAATAAATGTTAACTTGAATCCGCCATCGCAGGTTTCGGTGGACGTGGTGGTGACGCACATCACCACAGCTCTGTCGGCCCTGAACACTGCGGCGTATTTATCGGCTAAAATTGATGTCGGCCAGACGCTGATCATGGAAACCAACATGAGCAGCATGGCGGAGCATCAAAAAAGAATGTTAGATGAACTGCGCGAGCAAAAAGAGGAAATTTTGAAAATTCACAAGGCGCTCAGTCTGACGGGCATCCAGCTGGACATGTTGGACACTAATATGTTCTTCATGATCAGCTCACAGGACCCGCAGGACCCGTTCTCGCTGTTTGCTGGGAACGAGTTTTTTTATGCGGGGCACAAATGGCGCACGCTTGCAACCGGACTCATGTGGGACAAGGGTGACGTCATAAATGATGCCAAAATGAAAGAAAATGCGATACGGCTAAATGTGAGTTTTGTAGAATGGAACTCGGAGGCGGCCATCGCAGTGCAGCGCTCTTGGGTGGATTGGAGATCCCTGTGCTGGGACAAGTACGCCGGTGGGGAGGGGCTGCCTGAGACATGGCATGATCCCAACACCATGGACGTGACTGTCATGCGAGCTTCCAACTGGTATCGCTCGCTCGTTAGAGTGCTGTCAGCTGCGGTTGCGACCAACCGGAAGCTGGCGGTGTACTTGCGAAACAGCAATCCTAAAAAGATTGTCAATGCGACGCGTTCCCACAAATGTTTGGGGAATGGGTTCACAAAGACAAACTGGGATGGGATCTCCAAATCGAAAAAAGGCACGGACTTGAACGCGTATGGGCTCGCCTGGGAGGAGGTGCGTGCCTCTGAAGATTTCAGGGGGGCGCTAATCCACCAGGTGGACCTGGATATGTATGGTGCCGAATTTGTGGCGGACGAGGCGGACCACTTGTGGACTGTTGGCGCAAATTTGGTGGAGCACAAGCGGCGCCTGACCGAAATCCAAAATGGTAGGGTTGGGGGTTTTGACTCAAATGTGGTAAAAGGGAAAAAATTTGAGCAATCTGTTCAATCAATCTCACATTTTTTGAAGTATCAATCAAAAATGCATCTAGAGGAGGGTGAAATTTTTGAATGGGAGTTTGGCTCAGTGACCATACTGTATGATGGACATACATGTGTGTCTGAATCAAACAATAATATAATCTCGACCTATAACGCAGCGCATGCGGCCTCGATGGGGGCACCGGCTACTGCGGCAAAGCGGGCCAAGGCGGAGGGGACTGCTGACCCGGTGCAGGCCCGGGTGGCGGAACCGGAACCGGTGCCGGATGTGGACCAAGAGGTAAAATTGCGTTATCATTTGGCACTTCCCGATAATCCGCTAAGGGACTGGTTCGGGTCGGTTAGGTTAAATACGGCTGACCTGAGCCCGCACCATGTTAGTGAGCGGTGCGAAGAGGCAATAAAAGTGGCGCGCTTGGCGTTGATTGTGGACAGCAAAGGGGGTTCAGTGGACTGGGATGAGCCAGTGTCTGTGTATGGCAGGGGTCGCCGCACGATTGTTGATTTCATGCGGGGGTTCCAAATTAGGGCGGGCGAATGGCAACACAATTTGGGGCGGGACATCCGGAGGAAGGTCACCTGGGCTCCTCCGGACTGGTCCGAGAACCCAATTGCGCGCGTGGCGTTTTGCAATCGCTTTGCCAAAGATGACCAATTTGGCCGAGACAGAACTGGTGATAGGGACTTTCTGCACATCGGTGTGGATGTTGACTACACACCATTGCGCGTATGGCTAATTGGAGACAGTACGGCGTGTGGAGTGCGACATGCGCTATACGAAAATCTCCGCTTGAGCTTCCAGTATACGGATGCGGAGCGTAGGCTCGACACCGTGGAAGTATCTAGCTGCGCGGAAATTTACAGAGGGTGCAGACTGGCGTCTGTGAAGGGGTCATTTATCCTTATGGATTTTACGCGCGTAAATGTGATTGTCATTAAGGCGGTGTTAGATTATTTGGACACTGTCTATTTGACAATCAAGGGGGACGGAGCGCACTGGATTGAATTGCTGGTGCGAAACTTGTATGTTTTGTGCCTGGAACTGCGGCACGAACTGGATAAAGCAGATCTGCCGCATATCCCAATCGTCTTGTGTGTGACCCAACCCCTGTACCCTGCGCAGCCCGGGGTGGCTCGGCATAGATATGCGGAGGCGCTCCTGCTACGCTTGGGACGGGATATTGAAGCGTGCGTGGCCTCAGTGTGCAATAAAGTACGGGGCGTGTGGGTGTGCGAGCCGCTCGGCTACATGCTGCGTAACTGGCAAAAAATGTCCCCAAAAAAGGACGCTACCCTAACTGAATTGTACGCGGCGGTGCCAAAATCCGATGGGATTCATCTGACAGTGTTCGGGGAGAGCTGGCTAGGTAGATTTTTGGCGCGTGAGGTTGTGCTAGCGCTTGACAAGATGGGGGCGGTGAGCGCAAACAGGTGTGCCAATTCTACACAAAGTAGGGTGATATATAACATCCGAAACTTACCATATATCCCCATCTCAGATGGCGGACTCGCCACGGGTCGAAAAACGCGCCAGGGCCGACGTCGGCGGAGCAGCGGATACTGGCGGGGGAAATGGAGCCGGCGGACAAGGTACACTTTTCGAGACACCTTGTATAGGCGAGAAGAGGAAAGTGACCAAATAATATGCGAAAGAACCACGTCTCAGGTGGCCAGCGCGGCCGTAGCGGCAGTCCTGGCTCCCAGCACAGTTCCGGCCGCGCAAGCAGCTCTGGCGCCGGACGTGGAAATCGGGGGTTCCGAGGAGGCGGGCGCCCATTTAATAGGGGCGGGCCAAAGTTCAACCGAGGCGCCTTCCACCAGCCGCCACAAGGGTGAGTTGTGGGTGGAAGTGATTTCTGGGAGATCTCTACTGCTTTTTGGGGCGTGGGTATGGGGTGTCTCCATGCTAGCAGCACTGAAAAAAAGTGGGGTTAAGATAGAAAATCAAAACGCACTGTCTCGATGGGTTCATGATAGATGTCATAAAGTCTGTGTTAGGTTGCGTAAAGTTAGAATGTGTAGCTTGGGCCACATAACAATGCTACCGCAGATCCGACGAAAATGGGACTTGGGCATGGCTGCCCACTCCTCCCGCCGGGGGACCGTATTCGGGCGGTTCTCGCGGCGGCCGAGGTGGCGGCCCACGCGGAGGCTATGGCGGTCGCGGTGCCAGGCAAAACGCGCACTAGGACGCTGGCAAGCGTGCAGAAGACCGGCTTCGGCTTCGGCGGGAACATTTAGGTGGCTGAGAGGTGGCGGAGAAAGGAGTTATTTTCTTTTTTTTGCTATGTTACTGTGGCTCGTAATTCTGATGTTAGGTGTACTAGCACATGATACGAGAAGTAACGAACTCATCTGGTCACTACACTTAACCGGTTTCAACACTATATCTAAGCTAGGTGTATCTGTGCTACAACACCTGGCATCCTTATATGTGTGTAGCCTGATCAATTCGTTGAAAAAAACAGATTGTGGTGTTGCGCGGACGGTATGGCGATTTTTTAACAAGCTGGTGATCATGATCTATGATTTCGAGCTTTTGTCATGTATGATCTCGATTCAACTGATTCGCGTGTCGCGTCATCTCCAATCTGTTTGTGGAGTGCAATATGAAAAATACTGCGCCTTGTCTGACTTACTACTAAAATCAATCTCGTGCCCCAAGATTTGTATGGTAGGTGATAATTCAACGCGAAATGCAAGTATTGCCACTGTCAAAGAGGGTGGTTCTGAGAGAGGTTTTGGCAAGTCACAAAAAAATTGCAATTTTGATTATAGCGGAAAATTGTCAGATGAGCATTCTAAGAGGGGAATGCAGACTGAGTACGCATGTAGATCTGTTGCATCTGGGTCAGATGCATTAGATGTTTACTTCCAGAATGTAAATACACTGAGAAATAAACAAGAGCAGGTCAAGACAATCTGCGGCATGGGGGCTCATGTTATTGCGCTATGTGAAACTGGTGCAAAAACACGTTTGGGGTTACCAGTAGTTCCGGGGTACACTCTGAATATAACGCCATGTCCTGATAAGGGGAGGGGAGGTCTAGCCATATACACAGCTGACAGTATACAGGCCGTAATTACGGGGGGGGGGGGGTTCTGGGAAACCACCTCTAATGTACTGTGGGTTAAGTGCATGTGGGAAAGACATCATTGCCATATTGGTGTCGTGTATCTACACGACCAGGGAAAAGTGCAGAGAGATGAAAGGGCGCAGGCAGAAAATACTGAAATAATTGCTGCGTTAGGTAAACAGTGTGCGGAGTATGACGGGAACAACACTCCATATTTACTCATTGGTGATTTCAATGGGCATATAGGTAATACACTGCCAGGGTTGGACGGTAACTCGGGGGATATTAACTCAAATGGTAGGCTGATTCATGCACTTGCGGAACTGAATGAACTTTCAGTAGCCGTACCGCAAAAAGGCCATATCCATACATATTTCTCAGGGACAGTATCATCGCTCTTGGACCTAACTTTGTATAAAAGGAGCAATGTCCGAGATATCTATCTCGAACATATTGACAGGGATAGTCCACATGCAATCATGTCGGACCATTCAGCTCTACGTTTACATGTGCCTTTTATGCCTCAATGTAAATCTCATAGCATCGAACGCAACGTAAACTTAATTCAATGGTGTGTGAGTGGGGAGGAAAAAGTTGCACCATTTAGTGAGGCTATTGAGAGAGTGTTATCAGCCGTTACGTATGAAAATTGTACATATGCAACACTTTTACCTCTCTTTCAAAACACAGCCTTAGCGCATTTTAAGAAAAGGGGAAACAGGCAGTCAGTTGACAAATTGAAAGTAAGAATTTGTGAACTGAAATCTAAGATCCAAAGGACCCGGCGTGCATTACACCGTGGGGAGGTGGGATATCAAGAATATAAATGCATGGTAGGGGGGCTAAAGGAGGAAATAAGGAACACTGAAAAGACGGCGCGTGATAATTGCAACGCGCGGCGACTTGATTATGAACTAAGCACAAACAATGTAAAAACGGACTTATACAGCCTAGCGAAGAGGTTCAGAGCGCCGGCTATAGAATACCCGGCACTCAGAAAACCTGAAGGTGGGACTGTTAATAATTCCGGGGAACTTAATGACGTATTGAAGGGGTTTTGGAAAACAGTCCAAACTGCTAACCCTATGGAAAATAAAGAAACGGTGAGGGTGACTTCACTATCTGGTGTCATCTCTGGCATAAATAGAGAGGGTCTTGACCTATTGATTTCAGAGATAGACGTAAAGCGTGCCTGTAAGAAACTTAAGCTTTCTAAATCACCTGGAACAACCGGGGTGTATCATGAAATGCTTAAAGGAGCGGGACCTGAATTAGTAAGAGTTCTTACTATTCTCTTCAACTCCTGGTTTGACGGTGCGGAAATACCTAGAAATGCAAAAATTTGCAAACTGCAATTATTGCATAAAAAGGGGTCTAGGCATGACGTAAACAATTATAGATCAATAGGACTACAATGTAACCTACTGAAACTATACTGTTGTATCTTAAACAAACGCCTCCTAGATACATTCGAGGCCGTAAACGGCTTTGGGGACATGCAGGGGGGGTTTCGTAAGAAACGTCGTACAACAGATAATCACGTGGTCATGCAGGGATGCTTAGCACAATCAGGTAAATTATCTGCATGCTTTGTCGATGCCGTAAAGGCATTCGACAGAATCCCAAGGGATCTTTTATGGGAAAAACTTCTAGCATATGGCTACACTTCTAAATTTGTGCGTGCTATGTCTAATACATACACCAATTTAGAGTGTTTCATTCAATATGGCGAGTTTGCATCTGACCTTATGATGTATAACAATGGGGTGAGACAGGGTTGCTGCTTATCTCCTAGTTTATATGTCATTTATATGGCAGATTTGAGGACAGACCTATAGAAATCTGGTACGGGTGCAGTTTTAGGTAGTAAACATGTACCAGCCATTTTTTTTGTGGATGACATTGTTCTGCTGGCGAATACAGATGAAGTTTTGTAGCAGATTATGGATGTATTCACACAATGGGCTTGGAAATGGGGTGTGGCAATAAATCCTTCTAAAAGTAAGGTTATGCACTTCAGACGTAAAGCACAGATTTCCACAAAATGGAAGCTGGGATATAATGCCCAGAAAAATGTTCAGACCATAGATGAGGTTGATGAAATTAAGTACCTGGGGATACGGCTTTCATCCGGTCAGGACAGTCTGAAACTGCATAGGGACAATCTTTTACAGGGATCGCATGTAGCATCGATTCTTGTAGGAGAGGTACAGCAGTTTAGTTCTCGGCCTTTTTGGGCGACAAACAGACTCTGGAGCCTGTATGCAATGCCTAAAATACTTTATGGTGCGGAAATAAGTGGGTTGTCTAAATCTCATTTGAAGAAACTTGTGAGTCTACAAATGCAGACATTCCGGCACGCACTTAAAGCACCAATGTGGATCAATAGCAGAATACTTGCCATTGAAGGGGATCTTACTACTGTTAAGGGAGCTTATAATAAGCTCGTTATTAGTCACAGTAGGTACCTGAGGGGGGTGTCTGTCAGTAAAACGACTGCAGAAGCTGCGGCCATCTGGCAGACACTACGAAATGGTCAAAAACGCCAGAATAGTCCCGTAGGGCGTGAAGTGAAAATTCAGAAGGAATGGGATCTCAATGCTCTACTCAGTAAAAAGGGGCTAAAACTCACTTGTAAAGAAAAATCCTGGGATGATAAAAGCCTGGGGGATGTGCATGTGTCTAGGGTGCGTGGGGAACGGTATAGTGGTTTGAGTATGTTGCCTATCAACCCAAAATCATTGTACCATAATGAGCTGGCTTGGTTATGGTTTAGACATGGCCTACTACAAGAAACCATTCAATTCACTTTGGGGGTTGGCAGAAGAAGTAGGATGCATGTGAATTGCATATTCTGTAAAAGAAATGGAATACACATGTGGTTGACAGTGTCACATATCCTGTTTGGGTGCCCCTCCCTACACCTAACTGTGTGGAGGGAGGGACTTCTTAAAGCACTGCCGGGGGTGTGTTGTGAAGGGGGATGTGCTGAAAAAATAAAGGTAGCGAGTCCGGTTATCAGATCTGATATAATCCGTTCACCGAACCTGTGCCAAACAGTAAGAGTAACGCTATCTAAGGAGGTGTATGCTCTTGATAAAGGGCTGTGTACTATGTACACAGGTCCGGTACAGAGGTAATACTTGCAAATTGAGTTGGACATGATTTAGATGTTAATTTACATTATTTGCTGGTATTTTTTGCACCTTATGCACACCTTTGCAACATTTATCTAATGCACTTCTGGTATAGAACACACTGTATCTGTAAATTAGAACATGGATATGGTAGACGGCTGCAAGAGAGTTATTGGAGCGGTCTATCAAATATCCCTGTTCTACAGTGTTTTAATATTCTGTTCTATAGTGTTTTAAGTAAGTAAATTTTTGGTTTGACTTGAAGAAGAATCCAATCATATTAGTGTGTGCAACACTATAATGAGCTTTGGTTTAGCAGGGTGCACCCTGGCTACCGAAGTGCGTTGATTTGGATTGGGATTATGAGAAGTAAATTTTCTTTAAGTTTCTTTTTGTGCTACAATTATCGTATGATGTTTCTACATGTGTTTCCAAAGGTTTTATACTTAATACACTTTTTGGTATTTCGCGTGTTACATTTCACTTGCCATAATTACATTAAGATCTGCCTTGTATTCCGATTTTAAAACCGGTATTTTCGTCTATATGCTTTTTTTTTACCTCGTGAATCTGTTCCCGCATGTGTATTGTCCTCGCGTGATTTTCTTTTAGTAGGTTAGTTAGTTATTTTGGTATGTACCCTTGACGCCCGTCGCCAATTGTGGTAATAATTTGAAATGAAATGAAAAGAGTGATTTCCAGAGTTGCGAAAGTGTATTTACAATTACCCAAAATACCAGGGTAAATGGGTATTTATATTTACACTTACACTTACACTTTCATAAAATACCCATACACTTTTTTTACACTTTCCTGGGCAAAATACCCGGGTACAGAAAGTGTATTTTTTTCTTACAGATGGCCGTGTTTTATGCTTTCGAGAAAGCATAAAATAGGGTCATGTACAAAAAATGCATTGAATGTAGAAAATATGGCAAATGTACAAACTAGCCTTTGATCTACAACCTTTGGTCAGTACTCAGGTATTCTACAGTTTCATCATACTTTTGTAAAAAGGACAAGATCAACGGAAGTTCACCCACTGGACACAAAGTCAAGTTTTGCATTGACATTTGCTGCATGTCCATTCTTGCATTTAAACAGTGTGTATCGCATTGCTTAATCAGTAAAACATCAACACTGAAAAACTGCCATTATTAGGGAACTTCATACCACTACAGTATTTGTTACAGTCTGAAATGTTTCATAAAGGCTGTAAAATGTGAAATAATGCATGAAAATGACAAAAAAATTGATTTAAAGATGAAAACAGTGGTGTTTTCTAATGCTCAACAGTGAGAGCTCTTTCTAAAAAAATTTTTACACTTACACTTTTTTTACACTTTCCTAGGTATTTTTAAAATACCTTACACTTTTGGTATCCATACTCAACATTTGGAAAGTGTATTTACACTTACACTTACACTTTCCAAAAATACCGGTATTTTAACAACTCTGGTGATTTCGCTCATTTCGCAATGTTTAGTTTTTCGTTTACACAACTTTATCTGTACTTCTCTATCTGCTTGTGGGTTAGTTAGGATACATACATGTTATTTTGTCACTTTTCCGCGTATGTATCTAACATCTCGGTTCAATTTGAAACTTTGTCGTTGAGCCGAAAATGCAACAACGTTTTGTTCTCACATCGCGTGGTCACACAAAAGTAATATGGACCATGAACTGAGTGAAAATCATCTATCCAAACTTGAACATGAGACATAAGTATTAGGAATCAAGTCCAACAACATTGTAGAGTTTCATGTCCGCCGAGTATACCTACAGGGTGCGGCAATTTAGACCTACGCTCTATATTTCGAATAACTTGTCACTGAGTGGCCGGATTAACGCCAAATTTTAAGTCAACATAAACAACTAAATAGGAAAGGATCCCTGAAAATATGGCTGGATAGCTCCACTCATTCTCAAGTTATTGTCGCAAACACCAATAATTGTCGCTTTACTACTACCTTGCTTTACAACCAATTACGCAAGCGTCTGCCGATTTCCTTATCGCTAAGGCGGATTAGTGCCGCGGCACGCATTTTGGCATGCTGCTGCGAAAAAAAGAGAAAAAAAATTGAAAAAACAATCCCAATCCCAATCGAAAGGTGGATCCCGTTTGAAACCTATCACGGGGTGGTGGAAAAGTGACAATTACGCGTTTGCATGAATAACTTGAGAACGAGTGGAGCTATCGCAACCATATTTTCAGGGATCCTTTCATATTTAATTGGTAATGTTGACCTAAAATTTGATGTTAATCCGACCACCCAGTGACAAGTTATTCGAAATCTAGTGCGCAGGTCTAAATTGCCGCACCCTGTATATCAACCCCCTATCTGATGATATGAAGTATAATAAAAATATGATAAAAGATCAGGACGAAGAACTTTGCGTCTGGGGTTTGTAAGTATTCAGATGAAAAGATGATCACATTTAATCACAACAACCAATGTCGACAATGCAGAGATTGATTACCCGCATACCGTATCGCTTCGAATAGCTCCCAGGGGTGACTTACTCGTTTGTATACCGTATTTCCTCGAAATACCCCCGGGGGTGATTGTTTCAGAGTGAGAATTATGAGGGGGGTTAAACGAGTGGGGGGGGGGGGTTTAAACGAGTGGGGGGGGGATTTCGAGCGGGGGGACTTATTATTTCGCCAGAAATTTTTTGAAATTACAGTACTAAATTGTTGTCTGTAACATACGCAGACGTAGAAAAATGCAACAATACCCGCTATGTATAAGAGTCTACTGACTTATTTAAGTGTGTAACAATGTTCTAACGTAAAAATTCATTGTTTTTAACGTGTGTTTTGCATTGCCCGAATCACAAACCGCAGTTTTATTATGTACGTTCTCTGTACACTCAATTTGGGGGGGGGGTATTTCGAGGGGGTGGGTAATTATTTCATAGTGTCCATTTTGAGGGGGGGTATTTCGAGGGGGGGGGTATTTCGAGAAAATACGGTACTTTCAACTTGGGAGTTATTCAAGGCCAATAATTGCTCACAACACCTAAATATTCACCAAAGTTACTCATTTCCGAGGATGACCCCTTTTTTGCGATCAGCCTGCGTCGCGTGCAAAGGGTCCCAGTCCACCGGTTCGGTGTTCCATTCCTGCGTGCATTTGCATTGGGAAAGTTTAATTGGTTTTTGAGAATGTATAATTTAACATAATCTCAGAAAATTTTTCAAAAAGAAAATATATACCGTATTACCTCGAAATACCCCCAGGGGGTTTATTATTTCGCCAGCAAAATTTGAGGGGGGGATAATTCGAGGGGGGGGTTATTCGAGGGGGGGGTCTATTATTTCGCCAGAAATTTTCGAAAATTCCCCATACGCAGACGTAGAAAAATCGAACAATTACATAGATGTATGTGTGTTTATAGGCATCTATAACTGTATATACACAAAAAACCCTCCCTAACGTCACTTATTCATCAGTTTTAACGTGTGTTCTGCATTGTACAGAACACAAACTGCGGGATTTGTCATGTACGTTCACGTTACACTCAGTTTTAGGGGGGGGGGGTATTTCGAGGGGGGGGTTTATTATTTCCTCAGCCGAAATTTAGGGGGGGTATTTCGAGGGGGGGGTTAATTCAAGGGGGGGTTAATTCGAGGTAATACGGTATTTACTGTATTCATTCTAATACCGTAGTTCTTCTAATAGAAGGGGGGACTCCAATAGAAGTAGTGATGTAAAAGCGCCATGGCGCTTTTTGCTTTGGCGCTAGCGCCAGGCGCCAGCGCCATGGCGCTTTTCCATCACTAGTCAGCAGAATACCAGGGGCCAGATTTAATATGCCCTACAAATATTCTTAAGTTATGCACTACACCCTACAGGCGTCTCCCTACACGCCCGACAAAACCGTGTACAATTGATAGCCGAGTTATGTGTGTAAGGCACCCGACACATAAATTTTCAATTCAATTCACGCGCTTTGTAGGGAGCGCGCCCGAAAAAATAAAAATTCACCCTACAGCAAAATGCTGTCGGGGCCAATGAATAAACCTAGGTAATCTGGAATTTTTATGAAATTTTTGGTTATACTTACACACACACACTTCACAACCTGTACCGATTTATTTGGGGGCATTTTTCCTCCAATCTCAATGCATTGGAGCACACAGCACGCAGCACGCCACCCCAAACACAGGTTGGCCCAAACACATTGAAATTACACTGGTGTTTATTTCACACACTCCACTGCCTGCGGTTTGAATATTCTGAAATGTTCATTCTGGTACATGGTGGCTCACATTTTTGTATGACGATAAATATTGTCAACTTTTGTAATTATGATTCTTTGTAAAATAAATAGATGTTCTTCGCAATTTAGTAAGAACTGAATGCCAACTATATGATGAAAACAAATGAAACAATGAAAATTACATGTTGCGATTTTATCACATGTTAAAATCACATATAAACCAAAATTTAGTTGACACAAATTTTGATGTCAACTAGTGTGTGTGGGTCGATTCTGAAACATCAATTTGTTTTACTTAAGTCACAATTTAGAATATTCACAATTAAAAAAAATCGACAATATTTTTCTGCATAAGAAAATGTGAGCCACCATGTATCGGAAAAGTCTTTTCAGAACATTCAAACGGAGGCAGTGGATCTGGCCCCAGGGCCTTTGAACCTATTGGCTAATTGGGTAAGGACCCACTCGTTCCCAGTAAAGAAAAAAGTGTATTATGGTAGAATTTTTTCTGGAAAGTGTCCGTTTAGGGGGACTTATGTTCAGGTGACGTCATATTACCATAAGATTAGGATACTGTACTACTGTATCCAAATTATGTTACCGGGTATACCTGTAATCAATTTCGACGTAAAATCTCTCGCTTGAATTTTACGTCGCCCTGTAATGTCAGCTTACGGCACCTGAAACCTCTCTAGAATCTTCCAGAACTATCCAATGGGAAACTATCCGGAAACATAAAAAAACTTCCACCAATACCCAACCTTGAATCTGATCTGATACCAGAGTTGTTTCCAGGCGACATCAGTTTCCTCAAAATCGCAAGTTTTGCTCGCAAACGCGTAGTCATTGTCGAGCGTTTCCTTGTTGCCCATCGACTGGGCGTTTCCGGCGTTTCCGGCGTTTCCGTGGGCGATTACCTCGTAGTATATCAGATTCTCGTGGCACCGCGAAATTGGAAACAGCTCGCACAGCTGCGACAATTTTTTGGCGCGTTGAATTTACTGATTACCTGGTTACGTGAGAATACTTTGGGAGTTGCTTTTTATTTCAGAAGAAGTGTGTAAACTCGGCGGACCGCGTAGTATGCGCCCAAAATGATTTATGTCTTAGTCGATAACGCGCGAGCGGGATACTTCTGTATGCACTTCACAAAAACAAAATTTTGAAAAGAAAAAGGCGGAGTCGTGTACAAGCGATGAAGTTTTTTTACCTGAAACGGTTTTTCTATTTTATCTGGAACAATTTTTATTTAATTAACTATGACGTCATGATGGAGTGTTTCCTCCAGAAAAATGCATAGCGCGCGGTCCTTCGAATTACGTAAATACCTACTCGGCCAAGTGCTCAAATCCTCAAATATTTTTGTAATTTTAAGCCAATACCAGTGCACAGACACGGGTAATTGCGTAATCGTGCACTAATTCTAGTGATGGCGCAATGGCGCCATTGCCCAACACCCCCCTCAAAATTTGCTGGCAAAATACTCCCCCCCTCTCCAGGGTCATATCAAGGAAACACCATATCCACATACCGTATTACCTCTAATTATCACCCCCTTGAATTGACCCCCCTCGAATTAACCCCCCCCTCAAAATGGGCTGGGGAAATAATAACCTCCCCCCTCGAAATACCCCCCTTCGGAATGATGTACGTCATGTACATAATAAATACGTCATGTATGCAATGTACATGATGTATATTACTATTTATTTGCATTGCAGCTACACATAGACTAGTTTGTGTAGCTGTCTACGTTTTGATGTCCAAATATATCCTGTTTGGACACATTTATTACCTGTTTTGGGTATGCAAATGCCTACTATTTACTACGATCCTTACGAAAATTTCTGACGAAATAATAACCCCCCCCCCTCGAAACCCCCCCCCCCTCGAATTAACCCCCCTCAAATTTTGCTGGCGAAATAATAAACCCCCATGGGGGTATTTCGAGGTAATACGGTACTTCACGGTTCACGCAACACGCAAACAAACCTGTCTGCCTGCAGTCCACAAAACAGACTTGCAAGGAGCGCCCCACTCACAGCAGGCATTCACGCAAGTCGCCCAATCAGCCGTGCGGGGAAGCACGGCCGGGTGGCAGTCCCAGACCCTGTAAATGTCCCTGTCAAGTGTAAAAAATCCTGTAAAATGTCATGTGTCATGTGAAAAACCCTGTAAAATGTAATGTGTCATGTAAAGGTCGCTGTAAAGTTGTGTATCAAAAATTGTATCATTTCCAAATGTTATGTGTTGAATCCAAATCTTATGTTAAGTAATAGTTGGATAAAAAACTTAAGATTTGGATACGATACAAATATATTTGGATACACACGACACTTCAGAGGGTTTTTAGATCAAGTTTGACACTTAACAGGGACTTTACATGACACCTGTCATCTTACATGGTCTTTTACATGACACCTGACATCTTACATGGGCTTTTACACTTGACAGGGTCTTTTACAGGGTCTGGGACTGGCACCAGCGGGTTGTTTTGACTCGAAAGCGCACTGCCGCTGGCCAAGTTAATTGTCGCAGTGTGCCCCAGGAACACTTCCAGGTGGCCTGCCAGGTGTAATTGTGCACACTGGTGTTGATGTGAAAGTAACCCACACACACATGTGCATGTGCGCGGTGCGGTGGGTTAATGACGATGGCAAACTCTTTTGAAAAAGTGTCTATTTTTGAGTGTTTTATTTTTGTAAAATGACTTCAAATTACAGACTCCTATACCGTTTTAGCTCTAATTAGCACCCCCTTCAATTGACCTCCCCCCTCTCGGAGTACCCCCCTAAATTTTGCTGGCGAAATAATAAACCCCCTCAGGGTATTTCGAGGTAATACGGTATTTACCTATTTAATACAAAACAACCAGCACGTTTCTCGCACAATTTACTGCTCGCAATTTTACGAAATCCAAACCAGGTATGGAAAAAGCGCCAGGATGTTGGCGCTTTTCCATGGCGCCATGGCGCTTTTCCGAACCCCAGCGCCAATGGATGGCGCCAAGCGCCACGGCGGTTTTTGCTTTCGCGCTAGCGCCAGGCGTTCTGTACCTGGCACCACGGAAAAATAGCGCCAAGCGCCAGAGCGCCATGGCGCCTTTTTCTTTGGCGCTAGCGCCATGACGCCTTTCCATCACTAATCCAAACAACAAAACGATGAACAATAGCCGAATAATAATAAAAGTTTTAAAAAAAACAAACCGACTCCCCCGCAAGAATGCACCGCGGGTACCGAATCGATTACCGAATCGTGCTCATTGGACAGCCATAAAATACCCACAAAAAGTACACAGCCTGAAACCAGTAGAGTCACTTCAATAAGCAACTTCAAAAACTGCCCCGCACTAATATGGCTGAAACTTCTTTCAATATATATTTTGCCACTAATTTGAGGTAGCATTATGGACAACACAAACTTGTCGCAGTTGTCGAAAAAACCATTGCTCAGCGAGTCTGCATGTCTAGTGAACCTGAATTTGAGCGAGCTCGTTAGACATCATAGTTATGTTGATGTGAAGGAATTGATTGGTGCAATTTGAAATGAAGAGTACCGTATTTCTTCTAAATACACCCATCCCTTGTATTTCCCCAAGGTCTGATCCAGTTCCGCCAAATGAGAAGTGAGAAGTGAAATGGCAAAGGCGAAGTAAAAGCGCAAGGAAGTGAAATGGCAAGTGAATTGGCAAAAGTGGAGTAAAAAAAAAAAGAAAAAGTAATTTCCCTTCGCTTTTGCAAATTTACTTCTCAATTGACTTGCCATTTCACTTTGCCTTTGCGCTTTTACTTAGCATTTGCCATTTCACTTTTCACTTCTCATTTTGCGGAACTGGCCCCTAGTGTAAAAATGACCGGCCGTCGAATAACCCCGTCTGGAGTAAGGTACATCATGTATGCAATGTACGTACGTAATAGGTATGTATTAATTGCTGCCAGTCTACATCGCAGCTACAAATACCGTATTTCCTCGAAATTTCCCCCCCCCCTCAAAATGGCCCCTATGAATTTATAACCCCACCTTTTATTAGAAAGTTGTGGGCACGTAAAAGCCTATTCCTTATAACGATCTTTCACGAAAATTTCTGACGAAGTAATAAGTCCCCCTCGAATACCCCTCAAAATTTTCTTGCGAAATAATAAACCCCTTGGAGGTATTCCTAGGGAATACGGTATATTATTTACAAGTTGCCAGCAGATAATAGTTTGATAATAAACCAAAAAAGTACAAAAAAATTTGCGTAAGTGAAAGGCAGTGACAGTGAGTACCGGGCATAGTTGTTAACACGTATTTACGTGTACTCAAAAAGTACGTATACTCGATGTACTAAGTAAATGCGTTTACGTATACGTTGAAAAAAGTATCTGTACTCGCTTTTACCTATACATATACAAGTACTATAGTACAGAAAACGTATTTCAGATTTGTTACAAGGCTTTTTCAAGGGATAGATGGGGAAACGGAGAAAAAAGCGAAATATAGGGGAAAAAATCTGAAAATAGCTTAAAATGGCAAATAACCCATGAACTAGTGAATTTGGTCAAAATGGTCAAAAAGGTACGAGAATTAGTGATTTTGAGTGAAAATTGGCGCAAAATTCCTCAAAAATACACACTTTTACGTTTTCGGCGCACAAAAGTATTTTACTCAAGTTTACTCATGAGTAAAAGTAAAAAAATTCACTTTAGGTTTACTGTACTCAGGGTGAGTAAAAAATGAATACTTTACGTTTACGTCTACTTTGAAAAAAGTTCAGTACTTTTAACAACTATGGTACCGGGTAGTGATGTAAAAGCGCCAAAGTAAAAAGCGCCATGGAACAATGGCGCCAAAATTCTGGCTCTTTTCACATCACTAGTATCGGTTTTTCAATTGCGCATTCTATCCGGGTTCCAACCGGGTTCCGGGTACCAACCGCAGCATAAATACAGCGCAGGTATTTTACCATAAGCTTGGGGTGATAAAAAGGAAACTCAGGGCAAAAATGATTGATTGAAATGGCCGCGCCAAAAAAATGAACCAGGTGCGCGGGAAAACTAGATTGGGTACAATGCCGCACCACGAGTTTGTTTTCTTATGTTTTTAACGTCCTGATGGCACTCCCAAACCATACAAAGACAATGTAAAGTGTCGAAGACCCTGTAAAATGTCATGTGTCATGTAAAAGACCCTGTAATAGGTCAAATGTCATGAAAAGACTGTATAAAGTGCCATGTGTATCCAAACCTATTTTTAACGTATCCAAATATTATGTTGATGTATCCAAATATTACTTTCTGACGTAAGATTTGGATACAAAAACATCATATTTGGATACGATAAAATAATATTTGGATACACATGACACTTTACAGAGTCTTTCACATGACATTTGACACTTTACATGTGACATTTTACAGGGTGTTTTATATGACACATGACATTTTACTGGGTTTGACACTTTACAGGGTTTTTTACAGGGCCTGGAGTGGCACCAGGGACCCAATTTACCGTATTGGCTTGTTTTGAGTCCCATGTTTGAATTGAGTACCATGCCCGAATACAGTGCCAGGGTAACTGCCTTATGAAAAAATACAGTACCATGCTTGAATTGAGTGCCCCCCACACCTAAATGCATATACGATCAGGCAAATAGAACAAATAAAAGAAGCGACGGAAGTGTGTGCCGCTTCTGTTGTTTGATGTATAGTTACTAGTCACTGTAATGCAGCAATGCCGATTGTTTTTTCACATACAATGAACAGATGCGGTACATGTTCTGTTCGGCTAAGAACAAAGCGCTTAGCCTTAATTTTATTGCAGACGGGAAACGCAACACGTGTGAAACGGACTACGAGTGACACTAGCCGCTTCTGTTGTGCCTAGTCTTTATCGCAATTATTGTAGCTGTTGTAATTACATCGTAATTGATGCCAATTGAGATTGGTAAACAAACATCAGGAATGAAATGAAAGGAACCCATAAGGCCCCGTTTACACGGATTTTTTGTGACGACTCGACAACACTAAAAAGTTCAATAAGTTGAGTAAAAAGGTTCCATTTTCTGATAAAAAGTGGTCAACTGTGCATTCTATCTAGACGAATATGCATGTCAAATTGCAGAATCGTACTTGTAGCTCAAGATTATAAACGTTTGGAAAAAAATTACCATTGTCGCCGGCTGTCGGGAGACTGTCCCTTCTCTTATGATCTAAATCTCTTATGAAATAATACAGTACCATGCTCAATTTGAGTACCATGCTGGAATTGAGTACCACTGTGAGAGCGTTGTGAAAAAATACAACCCCCGGGGTTCAATACAAGCCAATACGGTATTTATATACTACGGAAAATTCGACTTGAATAAAAAATCGTAATATTTACGAGCGGAAAATATTCTTGCAGCATGTAATACTTCCAAAATTTGTCACACAAATCACACGCTGTCATTCAATACGACCTCGGTAGTAGTGCAAAATTTCCACGTAAAATATCCCCGTTGTGAATCTGACCTACATTTTGTGTATCCATTTGAGACGGTCTAGTGGCGGAAACGTAGTGGGCAATGGCGAGATATGGCAGGGGTCGGGTTCAATTAGTGTGTAAGGCGCACGTAAGGCGCCCCAGGCGCTAGGATTTTTCCTTGAAAAAGTGTTGAGAAACATTCCTTTTATATTTCAAGCATAAAAATTACTGAATGTGTGTGAGCAGAAAAAATGAAAAATAGGTTTTTAAAAAAACAGTTTTGTCTTCCTGGAATAAAATCTATTTTACATTCATTTTACATTCGCTTGAGTAAAATATTGAGACAAAAACATTTCCTACATTACGTTTCTTGTACACTTAGTCTAAGTAAAATTTGAAATTTCAAATACTGTAATTACGTTTTATACTTTGGAAAACTTCAGTACTTTCATTCAAAAACTCCGGCTGTCACTGCATTTGTTTCGCGCGCAGAATGCGTTAATAAAAGTACACAATGTCGTTTCAAAGTGATTCTGTTCAGACGCACTAGAGCAGTGATTAGATGTGATCATAAGTAGTTAGTGCCGGAGGGTCAATTTTTTCTTCACTTGTATTTACCGTAGATCTTTGAATAAGACCCCAAGGAAGTTATTATTTCGGCAGATGTTTTGGAGGGGATGTTATTCAAGGGGTTGTTATTCTAGGGGGCCCTCCAGAAATCGCTCAGCTATCTAGGTATCTATGTGGAGCAAACTTTGAGCAATTTTAGCCACAATTTTTACTCAAGATCGCTAAATTTGCGATCTGGGTAAACCCCTCCCCCCCAACCCGCCCCCATACTGAAGCCCTGATATACGGTATTTAAACACCTTCCCGGACAAGTTCACCACCCATTTTTTTCTTTCACTTCAGTTGTAATATCTCTGTATATGGGGGTGTTATAAAGCTGAAACTTTGAATATATAAAGTTGTAACACCCCCCTACTCTGCTTCAATGGGGGAGGTGGGGCGACTCACTACAGGGTGCGTTGCCCTATATGCAACAATTTTTTGGCGTTTTTTTTTTGTCTCAAACAAGTTCACCACCCATTTGATTAGCTACACTTCGAGGGTTATATCTCCAGCTGTGAGGGCAATAGAAAGCTGAAATTTGGGGGATCTCTTGCCAACAACCCCCCTTACAATACCCCAGTGGGCCTGCCTGCCAGCGACCCACTACAGTATGTGTTGCTGCATGTACAGTTGTTCATTTTTTTAAACAACCCAAGTATCCCAAACAAGTTTGCCACCCAACTGCATTATAAAAAAATGTTGTGAGAAACTACATGATATAAAATTGAGTCAGATTTGAACCCCAGTTCTGCTCATTAAAAATTATCCAGTAGGGCACACACCCCGTCCCATAAACAGCAGTAATTTCACTTTAAGCCAATTTTTTTGTTTCACACTTAAAAAATTGGTTGACAAAGTTCACTAGGGAAGGGTCCAAAGTTCAAAGTTACATAAACAAAATGACCTCTAAAATGCCTCCATAAGGAAATTTATTTGGGGTGAAAATTATGATGTCATAATCACATCATCACAGGAACAAAATTTGAAAAAAATTTCACTTTTTCATTCACCCCAAATAAATTTCCTTAAGCAGTCATTTGAGAGGTTATGTTGTTTACATAACTTTGAATTTTAGAACCTCCCCTAGTGAACTTTGTAAACCAACTTTTTCGCCTGCTGTTTATGGGATGGGGTGGGTGCTCTACTGGAAACATTTTTAATGAGCAGAACTAGGGTTCAAATCTGAATGAATTTAATATCAGGTACAACATTTCTTTATAAGGCAGTTGTGTGGCGAACTTGTTCGGGAGACTTGAATTGTTTAAAAAATGAACAACTAATATGCAGCGACCCATGCTGTAGTGGGTCATAGGCGGCCACCCACTGGTGTATTGTGAGAGGGGGTTGTTTGCAAGACATCCCCAAATTACAGCTTTCTATCACCATCACAGCTGGAGATATGGCCCTCGAAGTGTAGCTAATCAAGTGGGTGGTGAACTTGTTTGGGACACCAAAAGAGCCACAAAAAATAATTGCATATAGGGCAACCAACCCTGCAGTGAGTCGCTGCACCTTCCCCCATTGATACGGAGTAGCGTGGTGTTAGGACTATATACCCACCAAATATTATCTTTATACCACTCCCATAGCCCATAGGGATATTGCATCTGAAGTGAAATAAAAAAATGGGTGGTGAACTTGTCCGGGAAGGTGTTTACGAGGCTATAGATCACACTTACGGATCGTAGCGCAAAACTTAAATATTTGTTGATTTCGTTGAAAGACAATCTCGCACACCGCAGTCGGTCGAGTTCAATTCAGCATACCGTATTTCCTAGAAATAAATATACTCAGGGGGTTAATCATTTCGCCAGAAAATGTTGAGGGGGTTTATTCGAGGTTGGGGGGTTCCGGGGATAATAGCCAAAAAAATTCTTCCGGGATAGATAGACAGCTGAACGACTGAGAGGGGGACCCCCGATTCAAAGCTGGTGCCAGTTCCGCAAATTGAGAAGTAAAATGGCAAATGCGAAGTGAAATGTCAAAAGTGAAGTGAATTGAGAAGTAAAATAGCAAAAGCGAAGAGAAATTAACTGCTTTTTTATTTTTTTCACTCCACTTTTGCCAATTTACTTGCCATTTTACTTCACTTTTGCCATTTTACTTCGCTTTTGCCATTTTACTTATCACTTCTCAATTTGAGGAACTGGCACCTGATTCACTAGTTTTCCAAACATCTCAGAAATTTTCGCAGATGATTGAATGTTGTGCGTAGGGCCGTTTTTGATAACTTTTTTTGAATTGCGATCGGGAAAACCATTTAAACGTAGCGATGGGAACGCCTTTCAACCAGTTCGCACGAATTTACAACGAAACTTTCAGTGTTGCGCGCAATTTTCATGTGAAAACGGAACGGCACAAAATTAGTCACATCAAAGTTCAATTGGCCGACACACACCAGTTGACATCAAAATTCTTGTCAACTGAATTCAACTAGATTTTCGTCAACTGAATTCAACTAGATTTTCGTTAATTACCTGTGATTTGAACTTAGATAGAGCATAGTTAATTGACACTAAATTTCAATTGTTTCAGTTAAGTGTGAATTTTGTGTTATTTAGTTGACATTCAGTTGACACGAGTTTGCGATGTCAACTAATGTGCGTGGACCCAATGCAGGGAATAATATTTACATAATAAAGGTGACAAATTTGTCGAACTTTTGTAATGGACAATGGAAGAAAGCTGCAGGGGGCAATCACGTAACACCGCGTAATAAATTGGGAATAATAAAATTTGGTAACACGGGAATGACAAGGTACAAAAAGGGTAAAATGATAAAAATGGCTGAAATGTAGATATGTAACCACTGGAAAATAAACCTTCCTGATCGTGCAAAATGTAAAAGTGCAAAATCAAAGCACCAGAATAAGGTTGTTTTGCAAACAACAAAAAAAACCTTCGACGGACATATTTGTCGCGTCAAAGAAAAAGACTTAAAATCAACCGAACATGGCGTGTTGAGCGAGTGACACATGATTATACTACAGTTGTTAATGCGTATTTACTTTTACTCAAAAAGTACGCTACTCGAGTACCGAGTGAATACGCATACGCAACCTTTGAAAAAAGTATATATTTATCTGTACTCGCCTAACGCTTACTTTTTTGGGAGTACTCGAATACAGTAGAATAATTTTCGCGAGTACAGAAAGAGTATTTTTTGTTTGTGCAGAAATATTAGAAGAAAGTGAAAATCAATGGAAATCAACAACAACCAAGAAAACGCATTTCTGTAGTCCAGGTTAAACATTCATAATCCTCCATTCAACATTTTCCAGAAAGAAAAGGTAATTTCACTCACTTTTACACTTTCCTGAGAGAAAAATACTCACATTTACGCTTTCTGGTCAAAAAGTATTTTACTCTCATTTACTCGAGAGTAAAAGCTAAAATAATTGCTTCACGCTTTTTGTACTTGGGGGGTTGGTAAATAACAAAATACTTATCGCATACGCATACTTTTAAAAAAGTTAGGTACTTTAAACAACTCTGAATTATTCAAACGAATGATTGCACACGCGATTTCGCGCTCAAAGATCAACAGTACAAAGACGTAAGGTAAATTAAACGTACATTAAGTTTGGTCTACTTATCCATCGTATTTACACGTAAATCGTTCAGTATTCATAATAGACTGACGGAAAGATGTCTTGCTACAAAATTATCACGTTTTTTCGCGACGTGTTTTACGTGTTTTTTTAATAAACAAGTGCAACATAACAGTGGCCAATACGTAATTTTTTAAAAACACCCTTTTTCTGGTTGCTGAACTGCATACAGAACATACGGTAGGTTACCATAGCAAACTTTTACCAGATATACTGACCAAACCGCGTACTTTGCACAGAATGTGACCATAATCTGATGTAAATACATGTGGTTTGATAAATTTTGCGCCCAATAAAAATAATATAAATGAAGCGGAAAAGCTTTGGGCGCTGACGTTATTGGTACTTGGCGCGGCTTTGTGCCAGTACACATCTAATAAACCCATTACACATCTAAACATAGTCTGTGGATGAACAGCGATTATCTACATGATGGATGGATAAACGTCTATCATTCAATCAAACATAGCTCATAATTCAGTGGCGCTGGCAGCATGCATTGTTTCACTCGTCAGTGCGCCCAAATTTGGTTGCATGATAGTGATATTAGTGGTAAACACCCACTGTAGTGCGGGCATGTCAAATAATACGCTAATGTCTTTATCCTAGATGTGTGATGGATATAAATAGATGGATGGCGGGTTTAGATGTGTAATGGGTTTAGATGTGTACTAGGCCACAATCTTTGGCGCCAATGCCGCCTCGTAGGATGCGACGATATATCGTATCGAATATCGACTATTTTTCGTATCGAATATCGGATATCGACCACTTTTTCCTCATCGAATATCGAAACTCTATATCGAGGGTCCATATAGATATCTATATCCAATACTTGTATCGAGTTTCAGACGAAAAGAATCATAGAATATCGATATCGAAGTCAGACCGTCCCTAAAATTTCGGCTGCAGTTAAAAAAAGTTGTTTTCTCCCAACCTTTGATAAAGACTCGACAACTCAAACGATCAATATCAATAGATAAAAATGTACAGATAAAAAACCTGACGAATACAGCATGCTTAACACATAGCGACGTAATATCGCAGTTGATTTGATATCGTGATTTGACGCAAGACATAAACAATTTAGTGTACCAGGCTGGATAATAATTATCGTTACAATGGTAAATATAATATTGTAATTCCAATGGTTTGTAATTTTGTATGTAGTGCCCGACAAGTGTCGCGCGCACGCGCAGCAGCGACTATCTTTAATCTACCCGCTCGCCGTGTACACCCCCCATACATGACTAGCGGGTATACATGACAGCCGGGTAGAATTGCTGGACGGCCGGGTCAACATGACCAGTGGGTTTACATGTCTATCGGGCCTACATCGTTCTGCATCCAAAAACGCGCTCGAACGCAGAAACCAACTTGCCAGTTATCACGCAATGAAAATTCGTCGATAATTGTTATCTAGCTTGGTGTTAGAAAGGTTTGCGTCTGTGTACTGTACATAAATACATCCGCAGCGAATGTAGGCAAACAAGGGTTACTGGAAAATTAACCTGACGAACGGCTTCAGGGGGTCCAGCGGGTGCAGGCAAAATGGGCAGGAAGGCTTGAACGCTGCGCAGCCCACGGGCAGCTCCATGTCTGACCAATATCTGCGAGAATGTTTTGGTTCCATATTAGAATTTTGTCGAAAAGTGATCAGGGGTCTGTAGGGGGGTCTGGGTGGTCTGATACCAAACGCACTGGGTATCTATCCCAGGCGCCACGCAGCTTTCTAAGTTTTTTTTATAGATTTATTTGCTACTAACCCATAACCCCCCCCCCAATCGATGGGCTATCCAAATATCTGGAGCAACTTTTAACAAATTTTGGGGTGGGATGGGCATTTTATACTGCGCCCGGCGAGCCGGGGGGGGGGGCGGTGAGGAGGGTGCACTGATACGCACACGTGCCCGTTACGCACACATGCCTATTTTTCACTGTTTTTTTTCACTTGACACATTTTTCAAGTTATTTTCAGATATGAGTGAAGTGAAAAAAGCTCACTAATGTCATTGCGCAACTTTTTTTCACTTTACTTTTATCTGAAAATCACTTGAAAAAGTGTTAAGTGAAAAAAACGGGCATGTGTGCGTAACGGGCACGTGTGCGTATCAGGCCTGCCCCGGCGGTGAGCCCCCCCCCCCCAAATGTGACCCATCCGGTAAGAGAATGACGCCTTGGCGCAAGCGCCATTACTAGGTGCCACGTCCCTCCCTATTACAGAAACTTCAAGAATGTATAAATATTTAAACAAAAAATTGTCAAATCCCAACAAAATGTGATCAAATGTGTAACAAAGCATATGTTCACTCTCATGTGGAGCTATGCGCTCAGCTAACACTTGAAAAAGCTTTGAAAATTAATATTCATGGGAAATGTTCTTTCAAAATAAATTGGAGGCGAACAAAGGCATTGTTCCGACGAACAGCGAAAACTTAGCGTAAGGTAATTTTATGACACCAAAATCCAAACCATTGAAAGCATCAGTTTAACTTGCTGGTTCTGTTGATGCTATGCTACCACCCAAAAGAAACACATTGAGCCATGGCGCCATTGTGCCTACACACACTAGTTTTCACCGTGACTTCGTGGGAAAACTGACATTTTTAAAAATGCAAATTAACGAACACGGTTGAATGATTAAATTTAAATACAATTTGAATTTACATTAATAAAAGTTTAAATTTGAAAATTTGATAACTAAAACACATATGGAATACAATAAGAGTAGGCTGAATGTGGCCATGTGGCCATTTTAGTTTTCACATCAGTCACGGTGAAAACTAGTGTGTGTAGGGTAGGGTTGGAAAAAAAACGTTTTTTTTTAACTCGATGTTTTTTTAAATAAAAAAAAACGTTTTTTTTTAAAAAAAAACGTTTTTTTTTAAAAGCTCCCAGATATGACCTAGTGTCAACATATGAAGGGTGTGCTTCTAAAAGTACCGATCTACGAAAAATCGATTTTGAGATAATCGCGATTGAAAGTTTGGAGCATGCAATACCCATACATGGGTATTGGGTATGGGAATTTTGGGTAAGGGTATTTCGGCCATATTGTTGGGTATCCACATGCATGGGTATAATCATTGATTATACACATAACACTAGCTATATAAAATTTAGGGAATTGTATTTTTGTAGTACAGTACATTTTTAAGGAACAAATTGGTAATAGCGTGTAGATCGGTATTTTTTAAAGCACAAAATCAGAAAGCTGTAGATCGGTACTTTTACCCATAATAAAAAAGCACAAAATGAGTTTTTGCGCAACCGGACACCGATCTGACATCGACACTTTTAGAAGCACAAAAAATAATGTGCAGATCAGTACATTTACAAGAACAATTTTGAAAAAAGTGTGTAGATCGGTACTTTTAAAGACACAAAAGCTGAAAAAGCTTGTAGATCGGTACTTTTAAAATTTCAAAAACTGTATTTTGCGATTTTTTTGCTTTTTTCGACCCCCCATATCTCAAAATTGAATTTCGCACCCCCCACATATTATATATATTTCTGAAGCGCATTTTTATGGGGACCCCAAAAATGGTCCTAACTCAAATTTGAAAAATTTGTAGATCGGTACTTTTAGAAGCACACCCTTCATATATAGGTATATCAGACACTGGCAATACTCTGTGATGTTAAATATGACCATATAATGGCTGTGGAGCCATGGGATAGCATTATAAGTGGTGATTTGTGTCAAAAATATCCATTTTTTGTCGACATATCGTTCGTATATCGCCTTATAGTCGAATGTTGTGACTTCAGGTAAAGTTTGGCACGGAATGGTGATCAAACAAGGTTATAAAAGGAGGTTGTTACTTTGGGAGTGAAGTTACACACTGTGGAGGTACATGGAAGCACATTACCTCAATATTATATATTACAGCAACATATGTCGGCTTATTCACCCATGGTAGCACATAGAAATGGATATTTTGATACTAAAAATGCAACAAAACCAATGAAAACAACCACCAATGTCAATTTGTGTGTGAAATTGCGCGCTTGCGCGCAAAAATTTTGCAAAATACCTAGTGCTTAGTACTAAAAATTTCGGCCGATGTTTTTTTTTAAAAAAAAAACATTTCGGACGTCATGTTTTTTTTTATAAAAAACGTAACGTTTAAAAAAAACATCGGCCAACCCTAGTGTAGGGCCATTGGCGCCAAATACTGCTGTATATAGCGACGGGGACACATTTGAGATAATTTTATGCCTATTTTCAGATATTACCACCACCCACATATCCAGATTTTCTACCACCATGAGCCCGCCGAGCGAAACACTACAGACCATCCAACAAAAAAACTATAATCAACTCACGAGACCGTGTCTCTGCTGGCAACGTGCCCGCAGGGGTTGAAACAATGATCTAGGGCGTCGGCGTCCCGGTGCAGCGCGCCGCACAGCGACACGCACAGGGCTGCCGCCCGCTGCAAACGGTTGTACAAGTAAAAGCGTGTAAAAGAGCCTGTAAAATGTCAGGTGTCATGTAAAAGTGTAAAGTGTTAAGTGTATACAAAGCTTATTTTATGGTATCCGAATCTTATGTTTTTGCATCCAAATCAAAAACATAATATTTGGTTACTATGAAATAAGATTTGGATACACATGACACTTTACAGGGTCTTTTACATGACATTTGACACTTTACAGGGTCTTTCACATGACATTTGACACTTTGCAGGGTCTTTTACATGACACATAACATTTTACAGGGTCTGGGAAGGGATTGGGTTTACAGGGCCCCCAAAGGTTTAGTAGGAGGGGAGCTCCAAACGGGATTCCGATCCCGAATCCCGAAACCTCAACTAAAAATGTTAAAAAATGAATCCCGATCACGACCCGGGTCCCGAAATTGTCAAAATCCCAATCCCCGGGTGAACCTGGCTGCTAGCATGACACAAAGGGCACACGTGCGCGCGCGTATCGCAGTCGGCCCCCTGGGGCGATTTGGGCTGCCAGGCGTGTCTGCCCTGCACGTGGCCGCAGCCCAGGTACACCTGCGACCGTGCTGAAGATAAGGGGTGGGGCCCAGATTTGAATACCCCCCCTCAAAATGGCCACTGCGAAACCGGGCAATGTATTTAGCACAAACGTTATAAACAATTACTGTGTTACGTTAGAACACGGTTTATACAATCTACATGCTTATATAAGTATATAGACTCTTATATATGGTGCTTATTGCTGCATTTTTCTACGTCTGCGTACGTTACACCCCACCCAATTTCCATTATGACAAAAGAAACCCCCGGGGGGTATTTCGAGGAAATACGGTAGAACGGGAAGCTCCCGGAAGCGCGACGGGCGCGTAAAATTGTGTGTCCGTCGCGTGCACGATTCAGGGGTATTTCACATTATGACATCTTCACAAAATTTCCTCAACGATAGATAGATAGCTGAGTGGTCTCCGGGATAGATAGATAGCTGGGCAGGGTTATCCAAGATTTTGGCCCTCGCGGGGGCAGGATAGATAGCAAATCGCTCCTCTGGAGGGATAGATAGCTGAAAAAAATTTCTGGGGGGGGGGGCTGGGGGGGCTTGGGGGGGGGGGGAGCTCCCCGGGGCAAAATATATACGCTTTTTCAACGGAAAGGGTAAAAATCGTTCAAGACAGGTTAAAAGTAGCTAAAAATAGGTATATAAACTGAGGCAAAATTTCTCGAAAATCGCTCCAGATAGGTAGATAGCTGGCCGATTTGGGGGATAAACTGCCAAAAAATTTGCCTCCGGGATAGATAGATAGCTGGCGGATATGGGGGGGGGGCGCCCCCCCCCTAGGAGACCCCTGTAGCTGGGCTATTGGGGGCGAGCTGCCCGCTCTTCCCCACTCATCAACAGAATCAGTCACCTACAAATCCCAGAATCCAACATAGACACGAACATAAGGCTGAGTGTCGGGCTCGAGGGAAAGCTGCTCGGCGGCGGGTCGTTGTCGGGCGGCCCTTCTGGCGGGCAGCACGAGCGTGTTCAGACTCACGGGGCACTGCGGCCGCAGCAAGTTCACCGATGACAGGAGGGTCTGCGTGGTGGGGAGGGGGTGTGAAAAAGGGTTTTTAAAACCACGTTAACTGGCAGTGGTCTGATGTTATTACCGGGTCGTTGAAAAAACCTTTTTACCATCTCTAATACTAGTATATAAAAATAGACGTTTTTTATAATAAAAATGCCACAAAACCAATGAAAACAACCACAATGTGTAAATATATGTGAAACAGCGCACTTGCGCGCAAAACAATGCAAAATACCCATGGCATAAGTATACAAAAAAGTTTGGCTGGGGTCTAAAAAAAATTTTTAACTCCGATGAGCGCGTTTTTAAAAAAACGTCGTTTAAAAACCATCGAAAACAAGGACGTATCCAGGGGGGGGGCGGGGGGGCTGCAGCCCCCCCCCCTTCCCGGGGTGAGACCTAAAAAGTTACCGGAAAATGCTACTTTTCCTGCATATTTTTCGATGTTGCTTAAAATTTTTGCGCGCAAGCGCGCAATTCCTTACCCATGCATTGTTTTTTCAGCGGATCGGCCCCTGTAAACCAAAATCTCTGGAAATGAACACAATTTTGCGAATTTCGCTGTATATGTATGCATATTTACATACATATAAAGCGGTTCCTGGCGCTGGCGCCAACGCCATTAGCGCCATGGCGTGGCGCCTTTGTATGGCGCTAGCGCCAAAACGCCTTTCCGTCCCTATATAGGGAAAAATTTTAGGGGGGGGCTGAGCCCCCCCCGTTCGCCGGCCCCCGTAAACAAGCAGCCCCCCCCCCGCTCAAAAATCCTGGATACGTCCCTGATCGAAAAAGACCGAGCACCCCAGTTCTCACCTTCAAGTGTTCATCACAGGGACAGCGGGCCAGGCCGGCCTCGGTCCTGTAGAGCAGCGTGGCACCGCACACGTCCACCAGGGGGCAGTCCCGGACCCTGTAAAATGCCCTGTAAAATCTCAAATGCCATGCAAAGTGTCAAAAGTCAAGTGAAATGCCCTGCAAGATGGCAACCAAGAACATTTTGCCATTTCACAGGGCACTTTCCCTGACTTTAGACACTTTACATGACACTTAACACTTCACAGTGCATTTCACAATGTCCGGGACTGCCACCAGGGTGCCGTCGAGCAGCTCGTTCGACTCGTCGCGCACGGGGTCGCCGCGGCGCACGGCCGACCTGCTGGCACGCAGGGTGTACACCCCGCCAGAGATGGATACTTCGCGCCATAGAGACTGCAGCGGGGGGGGTGGTTGTTGCACTGGGGGGTTTTTTGGGGAGTGGGGATGGGGGGACAATATATAGGCTTTTCCAAGGTATAGAAGGAAGAAAAGGGATAAATCGCTAAAAGTCGGTGAAAAACAGCTCAAAATGGGTATATAAACATAAACACCTTCCCGATCAAGTCCGGCCCCCCATTTTTTATTTTACTTCTGACGTCCTATCTCCTGTTCTAGGACGCGCCAGATACTGGAACTTGGGGTAGATATTGGCGCAACGCCCCTCTACTTCGCATGAATTGAAGGGTCGCGGCGACCCCCTACAGGGTGGGTCGCCGAGTGCCAAAAAAATTTGCAGCTTTTTAGTGTCCCACACAGGTCCGGCCCCCACTGATTTCTTTCACTGAGGGTGCTGTACCTCCACCTGTGGGAGGGGTATAAATCTAAAATTTTGGGGATGTGTCGCCAACACCCCTCCCCTACTATACACTGGCCAGGCGGTCGTTGGCAACTCACCACAGTGTGGGGTGCAAAGTTTAAAATTTATTAAAATGTTACTGTCCCACACAAGTACAGCATCCAATTGAATTTCAAAAAATGGACACTTTTGTGTTGTTTTAACACTAATGTGGTTGACAATGTGAAATAAGCATGAAATATCCTCTAAAAAATATCTTATCCGACCTAAAACTGCCCACCACATGAACCCCTCCCCCCAAGTGGGTGACAAAAAAGCACTTTTTACAACTTTTTCATCAGACACTTGAACTGCTGGTTTACAATGATTTATAGAGGAGGGTTAAAGGTTTCAAATTGTGTAAAAAACCTTACCTCAAAAATGCCTTCATAAGAAAATTTGCTGGGGGTGAATTTCAAATTGTGAATTTTGCCTATTTTTGTTCCTGCAATGATGTCATTTTTACAATTTGAAATTCACCCCCAGCAAATTTTCTTATGACGGCATTTTTGATGTAAGATTTTTTACACAACTTGAGACCTTTAACCCTCCCCTATAAATTATTGTAAACCAGCTGTTCAAGTGTCTAATAAAAAAGTTGTAAAAAGTGATTTTTTTGTCACCCACTTGGGGGAAGGTTCATGTGGTGGCCAGTTTTAGGTCGGATAAGATATTTTTTAGCGGATATTTCATGCTTATTTCACATTGTCAACCACATTAGTGTTAAAACAACACAAAAGTGTCCATTTTTTGAAATTCAATTGGATGCTGGACTTGTGTGGGACAGTAACATTTGAATAAATTTTAAACTTTGCACCCCACACTGTGGTGAGTTGCCAAAAACCGCCTGGCCAGTGTATAGTAGGGGAGGGGTGTTAACGACACATCCCCAAAAATTTTAGATCTATACCCGTCCCACAGCTGGAGATACGGGACCCGCAGTGTAAGAAATCAACCGGGGGCCGGACCTGTGCGGGACAGTGAAAACGCTGCAAATTTTTTTCACGTATATGGCGACCCCCTCTATAGTGAGTCGCCGCTGCCCCATTTATTCATGCGGGGTAGTGGGGGGTTGCGCCTATATACCACCCAAGTTTTAGTTTTCCACCCCTCCCGCAACCCCAGATATGGCCTGCGAAGTGAAAAAAGAATAGGCGGCCGGACTTGATCGGGAAGGTGTTTATATAGTGCACAAAATAGTTGAAAATAGGCAATAAACACATGAACTAGCACCTTACAGGTGAAAAACTATAAAAAGGAAGAAAAGGGAGAAAAATGGCTAAAATGGGTATATAAGCACATTCAAAATAGCTGAAATAGGCAGTTAGACACACGAAATAGTGATTCTGGAGGTGAAAATCCAAAAAAAGGTATGAAAAATAGCGATTTTGAGCGAAAATTGGGGTATAGTTTCTTAAAAATCGCTCCAGATAGGTAGATAGCTGGCCGATTTCGGGCGGGGGGGGGGGTTAGGGATAGCAGCCCAAAATTTAGCCTCCGGGATAGATAGATGGCTGGGCGGTTTGGGGGAACCCCCCTTTCCTACCCCTGTATTGGGCTCACATCACGATATACTTTATTTCAGGGGTATCTAGATTTTGACCTCCCCCCCCCCGGTGGTGGTCAATAGATAGCCAATCGCTCCTACGGAGGGATGGGTAGGGTTCAAACGGGATTGACTTTTGGGATCGGGATTGGTTTTTTGAGATTTCGGGATCGGGATCGGGATTGGCCGGGATTGGGGTCACGGGATCGGGATTGGCATTTTTTCGGGTTCGGGATTGGGGTCTTGGGATAGAGATTTTGGCCAATGTTTTGGCATCCACAGTTGTTCATAAATGTCTAAAAACACTGTTGGGTGCCAGAAACGTGGCATAAAATGAAAGCTGGGGGTTTACGTTCACATTTTCGCATGCAAAAACGACGTTTTTTCACTTTTGATAATTTCCACTAATTTTTCCGGGATCGGGATCCCGGTCTTTGGAGTTTATCGGGATCGGGATCGGGATTTGTTAATTTTCGGGATCGGGAATGCTAAATCCCGGAATTTCACGGGATCCGGGATCGGGATCCCGTTTGAACCCTAGGGATGGGTAGCTGAATTTTTGAAATCTGATAGCTGAATAGATGGGGCTCCAGCACCCCCCCCCCCTAAAATGTTACTTAGCCATGGCGCCATTGGCATTTGGACATGCGCCAAAAATCGCTGATTATACCTCACACTGATAATCACACCAGTAAAAGAGCGATGAAAAACAATAATTATTGGTTAGCGCCCAGTTACAAAAGAAAAAAACTCGGAACGTCTTATCTACCGTATTTCCTCGAATTACCCCCGGGTTTATTTTTTCAGAGTGAAAATTTTGAGAGAAAAACGTGTAAAATGCAACAATAACCACCATTTATAAGTCTTTACAGCCTTATATAAGGATGTAGATGGTATAAACGATGTTCTAACGTAACACAGTAAGTGTTTTGAACGTCTGTTATGCATTTCCCGGACCACAAATTCATAGTGCCCATGTTGAGGGGGGGTATTTCGAGGAAATACGGTAAGTAATTTTTTTTTAACGCACGTGCGGCAGCGGTGCCTTGATCAGCACGCCATTTGTAGTTAATCCGTCATAGGTGCCGCCGCCCTGGCGCCACTTGCACGCTTTTTCCTGCGTACCAAGGCTATTTTCAGATGTAGGTAGCACATTTTAGGGGGGAAAATTGACAAAATTAGAAATGCAATGTGAGATTTTTCCGAGTGTCCAGGGTTGAAAAGAAATCACTTTAAAAAGCGATATACGAGTGAGCAAAGAGCGACAGAAAACCAAAATGCTGAATATGTACACTCCTTCGACCGCATGCTATGCATTTTTCTGTATGAAACACTCCATCATGACTTCATCGGTTAAAAAAAAAAATTTAAAAAAACAATTTCAAGAAAAAACCTTTCGTTTGATATATTTCCCTTTTTGCAAAAGTGCTTCCATAAGTATCCTAAGTAAAAGTATTATATTTTCCAGAAGTATGAGTTAACGACAAAGACATAACTATCTTTGGGCGCATACACTGCGGTCTGTCAAGTAAAAAATCAAAACCAACGCCAAGGAATATGTTGTTGGAGGGATCGAAGCCAGCGGCGTAGATGCGCGCCGGCTCGCTGCCGTCCCTGCGCACCAGGATGCGGCACGCGTATCTGCAAAGTGTAATTGTTGTTAAAACGTATTTACGTTTACTTGAAAAATACTTGTCGATATGGCGTTATATATGATAAATACCATATATGTAGGGTTCAAACGATATGACTTTTCGATATCGATATTCGATATTTTTTCAAAATTTTCGATATCGATATTCGATATTTTTCTGAAACTCGATATTCGATATCGATACGATATGGAACCTCGATATCGATATTCGATATTAAAAAATTGTCGATATTCGATATTCGATATTTTCGATATTCGATATTGCGATATGCTTTTGGTATAGCAAGGCATATTTCAAGTGGCATATTGTATTTTCATGTGGTTGCACACATGTTTAATCATCTCTTTACTGAAATGTGAATGGTACAAGTGATTTAAACAAGCTTTACATCACTCAATGGTAGAAAATAGAAGAAAAACATGATGAATCAAAGTGTATCAGACAAATAACAATTGGTAGATATTACAGTTCATCCTTATAACCTAATTGCTTAATGGAATGTTGCAAAAAAAAGTATATCAGCGTTTTCTGGCTTCAAATTTAGCACTCCAACAACAATGACATTATAAATACTGTACTTTTACTCATCAAATACAATACTATAAGCACATCAGATCAACCATAAACATCTCAAAATGAAAATGAAAAGTAAATTTGGGGACACAATACAGGTTCGATATTCGATATTTTTTCAAAATTTTCGATATCGATATTCGATATCCGATATTTTTTCAAAATTTTCGATATCGATATTCGATTTTCGATATAAAAAAATGGTCGATATCCGATATTCGATACGATATATCGTTTGAACCCTACATATATGTAATTTTGACAAAAAGAGCATGTTATTTAATCAAAAAAGCGTATTGCGTGAAATGAGCTGTTAGCTGTAATGTAAACCCATTACGCATCTACATCCATTATAGACACATTATACCCGCAGGGGGCCGGTTCCGCACCCCAAACTGCCCAGCAATCTATCTATACCAGAGGCGAATTTTTTGGTTACTTTTCTGTGAACAGAACCCCCCCCCCTAGCAAATTACAAAGCTATCTGGATCGCTTTTGAGCAACTTTACCCTAATTTTCACCCTAAGTCGCAAATATTCATACTTTTTATACATGTTCACCTCTAAAATCACAAGGTCATGTGTTTTATTGCACATTTGCAGCATACCTGGCATAGTTAAATTCGTTCTGGTTCTAGATGCATAATGGGTTTACATGCGTAATGGCATAGGGCCGTTAGAAACATGCTAGAAAATTTCGATGAAGCAACAATACCCCAGGGGGATTTATTCGAGCAACTACGTTAGCCTGGAGTGGCCCCAGCACCTGCTGATGGTGCTACAGGCGGGCTTGTCCGTGAGCGCGGGCGGCGGCCTGCCCAGCGCCAGCCACGAGTCCACCAGCGTGAAGTCCACCACCCGCTCAGACGACCGCCCCAGCTGCGATGCGCACAAAGTGAGCACACGGATCGGTGTACATTGAGTGATACCATATTTTGGTGAATTAGGTCACGATAAGTACGATGAGAAAAAAATTATGTTTTTTATTCAGGATATGGTAGATTTCCTCAGACAGTCCTAGTCCCGTAGTTGTCAGAAAAATAATTGACTGACCCCCCCCCCCCCCCCGCAGCAAAAGTGGTACCGTTTGAACCCTAATTATCACCAAATTTGCGAAAAAAAAGGCCACGAAAACAAGCAACCCAGTCCTTCCATATTTGACGCTGCGATACCAATTAGTGCAATGTAACTAAAATTTCGCCTACCTTTTTTAAAAAAAAAAACAGATCAGATGCGAACATTTTTACCAAAAAAAAACTTAATTCCCAACGCTAGGAGTAGGAATGGCCAGCGCTTTTTTCAAGCGTTTTTAAAAAATCCATATTTGGAACAATCTAGAAATGCCTTGACATTTTTTAAACCGAAAACAGCGCGTTTTATTAAAAAAGCGTGTTTTATTATAAAAACCGTGTTAAGAAAGCGTTTTTATCACAAAAAAGCAGTAGTGGGAGTGATTATTACACAGCGACCATAGGCCATTTCATATGCTGATCTTAGATCCATGACAAAAAATAATCCCCACTCCCACCAGGGACGTATCCAGGATTTTTGAGCGGGGGGGGGGGCTGTTTGTTTACGGAGGCCGGCGAGCGGGGGGGGGGGGGCTCAGCCCCCCCCCCCTAAAATTTTACGTAGTGTGCCGGAATGGCGCTGGCGCCACTAGTAGGCGCAACGCCATGGCGCCATTGGCGTTGGTGCCAGCGCCATGGACGCTGTAAATGTATGTAAATATACATACAAATACAGCAAACAGCACAAAATTGTGTATATTTATAATGATTTCGGCCACAGGGAGCAAATCTGCTAATAATACACCACGTCTGGTGAAAAATCCGCGCTTGCGAATACACTGAAATCGAAATACACTGACAGTTTTCCGACAAAGTTTTCCGAAATACACTGACATCGAAAAAGTGGCATTTTCCGGACAATTTCTGGTCTCACCCCGGAAGGGGGGAGGCTGCAGCCCCCCCCCACGCCCCCCCCCCCCTGGATACGGCCCTGACTCCCACTACTCAAGCGTTTTTTGTTAAAAAAGCGGGGCCATTAAAAAAGTTATTCCTCCATCCCCAACTAAACGTCAACTCGAAATGCTTCGCACCTGAAACATGTCATAACGCTCATCTAGAACGTACTGCACGATGACCTGGCGCCTGGAGAAGCTGTACGTCACCGTGTGCGTCCGGTCGTCCAACGATATCTGACACGGGTTACTTTCGTGTGCCCTAATTGTTCGCAGTGCTCGTTAATTGGACATTAGACGTCCGGGCGACTAGACGCGTGGAGCGGGGGTTCAGGATGGGGTTGGGGGGGGGTCTCCAAAATTTTGGCCCACCGGGGGTTGCATAGGTAGCAAGTCGCCCCTCTGGAGGGATAGATGCTGAAAAAAATCCTGGCGGGGTTGTAGGGGCTCACGGGTGCCAAAATCAAATCAAGGTATAGTAAGTAGAAAACTGGAAAAAGTCGCTAAAAGCAGCCAAAATAGATTAAAGATCGCTAAAAAATAGGTATATAACCACGTATATAGCCGAAAATCTCAATCGCTTCAGATAGATACTAGATAGATAGCTGGTCAATTTTAGGGACCCCCGGGTAGAGGGTTACCCCCCCCCCCCGCCAGAAACGCCCCAGCCATTTATCTCAACGCATTCAAACGCATAAGACCAACTTAGGCCATTTATCTCAACTCGAAGACCCGTAGCACAACTACGTAAAACCAACGTTGAGTGAGTGTTGCTTATCGGTGGACTGGGTGGCGGGTCCCGGCTGCACCCCGTTGGGCACCCCCCTCCGCTCCAGCACCAGGCGCCCGCCCGCCCGATCGCACTGCCTGCGGATACAGATCATCGTTGCACGGCACACTCGAATTTTCAGTTGCAGTTCGAACACTTTTTCAAGGGCGGAATTCAAAAGGGCGGAATTAGAAACGGGGGCGGAATTAAAAACTGTTCGAACTGCCCTCGATTTCAATTCCGCACATGAAACGTTCAAACACTTTGCACGATGGCGGAATTGCCCCGGATTGTGCATGGGCGGAATTATTTCAGACAGGTAGGAAAGTGCACAATGTCTGAACCACCCTTGGAATTCCGCCTTGGCGGAACTCAAAAACGTTCGAACCGCCCTTGACAATTTTGAGTGTCAGTGCACCATCTAGGCAAGAAAACATTTGGACTAGGGTTGGCCGATGTTTTTTTTAAACGTTTTTTTTTTTTTTAACATGACGTCCAAAATGTTTTTTTTATTAAAAACATCGGCCGAAATTTTTAGTACTAAGCACTAGGTATTTTGCAAAATTTTTGCGCGCTTGCGCGCAAAAAATTTTGCAAAATACCTAGTGCTTAGTACTAAAAATTTCGGTCGATGTTTTTTTTTTTTTTAAAAACATTTCGGATGTCATGTTTGTTTTTTTTTAAAAACGTTTTTTTTATAAAAAAAACGTTTAAAAAAAAACATCGGCCAACCCTAGTAACAACCTCCTTTTATAACCTTGTTTGATCACCATTCTGTGCCAAACTTTACCTGAAGTCACGAACATTCGACTATAAGGCAATATACGAATGATATGTCGACGAAAAATGGATATTTTTGACACAAATCACCACTTATAATGCTATCCCATGGCTCCACAGCCATTATATGGTCATATTTAACATCACAGAGTCATATTTATATTATATTTACAGATTATATGGTCATATTTATTGCCAGTGTCTGATATACCTATATATGTTGACACTAGGTCATATCTGGGAGCTTTTAAAAAAAACGTTTGTTTTTTTAAAAAACGTTTGTTTTGTTTTTAAACGTTTTTTTTAAACGTTGTTGTTTTTTGAAAACATCGAGTTAAAAAAAAACGTTTTTTTTCCAACCCTAATTCGGACACTTTCTAGAGGGTGGAATTCAGTTTCGGTTTTCACAAATATGCCACATGGTGAACTTCAATATCTTTTAAACAAGTGGATATTACAAAAAAATTTATCTATTCATTTTTGAAGACAAAGCCTAGATCTACCTATAAAATTTTTTTCACAAATATGTTTGGTAAGATAAATAAGATGTGTTTCCCATAACAACCTTCTCTAAAGGGCGTATCTCTTAAGTCAAGGGCGGAATTGAAAGTGTCCCAATGTTTTTGAAACGTTTTGTTATGATATGCAAATGGACAAAAACTGTGTGAATTCATCCGGATTCATGTGAACTTCATCCGAATGTCCCAAAAATGCCACATTTTTCCTAAATAAAAATGTTCGAACCGCCCTTGGAGTTCTGCCTTGGCGGAACTCAAAAACGTTCGAACCGCCCTTGAAAATTTTGAGTGTGCGGTGCGCCATCGGGTAATACAGTGTGCGCAGATATTTTGCTTTGCATGCGGCGGTCAGCGTAAGCTCCGCCCACTTTCGTGTAAATGCCCACTAGCGCTAACCCCAAAAATCACGAACGTTCCGTCAGGCTTGCCTTTTTTGTGTGTGAGCTCAATAACGACAGTTAAATTTCTACGATTTTTTACATCTGACAGCGAACGGACATAATTTTAGCCCTCTGTGCGTACGCTCGACCCACAATTCCCATTTTCAAGCGCGTGGTGGGCCTCGAAAGGTTCGTAAAAATCACAAGTTTGTATAGGGAAAACGGGGCGCGCGGCCGGGCCAAAATTTGCGTGCAGTTTTAAGATGTAGGCTGGCGCGAGTGCGCGGAGTAACAGTGGCACTTGGGTCGGTGCCAATACGCACAGGAATTTCTGCGCACACTGTAGGTTGTTGTGTTCACGTGGCGTATGAGAGTCGGTTTCGGTCTCGGTTCCGGTGGTTAGTATCGGTCACGATCTCGACAGAGTGAAGTGGCAGTCGCGCTGGTGAAAAGCTAGTACCGTTTTTGAACCCTAAGCCCTGCTTGATGAGCGAACCGAACGATGTCGCCCAGCGCGCAAATTATTTTTTCCTTCCACGCCACCTTTCGAAAATCGACAACCTACCCGAGCACAAAGAAACGACCATAGACCAGATCGGGATCGGCGGATTGTTCTGGCGACTCTGATTCTCCCTCGGCCATGGCGCGTACGGTGCGGTTTTTTGGCGCCGTGCCAACTACTCCGCCATTTTACTTTTTATTTTTTTATGTTGATTTGGATACGGTCAGATATTTCTGCTCGCGTCAGTGTGATGCAAGATTGACACATGTGTCGGGGTTTTATTGCAGTATAATATACTCAGCGTTGAACGGCGTACTTCGTTTAACGGCGGTAGTTGATTGAACTTGATACAAAGGAATAATCAATTACTTAATTTTTACAAGATTTTATTCAGTAAATTATGGTAGGATTTTGCGCAAAGTATGCGCTCCACTCATTATTTTTTGTTTGTTGTGTAGCTATAAAACGTTTTTGTAGGGAAGGTAATCACTCAGTCCATCATTTTGTCTGATGAAAATTAGTCAAACCTTTATATGGTATTGGCTTATTTGGTGTCGATTTGTTCTTTGCCGTATTTCCTCGAATTACCCCCCCCCCCTTGAATTGACATACCGTATTACCTCGAATTATCCCCCCCTTGAATTAACCCCCCCCCTCGAATTAACCCCCCCTCAAAATGGGCTGGGGAAATAATAAACCCCCCCCCCCCTCGAAATACCCCCCCCCCCCTTCGGAATGATGTACGTCATGTACATAATAAATACGTCATGTATGCAATGTACATGGTCGGGCTGAAAAGTCCCCAGGCAGTGCTCGCCATTCGCGCTAGGGGTAAGCTACGGTTATAAAATTTTAACACGTTAAGATATCAGGTGTTTTGAGTTTTCACCCAAAATTTCACCCCTCTAGCTCCACCCACTGCGGAACTGTGGGGGTTAGAATTTCGGTCATTTTGTACTGATGTACAAACTGTGCTCTAGCTCAACGCTGCTTTAAGTTGTGATCATGAAACTTTTGCTAGTGTAAGCCACCAGTGTTGGCAATGTGCTGATAGTATTCAACACTTTCATCAACATCATTGCTATTAAGGTAAAATTAATATGCAAATCAGGGTGATGTGCAAGAAACGTGGGAACTGTGATGGATGTTTTTGGTGATCATCTGAGATCGTGTTGTATTGCAGTGATTTTAATGTTGTTTTGAAATGTGCAGTAAATTATTATGTCAATTAAATTTCATTTGTGTTTCATTACTAATCTGTACTGGACACATTACCTGTGTTCAACAGCAGTGTGCATGAAAAACGCCTCCTGTATTAACCTGTATTGACCAATCGTAGAGGCAGAATGATGAATTTGGTAGTGAGAGTAGTGACAGTAATGGCAATATGGACTAGGCTTATGATATCATAGCTAATGTTGGTTAGTGCTGGCACATTGCCAACACTGGTAGCTTACACTAGCCAAAGTTTCATGATCACAACTTAAAGCAGCGTTGAGCTAGAGCACCATTTGTACATCAGTACAAAATGACCGAAATTGTAACCCCCACAGTTCCGCAGTGGGTGGAGCTAGAGGGGCGAAATTTTGGGTGAAAACTCAAAACACCTGATATATTAACGTGTTTAAATTTTATAACCGTAGCTTACCCCTAGCGCGAATGGCGAGCACTGCCCGGGGACTTTTCAGCCCGACCATGTACATGATGTATATTACTGTTAATTTGTATTGCAGCTACACATAGACTAGTTTGTGTAGCTAATCTACGTTTTTATGTCCAAATAGATCCTGTTTGGACACATTTATTACCTGTTTTGGGTATGCAAATGCCTACTATTTACTACGATGCTTGCGAAAATTTCTGACGAAATAATAACCCCCCCCCCCCTCGAATAAACCCCTCCCCCTCGAATTAACCCCCCCTCAAATTTTGCTGGCGAAATAATAAACCCCCATGGGGGTATTTCGAGGTAATACGGTAATGAATTTATGCCGCGGCTAAATCGACGCTTTACGATAGTGCATTGGATTGGCTCAGTTTTCTCTCCACGTTTTTTTGGTAAAACAAGACAGAATATGCCAAACATGCGCTCATCAAAGTACCACCAAAGAGAATGAAATATAAATACCGTATTTCCTCGAAATACCCCCGAGGGTGATTTTTCACAGTGCAAATTTTGAGAGGAAGGGGGTATTTCGAGGGGGGTTTATTCAAAGGGGGTGTTTCGAGGGAATACGGTATATGGATACATACATAAATAAGCTCGATTTCACACTGCTCGCAAAGGAAATATACAATGTCAATCAATAGATCGTTTTCAAATTGGTGGCAGCTGGGTGTAGCCTTTTTCGGTTTGCGGTTTCTTTGTAGCTGATGATTTTCTGGTTGCACTCATTATCTGCTTGAACGAACTAGTGTAAAATGTATATAGGTAGGTATCGTACATCCTTGAATAGGACCCCCCTTGAATTACATCCCCCTTTAAATATTCCCCCCAATTGGCCAGGTGCGAAAAAAATATTCAACTCCCGCTTGAATAACTCCCCCTCTGGGTACTGGATGTGTGTGTCCACTTTTTCCATTTGGATGATTTAGATGATGATGAACATGAATTTTGTCATTCACACCTTGTTTCTGTTGTCTTTGTACTGTTAAATACCCGGATTACAGTAGACGCAGGAAGAATGCATACATAGGAAGAATAAAGTGCAAATTTTACTGAAATTTCTGAGGAAAAATACCCCCCCCCCCCCTCCAAATCTACTGACGAAATCATAACTCCCTGGGGTCTAATTCGAGGATATACGGTATACTCCGCGGACCGCACGCTATGCATTTTTCTGAAGGAAACACTCTATCATGACGTCATCATTTATTCAATTACAATTATTTCAAAAACCGTGTAAACAAAAAAACATCCTTGGTCTTTCTTAAATATTTTTTCTTCTCTTAAAATAAGTATACTGCTTGCATGCATACCGTATTTGCTTGAATAGTTCCCCCCTTGAATAATTCCCCCCCTCGAATAATCCCCCCTGTAAGATGAGTGACGAAATAATAATTCCCCTCCTCGAATAATCCCCCCCTTTAAAGATTTGATAAATTTGTTCTACTAATTTTAACAAAAATGGCACATTATTGTGTTTATAATGCATGTTTCGGGAAATGAGTTGATGGAAACATGCTTGAAAATTTTGACGAAATAATAATTCCCCCCTTTGAATAATTCCCCCCCTCGAATAGTTCCCCCCTCAAAAATGTCTGACGAAATAATAATCCCCCAGGGGGATTTTTCAAGCAAATACGGTATTTGTTAAAACCTATTAACTTTTACTCGATCGATATGTATACTCGAGTACAGAGTAAATACGTTTACCTTTCCTCCGAAAAAAGTTCTGATACTCGCTTTTACGTACACTTTTTGAAAGTACTCGAGTAACAGAAAACTTATATCAGATCGTTTACAAATAGATTTTTAAGGCATAGAAGGGAAAAAGAGAGAAAATATCCAAAAAAATGGGTATAGGATCAAATATATACCTAGTCACAAAATTGCGAAAATAGGCCAAAAGATACGGAAATGAGTGATTTTGAGCAAAATTTTTGATGACATTTCTTAAAAGTACTCACGTTTACGTTTTCTGAGGGGAAAAGTACGTCTACTCACGTTTACTCATGAGCAACGATGGGTAAGTTCTCCAAAAAAAAACACTTTCTGTGTTTTGAGTTTTTCAAAAATGAATACCTGTGTTTTGAGTTTTTTTCTTGAAAAAAACTTGAGTAACTCTGTTTTTATTTCTGTGTTCTTTGTAAAAACTCGAGTTTTTTGAGTTTTTTCAAAAAAAACTCGAGTTTTTTCCAAAAAAATTCGAGTTTTCCCCAAAAAAATTTTGATTTACAGCATTTTGATCGGGAAACAGTGGTTTTCTTATAAAATAATGGTTTTGCACATGTTTGAACCCCACATAACATTTGTGTATTCATTCAAGTGTCAAAAAAGTCCTTAAAAATGTCCACAATGAGGACATCAACATCACAACACCAGCAACAAAATGCCCAGAAACAACAATTTACGCAGTACTCCAAAATTCTTCAATGGATGTGCACTGTATGGAAGACTACGGAATTGATTTGAACTACAATTACCATATTACCTCAAATACCCCCATGGGCATTATTATTTCGTCAGAAAGTTTTGTAAGGATCATAGAAAATAGTAGGCATTTACGTACCCAAAACAGGTTATAAATGCGTACAAACAGGATATATTTGAAATAAACATGTAGTCAGCTACACAACCTAGTACAGTCTATGTGTAGCTGCGATGCAAATTAGCAGTAATAAATACATCATGTACATTGGATACATGATGTACATCATCTTGGAGGGGGGTATTTCGAGGGGGGCAGGGCTTATTATTTCACCAGTCCATTTTGAGTGAAGTTAATTCAAGGGGGGGTTTATTCAAGGTAATAAGGTATACTTAAATGTCAAAACTTAAATTGTCAAATCCACCATGAGATGTGCATGCCATCTTTAATTTCTTTTTTGTACCATTATAAAATATGAATACATTATGTATACTCGGCGTACATGATACTCTGCCGTCGCACTGATTTATGTCTCGTGTTGGAAGCGTGCCAATGATTGTTAAGTCATGCGATTTCCGTAAAAAGATGAAAAAATTCATCGATGTGAATATGTTAATGAATAACATTATAACAACAATCAATTTTGTCATCTTGTTATGAAACTCGCACGCGCTAACCATCGTTGGCACACTTCCAGCGGGAACCACGCGTGCAGGGTGTAAAGTAACCGGAGTATACATATTTACATACTATAGATGCTTATCTTATTATGTTTAGTTTAACTGAATTAATGTGCATTCAACCACTTCGCTGAAAAAAACACAAAAACTCAAAAAACTTTTCTATGTTTCCGTGTTTCTGTGTTTCTGTGTTCTCCAAAAAAAAACTCATTTGAGTTTTGAGTTTTTCAAAATTTATGAGTTTCCGTGTTTCTGTGTAAAACAAAAACACAGAAACTCAATGAGTTTCTGTGTTCAATTTCTGTGTTTTTTCCATCGTTGCTCATGAGTAAAAGTAAAAAATGTATTTTACGTTTTCTGTACTCAGGGGGTGAGTAAAAAATGAATACTTTACGTTTACGTATACTTTCGTATCTCAATGATCGCGCTGTCGTGTCGTGTCAGGATGATTCAAAATAAAAAGAAGTTTTTGAGAAGCTACTGTACATATCTACCGCAAATCATTGAATAAGCCCCCTTGAATAACTCCCCCTGTTCGCCAGGTGAGGCGAAAATAACTCCGTGGGGACTTACTCGAGGATTTAGGGTACATAGTATTACGGTAACGTCACCTGATCGTGCAGTCCACTCATTGAAGTCGAAAGTCTCCTCGCGGCGGAACTTGTCCTATTCGAAATTCCCAGATAATCGGTGCTCTGGGGACAGTTCCGCAAAAAGTGAAGTGAAAAGTGAAGTGAAAAGTGAAGTGAAATGAGGAGTGAAATGAGAAGTGAAAAAAATAAAACATGAATGAATGAAAAAATGAATTCTGATTTAGACAGACTTGTTTCTGATGACGGTTATGATCATTTAGTGGGAAACGTGCCGATTTTTCGCTTGCGTCTGAACTTTGGCGTAGAAAATGTCACCCCACTCAAGAAAGTTCACTTCAAAATTTCATCTCACTTTTCGCGGAATCGACACCTGATTTCTATTCCCCCGCTTAGACAGTAGTTTCGACCATCTCGCGGACACGTTTAATTTGTTCCCCTTTGCGCATTGGCCCAGATCGGAGCTTTCAAACGCCGGCGCGAATGGGTCGTCATTAGTGATGGAAAAAGCGCCAGGACTTTGGCGCCAAGCGCCAAAAGCGCCATGGCGCTTTTCCGAACCTCAGCGCCAAGCGCCAAAGGCGCCAGAGCAAAATGGCGCCAAGCGCCAAAAGCGCCATGGCGCTTTTCTAGACCACGGCGCCAAGCGCCAATGGCGCCAGAGGATATTGGCGCCAAGCGCCAATAGCGCCAGCGCCAAAAAATTTTTGCTTCTCATATATGCAGCCATGCTAATGCACTGCTATTAATTTGTTTTTGGCGCAAGATACAAGTCAACTGCAGTCACTTTTCTTCTTTTTGTCTTGACATTTTGCAGCTGGGTGTTTGGGCTTCAGTATAGCACACCGTCTGTAAAAAGTACTAAGATTTTTTAGGTGTTTTTTAAAATTACTTTTGGAATTTAGTTGTTTTTCCCCAAAAATAATTTTCAAATGAAGTTTTCGATTTTTTTTGGAATACTTTCAATTTTTCTACAAGAATACCGCAGTTTCGAGTTTTGCTAGTCACTTTTGAACACTTTTGAGGTTTCAAATTTTGGATTGCCATTGTTGGAATGGCTTCAGAAAGTGATTCCACACCCTGTAAAATCAAGTGTCAAATGTCAAGAAGTAAATGTGATGTAAAATGTCAATCAAAATAAAAAGAAACAATTTTGATTGAACTTTTGACATTTCGCATGACACTTAACACAGTTGTATTTATGAAATATTGGATGATGTTTATTGCTCAACTTCACACTTTTCAGGGTCCTTTGACCCTGCTCAAACAAAACTGCAAAGAACGAGCTCAGTATAGCGATTGAGCTAAAACCTATGTGGAGAGTGTTACCAGTCCGATGAATAGTCACATAAAGTCTTACATAATTCTGATTAGATGGGACAAATGTTGAATACCCATGCAATCACAAGGAAATTTTTATAAAGTAATCAAGGATAGGGTATATTGATCCGGGAATACACTGACAGTAGCACATATACTTATGTAAATTATACTTAACAGGTCTTTCTGCATAAAATAATGATGAATTTCGAGTAAACTTCTTGGCGCTTTTTTGGCGCTTTTTAAAACACTAGCGCCAAGCGCCAATGGCGCCACGGCGTCATAGCGCCAAGCGCCAAAAGCGCCATGGCGCTTTTCCAAACCCCAGCGCCAAGCGCCAATGGCGCCACAGCAAAAAGGCGCCAAGCGCCAAAAGCGCCATGGCGCTTTTTGCTTTGGCGCTAGCGCCAGGCGCCAGCGCCATGGCGCTTTTCCATCACTAGTCGTCATCACCATAGTTGTTAAAACGTACATATTTACGTTTCCTCGATAAATACGTATACTCAGTAGTACGTAAATACGTTTACGTTTCCTCGCGAAAAAATACCAGTATTCACTTACTCGCGTACACGAGTACAGAAAACGTATTTTATGGGAAGAAAATGTCATTTTGCCAAACAGAAAGTGACAAACATAAGACATTTGGTTGAGACATAATTATCAGGTTGAGAAATACACATATTTAATGTATTCTAAAGTAAAAATTCAAAAATTACTTACTTTTCCTGTGAGAAAAAATACTCATTTTTACGTTTTCTGTGACAAAAATTATCCCTTTTCGTTTTCCCTTCGTATCCCTTAAAGTATTGTTTAAATGCTTTCCCAGAAAAAACATCATTTTACATTTTCTAAACAAAAGTAGTTTATTCACGTTTTACGCAGTGTAAAAGTATTAAAAAGTACTTTACGTTTTCTCTGAAAAAAGTATTCTATTCACATTTTACGCAGTGTAAAAATATTAGAAGATACTTTACGTTTTCTGTAATCAGGGGTGAGTAGGGTGTCAACAAATTTTGTTACGGAAGATTATTTGCACTTGCGGAAAACGGAATGGAAAACGGAATAAAATTTGCCTGCGGAAAACGGAAAGAATTTTGCCTGCGGAAAAGCGGAAATAGAAAAAAAATTTGCACTTGCCGGAAAACGGAAACGGAAACATTTTTGCACTTGCTGGAAAACGGAATGGAAAACTGAAATAAAATTGCCTGCGGAAAGCGGAAACGGAAAACGGAAAACGGAAATTTGACACCCGGGGTTGAGTAAAAGAAAAATACTTCACGTTACGTTTACTTTTAAAAAAGTTCAGTACTTTTAACAACTTTTCGTCATCACTTTTGTCTTGCTCAATGACTAATAATGGCGCGTCATTCACGAGTATACTCGTATTGGTTATGGGGTTCGGGGAAGCCACGTTTGCAGAATATTTTCTCTGACCCCTGCCATATGTTGAGGCACTTGTGGACCTAGATCCTGACCCTGCAATTGAAATACGGTATTTTCTCGAATTATTCCCACTGGGGGTTATTTTTCAAATCGTGGAATTGGAAATGGAGTAGAAACTTTGAGGGGGGGGGGGGGTTATACGAGGAGGGTATTTCTAGTCTCCAAATGAACGGCACCTCCAATAGAACGGGAGGTAGAAATTGTGTTGGATTGTGCCAAAACACAAAAACATAAAAAATGGATGACAAGAATATGTTCATATAATTCAAATGAATGTTAAATCTCAAATTAATGCTCTTATATAAAAATATAGATCACATTTCATTGAAAAGTAAGGCTAATAAATGATATTTATGTTCAAATGAAATGTACCGTATTTCCTCGAAATACCCCCGGGGGTGATTGTTTCATAGTGGTCCCGAGAGGGGGGGGGGGTAAACGATGGGGGGTATTTCGAGGGGGGTATTATTTCGCCAGAAATTTTTTCAAATCCTAGTACAAAATCGTCGTTTGTGATGTACTTCCGAGGAGGGGTGGTATTTCCAGGAAATACGGTATGTGAAAAAATTGGTGAAAAAGTGGCAGCCTCCAATAGAACGACAGGTAAAAGAGTTGACGACAAAAATAGTACGACGCTCTTCTATTAGACAAAATACGGTATTATATTAGTAATTCAAAGACCTGGTAAAAGCATTGAATTTGGTGTCGTCCCAGGAGACTCACTCTGCACGCCAGCTTGCAGTGCGTCGACCGGAGGGCATTCCCGCACCCTGTAAAGTGCAATGTCAGGTGTCAAATATCACATAAAGTTAAAGATTGTCGAAACAAAAAATAAAAGCTTCTATTGCTGAAATTGTCACACTTTACACGACAATTGTAAAAAATATACGAAATTTTACATGACATTTGACATTTGACCTTATACTTTACAGAGTGCGGGACTGGCACCTGAATTCTTGCCGCCACACTGACCGACCTAGCGCCCCGCGATGCATTAGGCACCTGAGAAATTCAGATTACCTAGCTGGTATGGGGATTAATTTTCTAAATTTATTTTTCTCACAAAAAATGTAAGCAGAATATTTTTAAGTGGAGTTGCAGCATAACGAACGACAAACAAAAGGTGAAATGACAAGTAAAACGACACGAAATTCATTGTTCTCACGTTTTCAAGTTTTTTTAATTCAAAATTCATGTTCAATACTCAATTTTGCGCAAAAATTGCATGCAATGAATGACCGACGACAGATTTTTTCAGGGTGTCGACGTGAAATTGATTTGTCGGTGGACAATTTTTCAACCAATATTTTTCATTCAAATTCAACATCTTGCACGTAACAAAATTTTTGCACAAAATTGAGTACATATTGAACATGAATTTTGAATAAAAACGTTGAAAACATGAAATTAATGAATTTTTTGTTATGACATTTTATTTGTCATTATACTGTAACTCTACCGTAAACTCAATCCGACCTGCAAGTGCACACTTTGATCATTCCAACTGAACATCACGCTTATGTCCGAGTGGCTATCATCATCTCGATCGACATCGTCCTGGGGGTACTCCCAGACCCCGTTAAAGACCCTGTAAAGTGTCATGTGTCATGTAAAACACCCTGTAAAGTGTCATGTGTATCCAAATCTTTTTTATATTATCCAAACATTATGTTTTTGTATTCAAATCTTATGTCAAAAAGTAAGATTTGGATACAAAAACAAAAGATTTGGATACGATAAGATAAGATTTGGATACACATAACACTTTACAGGGTTTTTCATAACATTTGATATTTTACAGGGTTTTTTTACATAACACATGACATTTTACATCGTTTTTGACACTTGACAGGGTCTTTTACAGGGTCTGGGAGTGGTACCTGCAGCTCATTATCACCATCCAATGCGAGCAGAGCCAACGAATAGAAGCGTCTTTTTGGATTCACGCCTGAAAGTTGCACTGTGCATTGTGCTGCAGTTAACGTTAACGGCAAATATAAAAATCGAAAATTAGGCACAAAACTTTTTTGCGAATCTTTTTGGACTTGGATTTTTTTTCACCCCTAGAAAAGCACTCGAAAAAGATTTTTTAAGATAAATTCGAATTTTGAATATTTTTCTCAGTATTTTCAGCTGAAAATGCTTATGCCAGAGACACAATTCTAAATATTTAATTCAAATGATCTTTTCATAGCGGACTACTAAAAATCGTAAAAATATGTCTGCTGTAGCACCTTTATCTGGCCGCAAATTTTCGCCGAGCATACAAAAGTGTTTTTATGGAAACGTTTTCTGATCAATTTCAATTTTCATTAAATAACGATGACGTCATGATGGAGTGTTTCCTTCACAAAACTGCATAGCGTGAAGTCAGTGGAGGAAAGGAATCTTAAACGTAACCGGTGTTGGCTGAGAGCTGGTAGTTTTCATCCAACGAGGCTTTGCGGTTTCGCTGCGCAGTGGATCGGCCTTTCATTGTGCAAGTGGCATTGATTACCGTATTTCTTCGAAATACCCCCTTCAATTAGCCCCCCCCCTCGAAATACACCCACGTTGAGCTGAAAAAATACCCCCTCATAAAGTACAATATGTACATATTAATTGATGCCAATATGCATCGCAGCTCCACATATTATAGACTAGGTAGTTTGTGTAGCCATATACCGTATTTCCTCGAAATACTTTAGAATTTTGTGTAGAATTTTGAGGGGGGGGGGGGGTCAAACGTGGGGGGGGCTTTTTATTTCGCCAGAAATTTTTTTCAAATTCCAGTACTAAATTGTCGTCTGTAACGTACGCAGACGTAGAAAAATGCAAAAATAACCGCTATATATGAGTCGATTGACTTAAATAAGTATGTAGATGACATAAACACTGTTCTAACGAAAAATTCATTGTTTTTAACGTGTGTTTTGCATTGCCCGAATCACAAACCGCAGTTTTGTCATGTACGTTCTCTGTACACTCAATTTGGGGGTTATTTCGAGGGGGGGGGGGGGTATTTCGAGGGGGGGGGGAGTATTTCGAGGGGGGTATTACGAGGAAATACGGTACGTTGATACGTCTACTTTTACCTTTTTTATCATGTTTATTACCGTGTAAAAGTCCATCTTTAATAATTTCTGGGGAAACATACCCCCGTCGAATAAGACCCCTTGTAATACCCCCGTCAAAATTTGCACCCTGAAAAAATAAACCCCACGGGGGTATTTCGAGGACAAACGGTATATTTCCAACCATTTTTGACAAACGTAAACCGTGGCAAACCAAAAATATTTGGCAAACGATCCCGGTTAGAAATTTACTTACCCGTTGTGATTTGCGACGCACCGTCATTCGTTCGAACTCCTTTTGCAATTTTTCAGCACACAAATTGTGCCCTGCTGAAAGTGCGGCTTCATACGCACTTTGGCCCGCCTGCGTGATCAGGAACGATGACAAACAAAAATAGAAGTTTCGATAATTTTTTTTCGAATTTTGGAATTTTTTTGGAGTTTTTGAATTTTTATTTCAGTCCTAGAAATACACTTAAAAATTTATATTTTCTACAGAAATTCAAAAATTCGAAAACGTTTTTGAATTTACAATGTTTTTCACTATTTTTGGCTAAAAAAAAGCTAGTAAAATGCGGAAACACAATTCAAAACATCAGTTTCACATCAATCTTTTTTAAGTTTTGAATAGTGTTCCTAGCGGCAAAAATTTTTGAAATGTGTCAGCTTGGAAGGCTGCAAACCATAAAGATATTTTACGAATCACCAGAAAAATTGGAAAATGCAAGAATTCGATGCAAAACATGAAAAAGTCATAAAAAATTTAACAGTAATCGAAACGATTTGAAAATGCGAAAACAAAATAAAAAAAATTGAAAACAATTTTATTTGAATACTCTCGTTGAAAATTTGTAATTTGATAAGTCAGTTTAGAGAAGAAAAAAACTAAAAAATAAACCCTTTTTCCAGAGGGTTTGCCATCCTTAGTGATCGGAGGGTTAAAGTTAAAATTGCGCATACTCCGAAAATTGCAAAAATTTTTCCGAATAGCGATAAATGTTCCAAATCACTCACATTGTTGACGATGGTGAGAATGGCCATTTCTTGACCATAAATTTCACCGAAATGCGCTTTTTTCTTTCTCAAAATCTTCGTAATTGGCCTGACCATTTGCTCAAAGCCGTACATGCATAGCATACATCGGGGGTGGCTGTTTTAGGGGGGGGGGTCCACCAGACTTTTTGTGTCCTCCCATTCTGTCATACGTTAATCGATTGAAATAACCTTCGTGTAGATATGTTGGTGTTTGGGATAGGGTTGGGAATTTCAAAATTTTCGGTTCTAATTCTCGTTTCCGGTTTTCCAGTTCGGTTCCGGTTTGGTTCTTTCGGTTCCAAAATGTTCGACATTTCGTATCCGGGTAATAAAATAAGTTGGGTATAAGGTCCGAAAACAACCAGAACAAATATAAACAAATCATGATGCGGCCTAAATACATACAATCATAGAAGTAATTTGGGGTGGCATAAAGTAGAGCTATTTCTGGCTATTTCTGGGCCGATTTAGATAGTTCGACACTTAAATGATATCGATAACGAATATCGACCATTTTTAATATCGATTATCGATATCGAGGGTCTGTATTATATCGATATCGAATATCGAGTTTCAGAAAAAAATATCGAATATCGATATCGAAAAGTCATATCGTCCGAACCATCATATCGATTGCATCTTCAAAAAAATTATGTTTGACATTGAAAAACTTTGTGAAATAAGCATGCGGAATTTAGAAAACACTAATCCAATCACAAAAATGGAATCTACAGGTTGTCCCAAGCATTTTAAGTGTTGAATAGTCCAAATTGACCCAGGAATGGTTGTGTTATTAAGCTTCAAAATCAATCGTCCAGATCAGCCATGTAAAATGAGCAACCTTTTTAGACCTCCTTTATTTCTGGCCTGGGGGATTATTCGAGGAAACAAACAAATTTAGTCATAACACTGACCCAAAACCAGAACAGAATAGAAGGGCATCAAAATGTTCCAATGTAAAACAGAATGGATGGACACGAATATCTGGTGGACCCCCACCCCTAAAAGAGTGTGCATCACTTCTAATCATGCCCACTTACATCAACCCCCAGGTGCATCACATCTAATCAAGAACTGCCTCACTTCACATCAAAACTTAATTATGCATTTCTGCCTCACTTCTAATCAACTGTTCCATTTCTAATCAAAAGTGTTTCACTTCTCATCAAAACTGTTAATTGATCAACTGTCCCACATCTTATCAAGAACTGCATCACTTCTAATCAAATATTATTTTCCTACAATATTTCTCTCATCAATATTTATGCTGTGTGTATCGTGCTTACCGCGCCACTTCACACCAAAGCCAAAAATTCATGTGATTGATGCAGCTGATCAAAATAGCTACAGAAAGCACTTTGCGCCACACTTGTTGCAATGAAATGCACTTTGTACACCTGTTGCAATGAAATAGTGATTCTGTCTTCCTATACAACCCTGTATCCGCACCCCACCATACACAGCAAAAAATAGGTTCGTGATGTGTGCAGAAGCGGGCTGGATGTGTGTGAAGCGGCCTCTGTGAAGACACTTTCACACACATCACCACACATCACGAAGTTTTTTTAAATTGTTCAAGAAGTGTTCCACACACTTCACCTATCATCACGGTGACCGCAGTTCATGAAGTGCACTTCACGAACTTTTACAGCATACTTTGCATACTTCATGAAGTGCCTTCAAGTGTCAACCAGCACTTCACAGCATTGGGAAGTGTCGACATGAAGACACTTCACGACACTTCACGACGCATCACACACCCATTTTTTGCTGTGATAAATATAAAAAACAATCGATGCAACTTGGGTTCGAAATTTTGAGTGAATAGTTGAAATTTTCCACCCATCCAGGTGGATTCAAAATCTGTGTGTAATTCCAATGCTGTCACAGCACCTGCAGCTTATAGAATGGGATAGGTAGGCTGCTTGATGCAGATTCAGTACCAGCTGTCACTGCAAACCTCAACCCAGCATAAAATAGATTTATTGATTACTATAGGAATGATTGGTGGAGATCAGTATTTTTCAGAGCTTGCAAATTTTTAATTCTAAATATTGAATGCAAATTCCACATAAACATAACTTTCAACTTTGGAAAATAACTTTGGAAGGGCGTTAGAATAACTTGAAATAACATAAATAATACAAACACGATGTGGACGCGGCAAGCACAATACACACAGCATAAATATCGATGAGAAATACTGTGGGAATGAAATATTTGATTATAAAAAGTGATGCAGTTCTTGATTATAAGTGATGCAGTTCTTGATTAGATGTGGGGCACTTGATCAATTAAAAGTTGTGATGTGAAGTGAGGCACTTTTGATTAGAAATGAGGCAGTACTTGATTAGAAGTGAGGCAGAAAGGCAATTAAAAGTTTTGATGTGAAGTGAGGCACTTCCTGATTCGATGTGACGCACCTGGGCTTCATGTGAAGTGTGCATGATTAGAAGTGGTCCGTACTCCCCCTAAAAAGCCAACCCCGATTTATGCTATGCGTACATGGCAATGTAGTGCATAACCGTGTTCCCATCGTTGTCTGTCAGCGATAGATTTATATCTGAAGACCGGGCCAGCATTTTTGCTATGCGCACGTGTCTGCGACGAGTCGTGGCTGACCCATGTTTTCTGGGACTTTATGTGCACACTATTGTTAAAGTGGAGTGAAAGTATAATGACAAGTAAAAGGTGAAATGACAAATTCAGTGTGGTGAGTAACAAATAATAATTACATTTACATATATCTACTTTTTAAAAAATTCAGTAATTCTAATAACTCTGATTGACATGCTTAATGGAAAAAACCGATATTTTTATTGTCCAACACAAAAAAGCAAAAATATCCGAAGCGATATCCAAAACTTGTCCAAAATCCTCCAGTAGTTTTCGAGATAAAAGATGAATACCTATTACGTCATGATTTCACAATTTGCCAACAATGTTTTTCATTGGAATTGTCAACAATTACTGAAATTTTGATGTATGATTTATTTATACCTCGAGAACCACTGGAGCTTTTTGGATAGTGTTTAGGCACGATGACGCTATTGGTTTGTCCTTTCAACCTGTCAATTTAGGTGTTGATGTATGATATATTTATAATACAGGGTGCGGCAATATAGACCTACGCTCTAGATTTCGAATAACTTGTCACTGGGTGGTCGGATTAACATCAAATTTTAGGTCAACATTTACAACTAAATAGGAAAAAATCCCTAAAAATATGGCTGCGATAGCTTCACTCGTTCTCAAGTCATTCATGCAAACGCGTAATTGTCACTTTTCCACCACCCCGTGATAGGTTTCAAACGGGATCCACTTTTCGGGACCCGGATCAGGATTGGGATTGTTTTTCTCTATTTTTTTCTCGTTATTTCCGCAGCGGCGTGTCAAAATGCGTGCGCGCGCCACTAATCCGCCTAAGCGATAAGGAAATCGGCAGACGCTTGCGTAATTGGTTGTAAAGCAAGGTAGTAAAGCGACAATTATTGGTGTTTGCATAAATAACTTGAGAACGAGTGGAGCTATCGCATCCATTTTTTCAGGGATCCTTTCCTAGTTAGTTGTTAATGTTGACCTAAAATTTGACGTTAATCTGACCACCCAGTGACGAGTTATTCGAAATCTAGAGCGTAGGTCTAAATTGCCGCACCCTATATTTATGTCGAGTCTGAACTTGTCGTTTCACCTTTTTTTGTCATTATGCCGTAACTCCACCGTTTTTCGAGCTATTATTGTCGCTGGCTATACCTCTTTTTGCAAGCTACCATCAAAGGAGTTCTGCCTTTAGGATCCTTTGCATTTATATCCGCCCCCTCAATCATCAACAGCAGCACATAGTTCACTTTTCGTTTGTTGTCGGTCACGTATTTCAACACCGCGTGCAGCATCGAAATGCCAGAGCTGGCCATTTTTGCGTTCGGATCTTGGTGTCCATATCTGAATTGACACTTTTATGGGTGGCGATTTAGGCATCGAATAGTGGTGGAAAAGGCACCGGAAATGTGGCACCGCACCGGTGATATTCTCAAGTAAATGGCACCGCACCAGCACCGGTGTCACGGTGCCTTTCCATCACTTAACTGGCACCAATTTTAAAAGTTGACAAGTTTTTAAATTTTGAAAATGTCAAGTTAGCCCTGGAAACGTCATTGGGGGCAGCTCCAGCCCATTTTTTATTATTTTCAATCAATTTTTCGACCTCACATGTTCCTTCCTCATCCTCATAGTGGCTAACTTTTGGAAAAAAATACTTAAAAATTTGGGCATGAAGTTGACAAGTCCACCTTCTGCCGCATTTTGTGTTGGGATTTGGAAACAAGAAATATGTTGAGTCCACTATGGGCACCGATATCTAAAAGTTGACACATCCATAAAACAGTTTATGGGGGCCGGGAACAAAAAATGTTTCCATCTGCACGCAAGAAGTCGACAAGTGCATTACCCTCCCAAAACAATTCTGCACATGGAACTGTAAAAGCTTCCATAATTAGTTAAGCTATGTTAGTCCATGTGTTAAAATAACCATTTTTGACTATTTTTCTCTATTTTTCGTTATTTTATGTAAAAAAACTGAAATACATTTTCTGTACTCAAGTACATTACAAAAGTATACATAAAAGCGAGTACAGGAACTTTTTTCAGATGAAACATAAACGTATTTATTCTGTATAATGTATCGAGTGATCGTAAATACGTTTTAACGACTATTGACTTGTTGATAAGGTGGCAGACGGTACTTCCTTGCGGTAAACCGTATGGTACGGTCAATTTTCTATTTTGCGGTAAACGGTACGTTACAGTAAATCTGAAAAGTGCGGTACACGGTAAAATTTGTAAAATGCGGTACGCGGTAAGCTACGGTAAATTTACCAAAAATTCAGTACGGTACGGTAAACTCTGCCACCCTACTTGTCGACCTCTAAACTATACACGCTTACATATCTGAAAGTTGGTCCGCGTCGTAGCCACCTATGCCGGTAGCCCATAAACTACCGGCTATGAATCTAGCGTGCATTAGCTCCAGTGTGCGGAAAAGTTCCGCGGTGCTGCCTATTTGCGAAACGTTTTTTGCTGGGATTGGGGGATCTGTAAATGTGGATGGATAATTGATTATTCAGTGACGATCTGCTAGTGAATATGTGTATGGATTGGCATGGCTTATTGTGTTAATGCATTGTTGTTAAATGTATTGAACTTTTTCAAAGTATTCGTCAAGTATACCCACCCCCTGAGTAGTGATGTAAAGGCACCGGGGCACCGGTGCCCCGGTGCTGGGCACCGAAGGGCACCAGCACCGGTGCTGGTGCGGTGCCATTGCAATCTTCAGGGGTGCCATGCCGGTGCCGGTGCCATTTTTTTCAGAATAGCACCGGTGCTGGTGCGGTGCGGTGCCATTTTTTTGCCGGTGCCAAAGGTGCTAGCCCCAGGGCCAAGTAAAAGGCACCGGGAAAGGCACCGGCCAAGACTTCATCTGCTGTGCAATTTTGTCCATAGTATGTGCTTTATAATATTTCAAAAAACAGCGATATATTTACCCAACCGTTTTTGCCTATTTTGTAAACCTCCCATCAAATAAATATACCTACTGTGAAATCCATTATACCCGATATGTGATCTGATGAGCGAATCTAATTTTTGTTGAATTTTAAATCAATTTTTTATTCTATATTTATCTTACTTGTTTGTTCAAAATTTGTTGTCAGTTTATGACAGAGATAGTTCCATTCTCTGTACAGCTGTCAGTAGACAATAGTGGCTATGGACATTGCAGTGAATTAAATATTTTATCTTTCATTTGTAATCATTGTAATTGCTTCATAAAAGTGATTGCTACATCATTCTAATCATTTTAAGTGCTCAACCATCAAAATCGGTTGAAAATTCATGGAAATATGCACTGCCAAAGGTGAGACCACTGAGATTGAGAAACTTCCCGATATTTACTTCAGAAATTCCAGCCCGGTGCGGTGCCTTTCGGTGCTAGCACCGGCAACCCGCCGGTGCCCTTCGGTGCCGGTGCCATTTTTTCCAAAAGGCACCGGTGCCGGTGCGGTGCGGTGCCATTTTCTGGCCGGTGCCCCAGGGTGCCAGGTGCCCTTTTCATGCGTTGGCAAAGGTGCCGGTGCGGTGCGGTGCCATTTTTCCCGGTGCCTTTAACATCACTACCCCTGAGTGCAGGAAACGTAAAGAAATTTTTTTATACTTGTATTCATGTTATGAGTGAACATGAGTATGAATGTTTTCCCTCGAAAATGTAAAAAATAATGTTTTTAGAATAAATATTGTACAAATTTGCACCCTAATCACCAATTACCATCTCTTTTTCCATGTTTCAGCACGATTTGAGCTAAGTATATTCCTTTTCGGAGGAGATATTTGCTAGCTATGATCCCCCGCGAGGGTCAAAACGTTGGAAACCCCTGATCCGCTGTCTACATGCCAAGCGGGTCACATGCCAAGCGGCACAGGCCCGTTTTTACAACTACGGTGTTCTCCAATCCAGCGTTTATCACCTTCTCGTTCAGGCTCAATTATTTTCACTTGGTCTCCGGTGACATCTGCGAGCGTTGTTCCCCCATCTGTTGCATCCATAGTCTCAATATTCTCGAGAAGTTTCTGATCGGATATTTCGCCCAATTTGATATTTTCCCGCCGGCGATCGCGGCGCTCTTTTTGTCCGCTTTGCTTCCGACTGTTTTTGATGAGCGTCACATTTCTGGGGGGGGGGGGGTATTTGAGCAGAGTGTTGATTTTGAGCGGGGATATTTGGGGGTATTTCGAGTAATACGGTATTTATATATCTTTAAAATTCAAAAAATCATTCGCACTAAGTATATTGCTCTTTGCGTATATTTTATCCATAATTCCCTCTGCTCAGATAAATATTTAGAGCATTATTGATTGAAAATCGTTTTTCTGAGCACATGAAAAATATGAACTTAAAAAAAAAATTTGGCTCAAGTTTTGTAAATATGTTTTAACAACTATGCAAAATTGTCTGATCAAAAACTTTCAGGAAACCTACTCAAGGATACAAAGGCAAGTGTGGATGCCAGCCAATGCGTGCGCACCTCTTCTCTTTGTCGCGATGGCCCCCATTCACTTTTTCCGTCGCTGGCGCCATGCCAACTTCATTCTGTCCTTCATATACAATCGCAGCTGTCTGATTTACGTCCGAGCTCAATGTCGAGTCGCCATCGTGATCAGGTGCGGCTTGTGAGTGTGCATCGAAATCACGTGCTACTCTATGAATTTCACATGCAAGACAAAAAAATAGGTGTGTGATGCACGGTGAAGTGTCCTGAAATGTCTTCACGCAGACGCGCAATGTCAGCGTGAAGACGCTTCACTGCGTGACAGACACATCACTTCGCTTCACGAACAATGCAAAGTATGCTGCATGGGTTCGTGAAGTGCACTCACGAATTTTGGTCGTCGTGAAGCTAGGTGAAGTGAGTGGACGACACTTCACCTCAAATTTCGTTAAGTGTGTGGAAGTGTCTTCACAAAGGCCGCTTTCGCACACTTTAGGAACTTATTTTTTGCTGTGATGAATGTGTCCCCGCGCTTTGGCTCCGAGTGCCCATGGTGCCGTGGGACTGGCGCCATTTGTGGCAACAGCGCCAGCGCCATACCGCCATTACACACCTATAGCAAAGTTGTTAAAAGTACCAAACTTTTTCCAAAGTATGAGTACCGTATTTCTTCGATCTTATTTACGTGTTCGATTACATTGGCTTGCTCGATTACATTGGCGTGCTCGTATACATTGCCGTATGGGAAAAAATTGACGTTGCATGATCCGATTTATGTCTTGATGTTCACCGCCATACATATGCACATCGTCTGTTTTGCTTTCGCCATCTACTCATATGATATTGTGCAGCGTTCTGTCACAAATTGACAATGATTTGCACTTATGTCGCTAAACGCACTTAAATGATGAATACGATGTGAAAAATATATTGCCGTGCTCGTTTACATTGCCGTGCTCGTTTACATTGACCCAACAAAACCGCTTATGAAAGAATACATTGGCGGTCAATATGATCGAAGAAATACGGTATGCGTAAAGTATTTTGATTTACTCGCCCCCCAGTACAGAAAGCGTAAAGAATTTTTTTACTTTTCCTTGCAAGGTAACACGAGTAAAATACTTTTTTCCGCAGAAAGCATAAACGAGAGTATTTTTTCTCAGGAAAACGTAAAAGAGAGTAAAATTACTTTTTCTTTCTAGAAAATTTAGAAGGGAACATTCTGAATACCGTATTTCCTCGAAATACCCCCAGGGGGTTTATTTTTTCAGAATGGGAATTTTGAGGGCGGGGGGGGGGTAATTCGAGGGGGGGTTATTATTTCGCCAGAAATTTTTTTAAATCCCAGTACTAATAACGTACGCAGCCGTAGAAAAATGGAACAAATACCACGATGTATAAGCGTCTACAGCCATATATAAGTATGTAGATGGTATAAACAATGTTCTAACATAACACAATCATTGTTTTTAACGTGTGTTATGCATTGCCCGGGTTGTAAAACGCAGCTTTTGTCATTGACGTTCTCTTTACACTCAATTTGGGGGGCTATTTCGAGGGGGGGTATTAATTAAGTGCCCGTTTTGAGGGGGGGGGGTATTTCGAGGGGGGAAGTATTTCGAGGGGGGAAGTATTTCGAGGGGGGTATTTCGAGGAAATCCGGTATTTACCCTGGAAAAAAAGTGTTTTCTTTCTATTAAGAAGTATTCTTAACGAAAAGGGAGTGAACTTGTGGTAAGCATTCCAAAAAATTGGTAAAATCTGATGGAAAAATACTTTTTCCGTACTCGGAAAAATTACTTTACTGTACTCAAGTACTCTGAAAAAGTAATCATAAATGCGAGTACAGATACTTTTTTCATAGAATGCATATGCATAGTAACTCAGTACTTTAGTATGCGTACTTTTTGAGTAACAGTAAAAACGCATTGACAACTATGCCCTACAGGCGACCATTAACTCATCATGGCGCCGGGCACCAATTAAAGGCGCCACAGATAACATGCGAAAACAAAAAACCATTGGACATTGCGACGAAAGTTAGCGCGATCCTTAGACACCTAAAAGCGCACCTCCATTGTATATTTTTGATAGGAGAAATGATTATATTTACCTGTTTCTATTGTGTTTTGTGGCTTTGACATGTCCTTGCTACTCAGACTGGAGAAAATTTGCGTCTTCAAAATGAATAAATATAGGTAGACACCATAAATAAGCGCGTAAAGTTATGAAAAACTGCAGCTGGTGGCGTTTCTCACCGTCGACAATGACCAATTCCTAGTTCCAATTACCAATTCCAATTCCAATTACTGTTTTTGCTTGAATAAATCTCCCTTGAATAAACCCCCCTCGAATCATCCCCCCCTGTTAGGTGAGTGAGGAAAAAATAATAGCCTCCTTGAATATTCCCCCCCCCCCCGTTTTGAATAATTCCCCCTTAATGCATATGATCAATTTGATTTGTCCAATTTTAACAAAATGGCATGTTATTTTGTGAGTAAAGCACATTTCGCTTAATGACTTGATAGATACATTCTTCCCCTAAAAAATTTCCCCTTCAATAATCCCCTCCCCTCGAATCGTTCCCCTGAAAAAATCTGATGACAAAAAAATTCTCCGGTAAAATACGGTACGTACCGTATTTCTTCTATTGGCCCCGCGCACACTAGTTTACTGGTGTTTTCAGTTTACTGGCGGTAAACTCAATTTTTTAGTTTACCAGCTAAATTCACGCATTGTAAAAGTGGGCGGAGTTTAGGCCGCCATCTTTATTTTTTTCAAGTTTGCCAGTGATGTGAATTTACGCTGTAAATGTTAATTTCTAATTTCTTTAATTGTGGAAGAACAGAGCATTGTTCATGCAATTTTTTTTTGTCATCGTGTACAGTACATCCTGTAGATATTGTCAAAATTTTCAAAATATTTTTAAGTGCAAAATTAAATTTTTTATCGAATTTATTTATTTTCGGCAGATAAAAATTCATATAACATCAACTGTTTTGTTTATTTGTTTATTTAATGGATGGAAATGAACAGTTTTTATTCAGCTATCGATTGGTATACACGGCGGACATTAAAAATGAAAATTGGATTTTTCATGAATTTTTTTCATAAAAATACTTTTTAATCAATAAAAATTCAATGGAATGCACAAATCATTCAAAAATTGGACACATGAAAGACAACCATAAGATGCACACATAACACAATTTTTGCAGTGTAAAATGAAAGACTTTTCAACTTATGATTTTTTCATTTTTCTAACTAAAGAAGTCTGTAAAAAATAAAAAAATGACCAAAACTTGTCAATGAAATGACAGTTTGTTTGCCTGTTACCATTGTAACTAATTGCACTTGAAAAATTGACTGTAAGTGTGGCACAACGCATGCAAATGATTTTTTTAAATTTTTCATTCAAGTTTAACGTGAGTATGTGACTGAATTGCAAACTGCTATTTTTACAGCAATTTGTCAATTTGATTTTAGCATAAAACATAGTTGTAAATTCAACAATCTGAAGGATTTACTGATGCAACACAACCAGCAGGAATGAGCATACAATTCTTGATCATTCCCCTCATGTGGCTGGCTTTATGTATTCCTCAAACAAACATCTTATATGTATTCCTTTTTTAAGTTTACTATATGTATCAATTTATACATTTTTCTGCATCGCCACAATTTATGGCAAAATTTTAAAAAATTCATAAAATTTTTTTGGAAAAAGTTAGGATTTGTAAAAAAACACACCATTAAAACCGCGATTTTTTTCTGCACATGTCAGTGAAGAAATGGCTCAAATCTGACTTAGGAGTGACAAATGAAGTTACTTTTTCATTCGTGGGGGTTGGCGGCAAACTGAGTCAAAAAGCGACGTTTTGCGACATTTTTGGCGACTCTCGCGACGATTTACGACGGTTTAATTTAGAGTAAAACAGTAAAAGTAAACTGGCGACGCGTCCCCTTTTTTTAATTTAGCAGGGTTACGGTAGCATCGCAAGCGTCGCAAAAGTCGTTCAGTTTCCGGGGCATTTCACGCCACTATCTTACTGTTAAAATGCAAAAAGTAACAACTTTATGAGTAGAATGCTAATTAACAATCATTATAAGCATCAAAATAAGACATAAATGTTTTAACAAGCACAAATAACTTGATTCAGATGAAACTCAAAAAACAGTAGTTTACATCTTATGTGCAACACTTTCTGCGTTGCATGCGTCGCCAGCGACGCGTCGCCAAAAATTGCATTCAGTTTGCCCATTATGTTTCACATAAAAAATAATCTGGCGACGCGTCGCATTTCTGTGACTTGCCGAAACCACTTACCCCAGAAACTGAAACACAAAAATAAACTTATTTTAACACGTCGATCATAAAGGTAAACCGACGCGCAACGTGTCGCGTATCAGTTTACATTTGTGTTTGACGTGCCGCGTTGGTAAACTAGCGTGCACACACACAATAGAAGAGCGCCATTCTATTTTTTTCGTCAACTTTTTTACCTGCCGTTCTATTAGAGGTGCCGTTCTATTGGAGGCTGCCGTTCTATTTTTTCACCAGTATTTTTTTTGACATTTTTCATTTGAACATAGTGTTTTTAATGAAAAATGAACAACATATTACTAATAGAGCATCAATTCAAACAAAACCAAATGTGAAAATTACCCTAAATCATAGTTCTGAACACCTTTGATGTTCTCACCGCCCATTTTTCTATTATTTGTGTGTTCTGGCACTCTTCCAATGTAGTTTCTACCTGCCGTTCTATTGGAGGTGCCGTTCTATTGGAGACTGCCGTTCTATTAATTTTGTGAGTGCAAAAAAGTGCCAAAACCTGCCGTTCTATTGGAGGTGCCGTTCTATTGGAGGTATGCCGTTCTATGAGAAGAAATACAGTATTTTCACTAGTCAAGCTAAACATTTTGTCGCAGTTGGTTTATCTCTGATCGCTTTTCATTACCGTATAACATGTAAATACCAGAGTTCTTAAAACTATAGAACTTTTTTAAAGTGTATGCAAACTAGTGGTGGAAAAGTGCCAGAAAACATGGGATCATGGTGCTATCCAAGAAACATGGCGCAACAGAAACAAAAACGTGTACTGTTTTGATTTTTTTCTGGAAATTTTGAAGTGGGTATTTCGAGGGGGGTTTATTCAAGGGGGCGTTATTATTACAGACAAACGGTATTTCGAAGGGGGGGGGGGTATTTTTGCCCAGCTCGAAAACACCTGAGGGTATATCGAGGGCGGTGAATTCAAGGGGGTATTTCGAGGAAATACGGTATAAAAATATGTCGAAATGTATCCTGTTTGGCCACATTTATTACCAGTTTCGGGTACGTAAAAGTCGAATCTTTACTACGATTGTTCACGAAATAACAATTCCACCCCCTCGAATAACCCCCCCCCATTAGAATTAACCTCCCCCTCAAAATTTGCTGGCGAAATAATAAACCCCAATTACTCGATCCCGGTAGATGAACCATGAAAATGGGTTCAGATTTTTATCGATAGCGTTGCAACATTAGTATCTAAACTCGAAAGTTAACTAACAAGCGTATGATATTTACGCAGGCAAATACCGTATTTCTTCTAATAGAAGAGCGCCGTTCTATTTTTTTCGTCAACTTTTTTACCTGCCGTTCTATTGGAGGTGCCGTTCTATTGGAGGCTGCCGTTCTATTTTTTCACCAATATTTTTCACAGAGTTTTCATTTGTACATGGTGTTTTTTATGAAAAATGAACAACATTTGAATATCAGAGCATCAATTAAAACAAAAACAAATGTGTAAACAACCCTAAATTATAGGTCTGAACACCTTGGATGTTCTCATTAACCACTTTTCTTATATTTTTGTGTTTTGGCACTCTCCCAACGTAATTTCTACCTGCTGTTCTATATGGGGTGCCGTTCTATTGGAGGCTGCCATTCTATTGTTTTCGTGAGTGCCAAAATGTGCCAAAACCTGCCGTTCTATTGGAGGTGCCGTTCTATTGGAGGTATGCCGTTCTATTAGAAGGAATACCGTAAATAGATTATTTCAAAACTGCGGTTTCGTGGCGCTGTCAACAAAATCGAAAACACATTAATCAAAAATCATTTTCATACTCGCATCCGCGTGTGGGTACGAAGAAAACTTTACTCGCAATTGCGCATAGCGTTCCAAAAATGGTCGATTTTGACAAAATAAAATTAATACTCTCGTGAAAAAATATGATCACATTTCCCATATCATTTGGAAAGTATATGATTATATCTCTGAGAAAACCCTTGGTTAAAAAATCTAAAAAATTCCCCTATCGTAATTTTCATTTACCGTATTTCCTCGAAATACCCCCCCTTGAATTACCCCCCCCCCGCCCCCTCTAAATAGTCCCAGGTGTTTTGAGCTGGGGAAAAAATACCCCCCCCCCTCGAATACTCCCCGTCTGGAATCATGTACATAATGTATGCAATGTACATGATGTATATATTGGTCGCAGTTTGCATCGCAGCCACACATGTACTAGTTTGTGTAGCGATGGACATTCATATGTCCAAATATGCCCTACTTAGACACGTTGATTACCGGTTTTGGGTACATAAAAGCGTACTCTTTACTATGCATTTCGTGAAAATTTCTAACGAAATAATACACCCCCCTAGAATAAGCCCCCCTCGAAATACCCCCCCCCCCTCAAAATTTCCACTCTGAAAAAATAAACCCCCTGGGGGTATTTCGAGGAAATACGGTAGCTTGTAATTTTATATTTAAAGAAGTTTGTACAACACAGAGCAGTAGTTCTATTTATTTGGTGGCCAAAATAAAGTCGAAAAAGTGTACCTTCTACGGAATGCACTCATACAATGAAAAATGTGCAAGTTCTGAGGAGAAAGTAACTCCTCCCCTTGAATAACTCCCGTGTGGTCTTATTCAAGGATATACGGTACACATTTTTCTTGTTGCAGTATGCAATCAATTTTCATAATATGGAGCCCGAAAATACAGTTCCGGTCACGCCGATTGTCATCAGCACTTGGCCTCATTATCTGAAGAAATTTGACACTTGTCAAGTGTCATTGAACCACCATTAGATGGCATGTACTGAATTATAAAAACACCCCGGGAAGACGCGGCGAAATTATTAATTCACCATCTACACTCTCTGGAAAATTGTCAAGCAATAACTGCAGAAAAATGATCAACCAATTCATCATCAGTTCTACAATTTTTTACAATTTACTGCAATTTAAAACGTCCGAAAGTGTTCAAGCTACACTAGGCGACGTTTGCGACATTTATCCTACTGCCCCGATAAAATTGAGCTATTCCGAGATCGAAGATGAGAGCCAGTATTTCAAAAAGTACTCGATTTACAAGGGAAAACAGAAATCGGGACTATCAAAAGTTTTTTTGCCCCAACAGCAACAGCAAGTGCAGAGCTTCAACAACATAAACAGCCAGCTGAATTTCGTTCAAGATTTGGTGGGAACGATGCGAATTTTTTTGATTTTTTTTGTCGGATGCACAAACTAAATTCAATTTAAATTTGTGTCTAATGGGCGGGGGTCTTCACTTTTTAGAACGGGGAGGGGGCAACGGCAAAAAAATTCGAAAACGTTTGGACTTTTTTGACTTTCGAATTTTCATTTCACCCGTAGAAAAAGCATTTGAAAACCGATTTTATGTCTAGAAAAGTTCAACAATTCGAAAACTTTTAGAATTTCAAAATTTTCGAATTTTTTATTGGGTATTTTTTGTTCAAAATGCACACAAATTCAGAAAAAAAGTTTGAAGAAAAACATGGGTCTATTTGAAGTGGCAGAACGAAAAATGTGCAAATGATCCCGGGGTGGGAAATTCGAAAACAATTTCGGAAAAAAAATCAAACTTCGAAAAGTCATTTTTGGGGAAAAACACTTAAAAATTTACCGTATTTCCTCGAAATACCCCCCCCCCTTGAAATACCCCCCCCCTCGTTTGACCCCCCCCCTCTCGAGACCACTATGAAACAATCACCCCCCCCCCCTCGAAATACCCCCCCCCAAATTGAGTGTAAAGAGAACGTACATGACAAATACGGCAGTTTATGTTCTGCGTAGTGCAGAACACACGTTAAAACAATGTCGGAATCACGTTAGAACAGTGTTTATACCATCTACGTACTAATATAAGTCTACAGAACCTTATAAATGGCAGTTTTTGTTGCATTTTTCGACGTCTGCGTACGTTTCAGACGACAATTTCGTACTTGGTTTTCAAAAATTTTCTTGTGAAATAATAACCCCCCCCCTCGAAATACCCCCCCCCTCGTTTGACCCCCCCCCCCTCTCGGGACCACTATGAAACAATCACCCCCCGGGGGGTATTTCGAGGAAATACGGTAAACACTTTTCTCGACAGGGTTCGCCATCGTTAAGCCGGAATTAGAGCTCAGCGTCGCAACCGTTGACGTGAAATGTAAGGTTAGTTCCCTGACGTAAAATGATGACGTGAAATGATAAAAATTGAACTTTTCAATTCGCTCTAGTTGTGGCTGATAACACTCAGTATTGGACACGATTAAGGTATTGATTCATATATTATCCTTAGAAAATTGTAGACCTGTAGCATGATCCACACTCGTGTAATTAATTTCACGACGTCATTTCACGTCATCATTTCACGTCGAATCGACGCTGAGCTCTAATTCCGGCTTTAGACCTGGGTTCAAATGACATCTAAACATCAAAGAAAGTTCACACCATATTTTTCCACAGGAAGACCAGTCAGAAACAGACGAAAACACTGAAATATTCGAAGTGTGGAAGTTGACAGTGCCCGCGAACGCCTTGAAAATCGACATTGGAAAAATCGTGGCCGGAATGTTTGAAGACCCGCACATTATCGACTTGACAAATGAAGATTTGGCCAATGTGACCACTTACAGTGCGAGTAGTTTCACGAAGACTGTCGACCTTACTGAATTGGGGATTATTGTGCCTGATAATTGGTGTGTTCTGTTTTTTTTTGTGTTTTTTTACAGAGGTGTCGGGTGCCAGTCTCAGTAAAAGGTCGTGTAAAGTGTAAAATGTCATGATAACTGTAAAAAGTCATGTAAATGTGTGCCTTTTTGTAAATGTCATTTTTTAACTGTTCTTGACATTTTTCACGACATCTTATATTTATTACCTCCCATAAATATTCTACAGAGTGCGTTATGGGGTTTTCTTTAGTGACAGTGTAAAGTGTCAAAAAAATCCAAAGTAAATATCAATAAAAATAAAAATATTTATTACTGAACTTTTGACGTTTCACATGTCATTTTACAAATACACTTTACAGGGTGCGGGACTGCACTCTGATATAGATTTTTCACGAGTCTTATTTACCATTTCAGGTACCTCGTAACGGTCTACATCAAGGCTGTCCCATTAGAACCGACCTATAACATGATGTTATGCAAAAAGCACTCTGTACAGTTTGCTACGAAAGTTGGCCATTCATCATTTCGAATTTCAAGTTCAGAAATAAACTTGGTCCAATCTTTAATTATTCACGAGTGGGTAATTTTTTTTTGAAAATTACTCTTTTCACACGTGTGTCAACTAGATTGATGGACGTGAACGTGATGGAAAAAGCAGCGGGAAATATGGCACCGCACCAGCACCGGTGCTGGTGCCCTTCGGTGCCCAGCACCGGGGGCACCGGTGCCGCGGTGCCTTTCCGTCACTAGTGTCAGATAGTGATCTCCAAAAAATATTACGGCAAGTGCATTGGGTGGGAGATCGCTATGCGACACGTGTGGCCGAAATCTGAGTTGACACAGACCAGTTAACTACCGTATTTCCTCGAATTACCCCCTGGGGGTTTATTTTTTCAGAGTGAAAATTTTGAGAGAAAAACGTGAAAAATGCAACAATAACCACCATTTATGAGTTTTTACAGCATTATATAAGGATGTAGATGGTATAAACGATGTTCTAACGTAACACAGTAAGTGTTTTGAACGTCTGTTATGCATTTCCCGGACCACAAATTCATAGTGCCCATTTGAGGGGGGTATTACGAGGGGGGGATTTCGAGGAAATACGGTAGTGTGTTGGTCCATTATGCGGCACTTTTACGCGCGCAGATACAGCGACAAAGCGACAGTAATGTTCAAAGTTGGCCCATTGCCAACTGATGGAATTGTGCTCCAGGCGCAGCTGCACAGGATTGCCAAAGATGAGAACAGATGCATTTTGGTTGGGAGATTACTGTAAAGATTGGTTTGTAATGGGCCCACACACACTAGTTTACCAACATGAAATGCTCAACCATTTTGGTAAACTGTTTTGACAAAACAGTACGAAACACTGTACAGAGTTGTATGGTGTTTCGTACTGTTTTGTCAAAACAGTTTACCAAAATGGTTGAACATTTCATGCTGGTAAACTAGTGTGTGTGTTGGCAATAGCGTTCCAAAAATGGTGTTTTTCTGGAACTGCAATTAAATGTAATTTCAGAAAATCTGCCAAAAATATACCTAGTATAATATCTATATCTATCTGAAAAATTGCAGAGAAAACTAAAAAATATAAATGAGAGATTTTCTTGTATTTTAGTCTCATATAATAAATATAATTTAATCTCTTTGGAAAACCAGAGAAAATAAATAAATACAAGATTTTTCTAGCAGTTTTGGAATGCTAATATTTCACATTGTTTATGTAAATGCTAACCCACAAATATTTCACATTATACGAAGCATTTTTTTCAGTCGAGCATCGCTTTGGAACCGCAAGACTTGAAAAATATCACTCTGGAACCATTCACAATGGGTCTGGTGCAGTTTGAAAACGTCGGCGCAAAAATGAAATGGTCAATAAACACGTATGGGAAAATAAGAGTGGCCCAAGAAGGCGGCAGATATCTGGTGCCAGTCCCAGACTCTGTAAAATGAAATGCCCTGCAAAATGTCAAATGTCATGCAAGGTGTCAAAAGTCATGTAAAATGGCCTGCAAAATGTCAAATGTCATGTAACGTAAGATTGACACTTTTCAGGACATTTTTCATGACTTTAGACACTTTGCATGACACTTGACATTTTACACAGCATTTTACAGGGTCCGGGACTGCCCCCAGGATGTCAATCTAGGTGTGGTAACCCAGGATACTCTTGATGACTGTGATTATCGTATAGAGGATGAGTAGTGCTGGAACTGTGCCAAATAGCCAACTAGGGTTCAACTGGAATCTTGATCCCGAATCCCGATTACTTTTGTTATTTTGTGGTGCCGATCCCGAAACCGCAATCTTGATTCCGATTCCAAAATCTCAAAAGATGAATCCGGATGTCAATCTCGATACTTTTGAAATACCAATCCCGATCCCGAAAAAAATTCCCCAATCCCGATCTCGATCCCGAAAAAGTGCCAATCCCAATCATGAAAACTCAAAAAACTAATCCCAAAAAGTCGATCCCGTTTGAACCCTACAGCCCACTCTGATTATGCTAATAATGGTGTGGGGGCATCAAAAATTGCTCCATATGGCGATCTTGGAGGTTTGGCTTAGATTACATTGGCAATGATGTTTTCTGTACAATTATCTGTTTTAACAGCTTTAATGTTCTGTTTTTTTGACTAAAGCGAAGTAAATGAAACGACAAATTCAGTATACTCGGCGTACGTGATACTCTGCCCTCGCACTGATTTATGTCTCGTGTTGGAAGCGTGCCAATGATTATTAAATCATGCGATTTCCGTAAAAATATGGAAAAAATTCATCGATGTGAATATGTTCATGAATAACATTATAACAACAATCAATTTTGTCATCTTTTTATGAAACTCGGACGCGTTAACCATCGTTGGCACACTTCCAGCGGGAACCACGCGTGCAGGGTGTAAAGTAACCGGAGTATACATACAAATTACAAAAACACTAAAGATTATGAACTCAAGTTGAAAGCACCAACCGATATCTATATTGTGTCCAAAAATTATCCAAAACTCCAGTAGTTCTAGGGATATGAATTTTACTTCAATTTTTTTTAAGTTCTCTTCATAATTTTTCGTTGGATTTGCCGACAAATTATAAAATCTTGCTGCAAAATTATTGAGAACTTCTGGAGCTTTTTGGATAATTTCTGAACAAGATATAGATATCGTTCACTTCCCTGAACGTGTCAATTTTTAGGATCGATATCTTTAAGCGTTCTGGTGTATTTGTAATTTGTCATTGTCGGTGCTGAATTTGTCGCTTCGCATTCTTCGCTAGTCCCTCGTAAATTTGCAGCCCCGCTAAATTGCGAACTAGCAAACTTTCACAAATAAGTACATTTACGAAAACAAGACTTATTTGGATCTGACATTCATGCACAGTTCAACAGCCACGACAATATATTCATGTGAAATTACAGTAATCAGAAAAAAATAATGGTAGAAAATACCGTATTACCTCGAAATACCCCCATGGGGGTTTATAATTTCGCCAGAAAAATTTGAGGGGGTTTATTCGAGGGGGGTATTCGAGGTTTTTTTTATTATTTCGTCAGAAATTTTCGTAAGGATCATAGTAAATACCTAGTAGGCATTTGCGTACCCAAAACAGGTAATAAATATGTCCAAACAGGATATATTTGGACGTAAAAACGTAGATAAATATGTAGCTACACAAACTGGTCTATGTCAGAGTTGCGAAAGTGTATTTACACTTACCTGAAATACCCGGGTAAATGGGTATTTATATTTACACTTACACTTACACTTTCATAAAATACCCATACACTTTCTTTACACTTTCCTGAGCAAAATACCCGGGTACAGAAAGTGTATTTTTTTTCTTTCAGATGGACCTGTTTTATGCTTTTTAGAATGCATAAAATAGGGTCATCTACAAAAAATAACTGCACTTTAACTGTTAAATAACTGTTCATCATACTTTTGTAAAAAGGACACGATCAATTGAAATTCACCAGCTGGACACAAATTCAACTGGCTTTTGCATTGACATTTGCTGCATGTCCATTCTTGCATTTAAACAGTGTGTATCTCATTGCTTTATCAGTAAAATATCAACACTGAAAAAGAGCCATTATTAGGGAACTTCATACCACTACAGTATTTGTTACAGTCTGAAATGTTTCATAAAAGGCAGTAAAATGTGAAATAATGCATTAAAATGACAAATAGATTGATCTAAAGGTGAAAACAGTGGTGTTTTCTAATGCTCAACAGTGAGAGCTCTTTCTAAAAAAATTTTTTACACTTACACTTTTTTTTACACTTTCCTAGGTATTTTTTAAATACCTTACACTTTTGGTATCCATACTCAAAATTTGGAAAGTGTATTTACACTTACACTTACACTTTCCAAAAATACCGGTATTTTAACAACTGTGGTCTATGTGTAGCTGTAATGCAAATTAGCAGTAATCAATACATCATGTACATTGCATACATGATGTACATCATTTCGGGGGGGGTATTTCGAGGGGGGTTGAGTATTTCTCCAGCCCATTTTGAGGGGGTTAATTCGAGGGGGGGTTAATTCAAGGGGGGATAATTCGAGGTAATACGGTAGGTATGCAATGTTTGACAATTGGCAGTCATACAAAATCGGCAGTGGGTAGAATCATGCTCGCACAAAAAATATAAATAGGCTGGGGGTGATATCACCGCGAAATGGCCGATCACTTTCATTCGTTCTTCAGGACTGGACCAGCTCGCAGACACTCAAACTTCAAACTTCAAACTGCTCTAAGCATTTGAAAATAGACTCTGATAATGATAATCCTATGCATTTGGCTCCAAATGTCACTATTGGAGTAGAGTTCAGTGCATAAAATGGAAAAAATGGCAATTTGAAGAGTTTTTCTTCACGTGATGATTTACGGTAACATGGTGAACCGAGGAAACAGACTTATTGCGAGTGAATATGCTACCGTATTTCTTCTGATAGAAGTGTGCCCTTTAATTTTTTCATGATCTTTTTTTCCTCCCTTATATTGGAAGCTGCCCTTATATTTTTTCCGCCATTTTTCAGCCACTGTTTTTCAATTTCTGCCAAGCTTTTTTCAAAATGTTACATCACCGATTAGCACCAAATCAATGGACTAAAGCCACTAAAAAAAACTGTGTCAGCTGATATTGTTTATTTTTATAAATGCATTTGGCATAATTCCAACAGTTTTTCTTTTGGAGACCCACCCCTCTGTAAATTAGAAGAAATACGGTATTCATGAAGAAAAAAACATCTACGAAACAGATCATCCAACAGAAAAGGAAAAGACCCTGCACTAAACATTAATGACACACGAAAAAAAAGGGAAAAAAAAACTCAAGTGTCTATTCTGGCACAGACAAAATAATGATTCTGGGAGCAGTCTCTATCGTCCACAAATGGCGCTTCTCCTGAGGGCCACAACGATTGAACATCATGGCCAATGTATAAAATGCAATTTTGATTTGCATTCAGGTTGTTTGGTTCGCCTGTGAAGATGAAATGCGAGTGGTGAGTTTGATTTAGTCTTTGGCTGATTGACCTTACCGT
>OZ038455.1:25292633-25387074 GCA_964036195.1 Sphaerolaimus hirsutus
AACCACGTTAACTGGCAGTGGTCTGATATCAATATACATGTATATGTTGACTCATGACCATATCTGGGAGCTTTTGAAAACCACTTTTTTAAACCGGGTCGTTGAAAAACCGGGTCGTTGGTTTTTTCCAGCCCTAATATACTAGTATATAAAAATGGAAGTTTTTACAATAAAAATGCCACATGCACAATGAAAACAACCGAAATGTGTCGTGAAACAGCGCGCTTCCGCGCAAAAAAATATTTAGTGCATAAGTATACTCGGCAGACACGATACCCTACAAACAGATAAGAGTTACGTCTTTGGCTGGCAGACGGCCAGCCGAGAACTTATGGAAGGCGCAATGAAGGCGTAGTGATGACGCATGAAGACGACGTGATGGCGAGAGATGATGATCGGGACGAAAGTGATCACGTCATGATGGAGTGTTTCCTCCGGAAAAATGTACGGTGCAATGTCATCCGAGTATACCAAATAACTTTGAGGCTGAGGTTTTAAAAAAAGCTTTCGATGCCTGTGTTTTTTAAAACAACATCGTTTAAAAAATCATCGAAAAAAACACCGAGCACCGCAATTCGCACCTTCAAGTGTTCATCACGGGGACAGCGGGCCAGGCCGGCCTCGGTCCTGTAGAGCAGCGTGGCGCCGCACACATCCACCAGGGGGCAGTCCCAGACCCTGTAAAATGCCCTGTAAAATGTCAAACGCCATGCAAAGTGTCAAAAGTCACGTAAAATGCCCTGCAAGATGGCAACCGAGGGCATTTTGCCATTTCACAGGGCACTTTCCCTGACTTTAGACACTTTACACGACACTTAACACTTCAAAGTCCATTTCACAATGTCCGGGACTGTCACCAGGGTGCCGTCGAGCAGCTGATTCGACTCGTCGCGCACGGGGTCGCCGCGGCGCACGGCCGACCTGCTGGCGCGCAGGGTGTACACCCCGCCAGAGATGGATACTTCGCGCCATAGAGACTGCAGGGGGTGGGGGGGGGGTGGTTAGGGTTCAAACGGGATCCGGGATCGGATCGGGATCCCGTTTGAACCCTAACCACATGGGTCAAATTTTAGGGGGGGCGCCGCCGCCCACCGTTCGCCGGGCCCCGTATACAATCGGCCCCCCCTCCGCTCAAAAATTCTGGCTACGTCCCTGATTATCCATAAATATGAGTTATCGACAAAGACATAACTTTTCTCGGGCGCATACACTACGGTCTATCAAGTAAAAAACCTAAACCAACGCCAAGGAATATGTTGTTGGAGGGATCAAAGCCAGCGGCGTAGATGCGCGCCGGCTCGCTGCCGTCCCTGCGCACCAGGATGCGGCACGCGTATCTGCAAAGTGTAATTGTTGTTAAAACGTATTTACGTTTACTTGAAAAATACTTATCGATATGGCGTTAGATATGATAAATACCATATATGTAATTTTAACAAAAAGAGCATGTTATTTCATCAAAAAAGCATATTGCGTGAAATGAGCTGTTAGCTGTTAGAAACGGGTCAGGCCTATTCAGGGACGTATCTAGGGTTGGCCGATGTTTTTTTTTTTTAAAACGTTTTTTTTTTAAACATGACGTCCGAAATGTTTTTTTTTTTTTAAAACATCGGCCGAAATTTTTAGTACTAAGCACTAGGTATTTTGCAAAATTTTTGCGCGCAAGCGCGCAATTTCACACACAAATTGACATTGGTGGTTGTTTTCATTGGTTTTGTTGCATTTTTAGTATCAAAACATCCATTTCTATGTGCTACCATGGGTGAATAAGCCGACATATGTTGCTGTAATATAGAATATTGAGGTAATGTGCTTCCATGTACCTCCACAGTGTGTAACTTCACTCCCAAAGTAACAACCTCCTTTTATAACCTTGTTTGATCCCCATTCCGTGCCAAACTTTACCTGAAGTCACGAACATTCGACTATAAGGCAATATACAAACGATATGTCGACGAAAAATGGATATTTTTGACACAAATCACCACTTATAATGCTATCCCATGGCTCCACAGCCATTATATGGTCATATTTAACATCACAGAGTATTGCCAGTGTCTGATATACCTATATATGTTGACACTAGGTCATATCTGGGAGCTTTTAAAAAAAAACGTTTTTTTTTTTTACTTTTTTTTTTTTAAAAACATCGAGTTAAAAAAAAACGTTTTTTTTTTTCCAACCCTAGACGTATCCAGGATTGTTGAGCGGGGGGGGGGCTGCTTGTTTACGGGGGCCGGCGAACGGGGGGGGGAACTTAGGGGCCCCCTAAAATTTTTCCCTATATAGTGACGGAAAGGCGTTTTGGCGCTAGCGCCATACAAAGGCGCCACGCCGTGGCGCTATTGGCGTTGGCGCCAGCGCCAGGAACCGCTTTGTATGTATGTAAATATGCATACATATATGGCGAAATTTGGAAAAATCTGTTCATTTCCAAGGAAATTGGTTTTCAGGGGCCGATCCGCTGTAAATACAATGCATGGGCAAGAAATTGCGCGCAAAATTTTTTAGAAACATCGAAAAATATATAGGAAAGTGGCATTTTCCGGGACTTTTTAGGTCTCACCCCGGGAAGGGGGGGGGCTGCAGCCCCCCCCCCCCGCCCCCCCTGGATACGTCCTTGGGCCTATTATACATGTAAACCCATTACGCATCTACATCCATTATAGACACATTATACCCACAGGGGGCGGGTTCCGCACCCCAAACTGCCCAGTTATCAATCTATACCAGAGGCGAATATTTTTGATTACTTTACCCTGAACAGAACCCCCCCTAGCAAATTGCAAAGCTATCTGGATCGCTTTTGACCAATTTTACCCTAATTTTCACCCTAAGTCGCTGATATTCATACTTTTTATACATTTTCACCTTTAAAATCACTAGGTCATGTGTTTTATTGCACATTTTCAGCATACCATAGCTTTTCGGCATGGTATAGTTAAATTCGTTCTGGTTCTAGATGCATAATGGGTTTACATGCATAATGGGTCTAACGGTTATAGGGCCGTTAGAAACATGCTCGAAACTTTCGACGAAGCAACAATACCCCAGGGGGATTTATTCGAGCAACTACGGTAGCCTGGAGTGGCCATAGCACCTGCTGATGGTGCTGCAGGCGGGCTTGTCCGTGAGCGCGGGCGGCGGCCTGCCCAGCGCCAGCCACGAGTCCACCAGCGTGAAGTCCACCACCCTCTCAGACGACCGGCCCAGCTGCGATGCGCATAAAGTGAGCAGACAGGTCGGTGGACATTGAATGATACCATATTTTGGTGAATTAGGTCACGTGTAAAAGTGCACCAAATTCAGCAAAGTGATAAGTAGGGTGAGGAAAAATTAATGTTTTTTTATTCAGATAGGATATGGTAGATTTCCTCAGACAGTCCTGGTCCCGTAGTTGTCAGAAAAATAATTGACTGCCCCCCCCCGCAGCAAAACTGGTACCGTTTGAACCCTTATTATCACCAAATTTGCGAAAAAAGGCCACGAAAACAAGCAACCCAGTCCTTCCATATTTGCGCTACCAATTAGTGCAACGTAACAAAAATTTTGTCGACTTTTAAAATAAAAAAAACACAGATCAGATGCGGACATTTTTACCAAAAAACTCAATTCCCAACGCTAGGAGTAGGGATGGCCAGCGCTTTTTTCAAGCGTTTCTTAAAATACATATTTGGAACAATCTAGAAATGCCTTGACATTTTTTTACCGACAACAGCGCGTTTTATTAAAAAAGCGTATTTTATTAAAAACCGTGTTAAAAAAGCGTTTTTTTTGTTAAAAAAGCGGGGCCATTAAAAAAAGTGCTTTTTTCCATCCCCAACTAAACGTCAGCTCAAAATGCTTCGCACCTGAAACATGTCATAACGCTCATCTAGAACGTACTGCACGATGACCTGGCGCCTGGAGAAGCTATACGTCACCGTGTGCGTTCGGTCGTCCAGCGATATCTGACATGGGTTACTTTCGTGTGCCCTAATTGTTCGCAGTGCCCGTTAATTGGACATTGGACAACAGGGCGACTAGACGCGTGGAGTGGGGGTTCAGGACAGGGGTCTCCAAGATTTACCAAGAGGACGACCATGCATATAGCCGGAGAGCACGATTTTGAAGGTGAAAAACTATAAAAAGGTGCGAAAATTAGTGATTTTGAGCGAAAATTGGGGCAAAATATCTCAAAAACCACTCCAGATAGATAGATAGCTGAGCGATTTGGGGGAGTCTTTGGGGTAGTAGCGAAAAAATTTGCCTCGGGATAGATAGATAGCTGAGCGGCCTCCGGGATAGATAGATAGCTGGCGGATTGGGGGGGGGGGCAGCCCCCCCCTAGGAGACCCCTGGTTTAGGATGGGGGTTGGGGGGTCTCAAAGTTTCGGACCTCCGGGGGTGCATAGGTAGTAAGTCGCCCCTCTGGAGGGATAGGTGCTGCAAAATTTTCTGGGGGGCTTGTATGGGCTCGCGGGTGGCAAAATATATAGGCTATTTCAAGGATAAAGTAGAAAATTGGAAAAAATTCGCTAAAAGCAAACAAAAATCGCTTAAAAATAGGCATATGACCACGCATATAGACGAAAACCACGATTTTGAAGGTGATAAATAATATAAAGATAAGAAAATTAGCGATTTTGAGCGAAAATTTATCAAAAATCACAGCAGATAGATAGCTGGCCGATTTGAGGGACACTGCCCTGGGGGAGTGTTACAACCCCCTCCCCCCAGAAACTCCCCAGAAATTTATCTCAACACGTTCAAACGCATAACTCGTACTTCCGGCGCGCGCCACGCCAACGTAACACAACTACGTAAAACCAACGTTGAGTGAGTGTTGCTTATCGGTGGACTGGGTGGCGGGTCCCGGCTGCACCCCGTTGGGCACCCCCCTCCGCTCCAGCACCAGGCGCCCGCCCGCCCGCTCGCACTGCCTGCGGATACAGATTCGGGTAATAGATTGTTGTGTTCACGTGGTGTATGAGAGTCGGTTTCGGTCTCGGTTCCGGTGGTTAGTATCGGTCACGCTCTCGACAGAGTGAAGTGGCAGTCGCGCTGGTGAAAAGCTAGTACCGTTTTTGAACCCTAAGCCCTGCTTGATGAGCGAACCGAGCGATGTCGCCCAGCGCGCAAATTATTTTTTCCTTCCACGCCACCTTTCGAAAATCGACAACCTACCCGAGCACAAAGAAACGACCATAGACCAGATCGGGATCGGCGGATTGTTCTGGCGACTCTGATTCTCCCTCGGCCATGGCGCGTACGGTGCGGTTTTTTGGCGCCGTGCCAACTACTCCGCCATTTTACTTTTTTTTCTTTGTATTGATTTGGATACGGTCAAATATTTCTGCTCGCGTCAGTGTGATGCAAGATTGACACATGTGTCGGGGTTTCATTGCAGTATAATATACTCAGCGTTGAACGGCGAACGGCGTACTTCGTTGAACGGCGGTAGTTAATTGAACTTGGTACAAAGGAATAATTAATTACGAAATTTTTACACGATTTTATTCAGTAAACTATGGTAGGATTTTGCGCAAAGTATGCGCTCCACTCATTATTTTTTTTTTGTTTTGTAGCTATACAACGTTTTTGTAGGGAAGGTAATCACTCAGTCCATCATTTTGTCTGATGAAAATCAGTCAAACCTTCATATGGTATTGGCTTATTTGGTGTGTCGATTTGTTCTTTGCCGTATTTCCTCGAATTACCCCACCTCCCTTGAATTGAACAATTGAATTTATGCCCGCTGCTAAATCGACGCTTTACAATAGTGCATTGGATTGGCTCAGTTTTCGCTTCACGTTTTTTTTGTATTATAAAACAACACAGAATATGCCAAACATGTGCTCATCAAAGAGAATGAACTGTAAATACCGTATTTCCTCTCAAAATGCCCCCGGCCCCGGGGGTGATTTTTCAGGGTGCAAATTTTGAAAGGAAGGGGGTATTTCGAGGGGGGTTTATTCAAAGGGGGTATTTCGAGGAAATATGGTATAATATATGGATACATACATAAATATGCTCGATTTCACACTGCTCGCAAAGGAAATATCCTGGAAATAAATGTCAATCAATAGATCGTTTTCAAATTGGTGGCAGCTGGGTGTAGCCTTTTTCGGTTTGCGGTTTCTTTGTAGCTGATGATTTTCTGGTTGCACTCATTATCTGCTTGAACGAACTAGTGTAAAATGTATATAGGTAGGCTGTATATATGTAATGTAAAGGTAGGATGTATATACCTAGGTAATGTATATAGGTACAGTACATGCTTGAATAGAACCCCCTTGAATTACACCCCATTAAATTATTCCCGCTATTGGCCAGGTGGGAAAATAAAAAACTCCCCCTTGAATAACTCCCCCTGTCGGTACTTCATGTCTGTCTCCACAATTTCTAAAATTCCCAATGTGCACAATTTTATTTGAATGGTTTGGATGCTGATGAACATGAATTTTGGCATGCATACCTTGTTTTTGTTGTCGTTGTACTGTTAATACCTGGATAACAGTAGAGAGAATGGATTCATACAGCGAAAGTGGTATTTTCGAATATCTTCTGGGAGAAAATAACCCCCCTCTAAGAATTCTGATGAAATAATAACTCCCTGGGGTCTTATTCGAGGATATACGGTATGCATTTTTCTGAAAGAAACACCACCATGACGTCATCATTTATACAATCAAAATTGGTTCAAAAATCGTCGAGAAAAAACTCTGTGGCATCGCATCCGAAAATTTAGAGTAGGTTATTTTAACCCTTTTAAAGGTTGCTCGTTTTTGAGAAGCTACTGTAAATATCTACCGTATTTCCTCGAAATACCCCCTCCAAATGGGCACTATGAATTTGTGGTCCGGGAAATGCATAACAGACGTTCAAAACACTTACTGCGTTACATTAGAACATCGTTTATACCATCTACATCCTTATATAAGGCTGTAGAAACTTATAAATGGTGGTTATTGTTGCAAATTTCACGTTTTTCTCTGAAAATTGTCACTCTGAAAAAATAAACCCCCGGGGGGTAAATTGAGGAAATACTGTACCCAGTATTCGCAGTATTACGGTAACGTCACCTGTTCGTGCAGTCCACTGATCGACGTCGAAAGTCTCCTCGCGGCGGAACTTGTACTATTCGAAATTCCCAGATGATCGGTGCTCTGCTGGGGCCAGTTCCGCAAAAAGTGAAGTGAAAAGTGAAGTGAAAAGTGAAGTGAAAAGTGAAGTGAAAAGTGAAGTGAAAAGTGAAGTGAAAAGTGAAGTGAAAAGTGAAGTGAAAAGTGAAGTGAAAAGTGAAGTGAAAAGTGAAGTGAAAAGTGAAGTGAAAAGTGAAGTGAAAAGTGAAGTGAAAAGTGAAGGGTAAAATGAAGGCAGAAGTGAAGGGAAAAGTGAAGGGAAAAGTTAATGGAAAAATGCAGGGAAAATTGAAGGTAAAAGTGAATGGAAAAGTGAAGGGAAAAGTGAAGGGAAAATTGAATGGAAAAGTGAATGGAAAAGTGAAGGGAAAGTTGAAGAGAAAAGTGAAGTCAAAAGCGAAGTCAAATGAGATTGAAATGAGAAGTGAAAAAAATAGAAAGCAATGTTTCTGATGACGGTTATGACGATTTACTGGAACTGTGGAATAGAAAATGCTGCTCAAAATTACTCAAATTACAAAACTACTCAAAAAAGTTCCCTTCAAAATTTCCAGTCACTTTTCACTCCACTTTTCACTTCACTTTTCGCGGAATCGACACCTGATTTCTATTCCTCCGCTTAGACAGTAGTTTCGACCATCTCGCTGACACGTTCAATTTGTTCCCCTTTGCGGATTGGCCGAGATCGGAGCTTTCAAACGCCGGCGTGAATGGGTCGTCATCACCATAATTGTTAAAACGTATTTACGTTTCCTCGATAAATACGTATACTCAGTAGTGCGTAAATACGTTTACGTTTCTTCGCGAAAAAATACCAGTATTCACTTACTCGCGTACTTTTTGAAAGTACGCGAGTACAGAAAAGGTATTTTATGGGAAGAAAATGTCATTTTGCAAAAACAGAAAGTGACAAACATAAGACATTTGGTTAAGGAATAATTATCAGGTTAAGAGATAGACATATTTAATAACAGCAAAAAATAGGTTCGTGATGTGTGTGGAACCGGGCTGGATGTGCGTGAAGCGGCCTCTGTGAAGACACTTCCACACACTTCACCACACATCACAAAGTTTTTCGAGATTGTTAGTGAAGTGTCTTCCACACACTTCACCTATCATCACGGTGACCGATGTTCGTGAAGTGCACTTCACGAACTATTACAGCATACTTTGTATGGTTCGTGAAGCGCTGGAAAGTGCCAACCAGCTCTTTACAGCGTCGGGAAGTGTCGACATGAAGACACTTCACGACCAGGGTTGGCAAAATCTCAGAAAAAAATAAAAATAAAATAAAAATAAAATAGAAATTTGAAGAATAAAATAAAAATAAAATGTCAAATTGAAGAATAAAATAAAAATAAAATACAATTTTAATAAAAATAAAATACAATTTTAGTAAAAATAATTTTACTTAAATCAATCCTGGTCACAAACTATAATAAAAAATAAAATAAAAATAAAATGAAAAATTGAAGAATAACATAAAAATAAAATGGAAAATTGAAGAATAAAATAAAAATGAAATACAATTTTAATAAAAATAATATACAATTTTAGTAAAAAGAATTTTACTAAAACCAACCCTGTTCACAACACATCACACACCCATTTTTTGCTGTGAATGTATTCCAGAGTAAAAATTCAAACATTAAGTACTGACTTTACCTGTGAGAAAAAAATACTCACTTTTACGTTTTCTGTGACAAAATTAATCCTTTTTAATGCTTTCCCCAGAAAAAAACATCGTTTTACATTTTCTCTGAAAAAAGTATTTTATTCACGTTTTACGCAGTGTAAAAGTATTAAAAAAATACTTTACGTTTCCTCTGAAAAAGTATTTTATTCATTTTACGCAGTGTAAAAGTATTAAAAAATACTTTACGTTTTCTGTAATCAAGGGTGAGTAAAAGAAAAATACTCCACGTTACGTTTACTTTTAAAAAAGTTCAGTACTTTTAATAACTTTTGGTCATCACTTTTGTTTTGCTCAATGACTAATAATGGCGCGTCGTTCACGAGTATACTCGTATTGGTTATGGGGTGCGGGGAAGCCACGTTTGCAGAATATTTTCTCTGACCCCTGCCATATGTTGAGGCACTTGTGGACCTAGATCCTGACCCTGCAATTTAAATACGGTATTTTCTAGAATTATTCCCCCCGGAAGTTATTTTTCAGAGTGGAAATTTTGAGGGGGGTTATACGAGGAGGGTATATCTAGTCTCCAATTGAACGGCACCTCCGATAGAACGGGAGGTAGAAATTGCGTTGGATTTGTGCCAAAAAACCCAAAAACATGAATGTTCATATTACTCAAATGAATGTTAAATCTCAAATTGATGATCTGATATATAAATATTGCTCACGTTTCATTGAAAGGTAAAGCTCATATACTCGGCGGACATGATACTCTACAAATACCGTATTTCCTCGAATTACCCCCCGGGGGTTTATTTTTTCAGAGTGACAATTTTGAGAGAAAAACATGAAAAATGCAACAATAACCACCATTTAAAAGTTTTTACAGCCTTTTGTATTGATGTAGATGGTATAAACGATGTTCAAACGTAACACAGTAAGTGTTTTGAACGTCTGTTATGCATTTCCCGGACCACAAATACATAGTGCCCATTTTGAGGGGGGGTATTTCGAGGGGGGGTATTTCGAGGAAATACGGTATATATGATTTATGTCTTCGGCTGGCAGACATCCAACCGAAAACTTATGAACCGACTACCCACAAAAAAGGAGATTTGCGCGTACGCTGAGAGCTGCTGGAGTGTTTCCTCCGGAAAAATGTACGGCGTCATGTCATCCGAGTATAAATAATATTTATGTTCAGATGAAAAGTGTGTGTAAAAATTGGTGAAAACAGAATGGCAGCCTCCAATAGAACGGCAGGTAAACGAGTTGACGACAAAAATAGAACGACGCTCTTCTATTAGACAAAATACGGTATTATAATAGTAATTCAAAAGACCTGGTAAAAGCATTGAACTTGGTGTCGTCCCAGGAGACTCACTCTGCACGCCAGCTTGCAGTGCGTCGACCGGGGGCATTCCCGCACCCTGTTAAGTGCAAAGTCAGGTGTCTAATGTCAAGTGTCAAAAATAAAAGCTTCTATTGCTGAAATTGTCACACTTTGAACGACAATTGTACAAAATTTTACATGACATTTGACACTTGACCTTACACTTTACAGGGTGCGGGACTGGCACCTGTATTCTTGCCGCCACACTGACCGACCTAGCGCCACGTGATGCATTAGGCACCTGAGAAATTCAGATTACCTAGCTGGTATGGGGATTAATTTTCTAAATTTATGTTTCTCACAAAAAATGTAAGCAGAATATTTTAAGGTGGAGTTGCAGCATAACGACAAACAAAAGGTGAAATGACAAGTAAAACGACACGAAATTCATTGTTCTCATGTTTTCAAGTTTTTTAATTCAAAATTCATGTTCAATACTCAATTTTGCGCAAAAATTGCATGCAATGAATGACCGACGACAAATTTTTTCAGGGTGTCGACGTGAAATTGATTTGTCGGTGGACAATCTTTCAACCAATATTTTTTCATTCAAATTCAACATCTTGCACGTAACAAAATTTTTGCACAAAATTGAGTACATATTGAACATGAATTTAGAATAAAAACGTTGAAAACATGAAATTAATGTATTTTTTGTTCTGACATTTTATTTGTCATTATACTGTAACTCGACCGTAAACTTAATCCAACCTGCAAGTGCACACTTTGATCATTTCTATTGAACATCACGCTTATGTCCGAGTGGCTATCATCTTCTCGATCGACATGGTCCTGGGGGCACTCCCAGACCCTGTAAAAGACCCTGTAAAGTGTCATGTGTCATGTAAAACACCCTGTAAAGTGCCATGTGTATCCAAATCTTATTTTATCATATCCAAGTATTATGTTTTTGTATTCAAATCTTAAGTCAAAAAGTAAGATTTGGATACAAAAACATAAGATTTGGATACGATAGAATAAGATTTGGATACACATGACACTTTACAGGGTTTTCTCATATCATTTGACACTTTACGGGGTTTTTTACATGACATTTTACAGAGTTTTGACTTTTGACAGGGTTTTTTACAGGGTCTGGGAGTAGCACCTGCAGCTCATTATCACCATCCAATGCGAGCAGAGCCAACGAATAGAAGCGTCTTTTTGGATTCATGCCTGAAAGTTGCCGATGTGCATTGTGCTGCAGTTAACGTGAACGGCAAATAAAAAATTCGAAAATTCGAAAATTCGGTACAAAACTTGTTTCTTTTTGGACTTGAATTTTTATTTCACCGCTAGAAAAGCACTCGAAAAAAGATTTTTTAAGATGAATTCAAATGTTGAATTTTTTTCTCAGTATTTTCAGCTGAAAATGCTTATGCCAGAGACACAATTCAAATAATTACATTCAAATGATCTTTTCATAGCGGGCTGCTAAAAATCGTAAAAATATGTCTGTAGCACCTTTATCTGCAGCATCATATAAGGCCGCAAATTTTCGCCGAGCATACAACAGTTTTTTTATGGAAACATTTTTCTGGACAATTTTCATTTTAAAAACAATCACGTCATGATGGAGTGTTTCCTTCAAAAAACTGCATAGCGTGAGGTCAGTGGAGGAAAGGAATCTTAAACGTAACCGGTGTTGGCTGAGAGCTGGTAGTTTGCATCCAACGAGGCTTTGCGGTTTCGCTGCGCAGTGGATCGGCGTTGCATTGATTACCGTATTTCCTCGAAATACCCCCTTCAATTAGCCCCCCCTCGAAATACACCCACGTTGAGCTGAAAAAAATACCCCCTCATAAAGTACAATATGTACATATTTATTGATGCCAATATGCATCGCAGCTCCACATATTATAGACTAGGTAGTTTGTGTAGCCATATACCGTATTTCCTCGAAATACTTTAGAATTTTGTGTAGAATTTTGAGGGGGGGGTCAAACGTGGGGGGGGCTTTTTATTTCGCCAGAAATTTTTTTCAAATTCCAGTACTAAATTGTCGTCTGTAACGTACGCAGACGTAGAAAAATGCAAAAATAACCGCTATATATGAGTCGATTGACTTAAATAAGTATGTAGATGACATAAACACTGTTCTAACGAAAAATTCATTGTTTTTAACGTGTGTTTTGCATTGCCCGAATCACAAACCGCAGTTTTGTCATGTACGTTCTCTGTACACTCAATTTAGAGGGTATTTCGAGGGGGGGGGGGTGTAATAAGTGTGATTTGATTTTATTTAGTTTCTAGATTTCCCAGAAACATTCATTTATTGTGCCCTTTTGTATCCTATCGCGACGCTTTTAAATGTGTTATTGCGGTCGGGTGGGACACTCGTCCACTCGACCGCCTCTGCTCAACTTCATAAACTCGCTGTTCGATCAACTCGACCCCCCTTTGGAACCCTGCCTACACGCTTCTTCGATCCTGTCCCGTGCGACAGGACTTCTTCTATTTCACGTGGCGAGCACGCCGTCTACCGATCTGCATCGACCACTTTCCGGCTGGTACGACTGCGACGACTACCGTATGCCGCCGACGCGTCGCTTTCAAAAAAGAAAAATTCGAAAATCAACGTCGATCGCCGCTCGTGCCTTCACGCCGACGAAAGCGCCCGGTCCCGCTCAACTACATCTAGTCACCGCCGCCGCTCAGAGATCAATCCCGCCATGTCGCAGCAGCTCAGAGGAAGTCGGAATGTTGCCAAAAGGAGGTTGGTGACTTTCTCGTTTTGCTGTTGAAGTTGGCTGCTAGCCAAGTTATTTTTGGTGGCGTTTTCCTAGTGTTTTGAGCGTTTTGTTGCTTTATTTTACATTTTCGCGTCACGTTTTCCGTATTTATACCAATATTTACTCAAAATGCCAGTATTTTTTGACGAGTTTGGGAAATTTGTGTCACGTGAGCGCGCTTTAGAGTTAGGTTATGTTGATGCAAGCGGTAACGTAACAGAGCTCGGCGAGTCATCTTTATTGAAATCTAAACATAGAAAAACAAAAACTGGCACAGTGCCAGCTTCACAGTCCATTTCTGAACCGCGCTTATCGGCACAAAACGGGGGAATGGGTAATGATGTGGATGAATTTTCAGGGTTCCACCATCAACAAATACAACAAAATACGAGTTCAACACACGATGAATCGAATTTTGATTTTGATTTTGTTCCCAATCCCCAAAACGGTGCACAGAATGAGCCTTCGGGCAGCGCGCATAATAGTTCAGAAGCTGATTTGCGTGAAATTGACAGAATTGTAGGTCCTTGTAGTGAACTTTTGGCTCAGCGCAATGCGCATTTGAATTTGCCGCCTACTGTCAATTCACAAACAGTTGCTGAATCCGAAGTGCAGCGTATGATGCATTCGGATGCGAATTTGCACAGAATTTTGTCAATTTTAGATGGCATGGAGAAACGAAATAAGCAAAAATTTCAACAGTTTGAGGTTGACTTGGAGTTGCATCGGTTGAAAAATGCAGAATTGCAGCAAACGGTAGATGGGATACACTCAATGGTGTCAGACATTGGCAAGAATATGCAGACATTGTGGCGCAAATTTGATGATAGGACTGTTGAGTCAATGACGACAGTGCCTATTTCGGAGCCAATGGCTCCGACGTCACAGGCGCCAATGGCGTCCTTGATTTCATCTGTGGCGGTTCCAATGGTTCCACCGGCCATGTCTAGTAGGGTGTCAATGGCGCCATCCCAAACTGTTTTGCCCGGCACTCATTTTGATGCAAGGGTGCCAATGGCACCGGCTCCTGGTTTCGTTTCGGCGCCGATGGCGCACCAACAAAATTCTTTGGTTGGTTCATTGCCAAATAGCGCGACTCTGCCTGTCGCTGCTGCCGGTGTAGCGGGATATTATATCGGATTTTTGGTGAATAATATTCCCGAGTTCGAGTCGAATGCGCCTGGTAAACTAAAACTCGACGACTGGTGGTCCGATGTGACGGCCGCAGTCATGCAAATTTCGCCTTTGGAGCAACCCCATTTTTGGAAACTGTTGTTTTCACAGTGTTTGAAGGGAAATACCCTTGCTGTTTATAAGTCATTGGATCCGATTATGAGAGCGGACCCACAGTGTGTTTACAAAGAATTAGGCGATTACATGCGTCTGTCACGTGGTCTTCGCGGCGCCGACCAATGGTGCAGGGCTCGTCAGTATGGTGATGAGTCTGTCATGACGTTTTGCATGCGTTTGGCTCAATTGTACCCTGACTGTGTCACGACTAAGGGTACACAGGAGCAACGTTTGCAAATTATTGGTCGCAAACTATTGGATTCTCTCGATTCGTCCATCCCTTGGGGGGAGTGGCTGTTGTTGCCATTGCGTCAGCAAGTGGACGCTGGAACCAAGTCTCTGCGCGAAATTGCGGGCGAACTCGACGCATATAAGTCACAATACATGCGTGCGAACAAAAATAAGAACAACGGGAAAAATAACAATGTGAATAATGGGAATCGCAACCGAAACTTTGGCCGTAATGACAAAACGCCGCAGAACAAGCATTCTGGAAATGCTGGCATGCGAACTAGGGATGCCAACACAAATTCCAGTGCCAAAGAAAAATGTCATTGGAAAGGGCATCCATTCCCCATGCCACATTCGCCAGATCGTTGTTATTTCAACCCCGATTCGCCAGCATATCGTCCCGATTTAGCTCTTAGGAAGCCTAACGACAACAAAGCGCAAAGTAGGGGTCCACCAGTCCAAAAAGCCAAAGCTGCACGCAAAAATGTTGGTCTCGAAACGACTAAATCTGACGTCGTAGACACATTTTGGCAGCAACACATGAACACTATCAATCCCGCTTCGACTAATTCTGTTCATTTTCAAAGCTTCCACTTGACCAATGTTGCTCTGGGTCAGTGTGAACGCATCCATTTTGATTGTGCGAAACGAGTCGACCCAAATTTTTGGTTGGCTCCGGTCATGTTTGATGACAGAATGACTGTTTCCGCAAAAGCGACTGAAGTTTTGGACCATAGTGTAGTGACAACTAGGTTACCTGAGTCTTCAGTTGTACCCATGACAACTGTTTCGATTCACAATGTCGACATTTCGGCGCTTTTGGATTCGGGCAGTTCAACTAGTGTTTGCCCGATGACTTTGTTGATTTCTATTTGGGCCCAAGCCGGCCTTGACACGGAAACTGAAATGAAAAAATTTCAATTTGTCCAAAATGGTTATTTGGAAACTGTAGGTGGCAAAGTTGATGCCAGTCACCTTGCTCGATACCCGGTTTGCATTTTTCACACTTCGCCGTTAGACGGTCGGCAGTACATGGCTGACACGGTGGTTTTGGTTGTCAACGATAGGAAAGTGACAAATGCAATGAAGGAGTTCTTGATTGGCACTGACTTGTTAGCCGCCTTGGACACTCACCGTTTGATTGCCGTCATTTTGGAGCAGAATCGTGCTGCTCGCAAGGGTCAATTGGTGCCCGACACGATTGAATGGATACCTGCTCTTGATGCAGCTAAACCACCGGTCGAGCACCCTCCGCCAGCTTATTTAAACGCGAAACCCCCAAATTTGAATTCGTCACTCAAAGCTAATGCTACTTTGCATGCACGCGAACAAGTCACCGTTCCACCTCATTCATCTAGACAAATTTTGGCTTCTGTCAATAGGGCTGCATTCATACCAGACATGAATGCCACTGCATACATTTGCGATGTCACGAATCTGGACACTAAATTAGACGGCTCTGCCGTAGTGTCAAAACTCGATTTACCCTCGGTTTTGGAGGAGGGGAGTGTCAAGTTGACAGTCGTTAATGAAACAGCAGAAGTTATTCGCCTGCCAAAAAATTCACAAATTGGTCAATTCAAACCTTTATCGGCAGTCTTTCAACCCACTAGAAGTTTTGCTGCGGTTCAGGTGAAAAAACCGCCTCCACCCGGTGTTCTGAGTCACGATTTTCCCCTTGACAAAGAACGTGGAGAAGAAGCATGGCAAAATTTATCGAAAACAGGGATTGAAAAACAGCCAGAACACATTCAAGAGAAGTTGAAAGAATTAGTTTATCAGTTTTCTGATTTGTGGTCCCTAAGTGAGACGGACATCGGTTGCACTGACATTCTAAAGTTCAAAATCGACTTAGAGCCTGGCACACAGCCAATGAAACTGGCTGCGCGCTATGAAACGCCAGCTAAGAGACTGTTCGTGCAACAAATGGTCCGCGACTTGGAAGAAAAGGGAATTATTGAACGTTCTAATGGACCATATAGTTTTCCACTCGTTTTGGCTTTGAAACAAGATGGGAATTTTCGCATGTGTCTTGATTTGACCAGTTTGAATAAGAAAACGATTCAAGATAGTTATCCACTGCCGAGAATTGCAAACATTTTGCAAGAGTTAGGTGGGCAAAAGATTTTCAGCACATTTGACATCCGTTTGGGCTACCACAATATCCCGTTGGCTGATGAGGCGACCAGGGATATGTGTAGTTTTGTTTGTAGCCAAGGTCAATGGCGCTTTTTGAGGCTCGTTTTTGGATTAACGAATTCCGGAGCAGTTTTCCAACGTATGATGGATACCATGCTCGCAGGATTGCATGATGTATCCTGTTCTGATGTTGCGCCAAATCAACCGTTTTGTTGGTGTTACATTGATGACATCATTGTGGCATCTTCAGACCCCGAACAGCATTTGCAACATTTGTTCAAGTTATTTTGCCGCATTAGATGGGCGAATTTGAAAATGAAACCCTTGAAATGTAAGATTTTCTGGGACAGTTTGGAATTTTTAGGATTCACGGTCAACAACAATGGCTTGCTTCCTCGATTTGGAAAACTCGAAGCGATTTTAGCACAGCCAGAACCGAAAACAAAACAAGAGTTGCGTACTCTACTAGGTCAATTCACGTTTTTCCAAGGTTTCATCAAAGATTGGCTTCCTTTGACACACACACTGTTTTTGCACATGAAAGGAAATATTCCAAAGAAAGGTCATACGCCTTTAGAGTTGACTGATTTTGATCGCTTGTGTATTGAAAAATTGACACAAGCGCCGGTCATGGCTTTTCCACAGTATGGGAAAACATTTTATCTGACCTGTGACGCTAGTGAATACGGTTTAGGTGCAGTTTGTACACAGATGAACGATCAGGGAATCGAACAACCTGTTGCATTTGTTTCAAAACGTTTACCAAATGCACACAAACACTATTCTGCTGCACAGAAGGAAGCGCTTGCTGTCGCATTTGCGTTTCTAAGATTAAGCGACATTTTAGATGGACAGCATGTGATTGTTCGCTCCGATAATCGAGGCATTATCGAGGCGATCACGAAATCTGACAAAAGTAAACTTACCCGTTGGTCGCTTTTCATGCGCACCCAAGATGTCGAATTTCAGTTTCTGCCCGTATCTGAAAATGTAGTTGCCGACTCTTTGTCAAGATTGCCAGCTTTAGACAATGGCAAATACGATCCCGCTTATCAACAAGCTATAGATTTGGTAGATTGTGTACAAGCAGCTGCAGCGCAACCTACAACGGAGTTGAAACTCATGGTAGATTGGCCCGCTGAACAGGCACAAGACCAAACTATTGTTGCAATTTCGAAATTAAATCATTTGCCACCACATTTGTTGTTGGATAGAGGAATTCTTTACTATAGGATGAAAAGCGATTGGAAGCCATATGCACCAAACCACATGCGCGAGTCACTGCTTCAAGCAGCGCATGCTGGCAATTTAGGGTCGCATGCTGGCGTTGATCGCACTTTAGGCTTGCTTCGAAATTTTGCGAATTGGCCGGGAATTGTTCAAGACGTAATTGCGTTTTGTTCAAATTGCGAAATTTGTGCGAAAATAAAACCCCGTGCCACAGTGACAAATGACCCAATTGTTTCCTTGCCGCAACTCACTCCATTTGCTAAGATTAGTTGCGATTTGATTGCCATGCCAAGTTACGGTGGCTACCATACAATTTTGAGTGTAATTGATTTTTGCACGCGTTTTGTCATTTTTGTTCCGCTCAAAAGTCGCACGTCACATGTTGTTGCTCGAAATCTACTAGAAAAAATAATTTTGTGTTATGGAGCACCGACAGAATTAGTTTGTGACAATGGCGCTGAATGGATAGGTCTCGCCATGAGACGCTTGGCAGAAACGTACGGTTTTAAGTTAGCATATATTTTGCCATACAATCCACGCGCAAACGGGCTTGTTGAGCGAACGCACCGCACTTTGCAACAAGTATTACGTGCCGCCTTATTGAATTCACCTGATGGGCGGGCTGATTGGCCCACTAAGGTGATAGAGGCGACTTTGCAAATGAATTGCGCTACTAATACAACTACTGGCTTTTCACCATTTTTCTTGTTGCATGGATATTTGCCACCAATGCTTTTTGATAATAACAATATTGTTTCACGTATCCTTTTCGTCAATTCTTTGAATCCGATTGATTTGTAAGAAAAGCGTGACACAAATTTCGAAAACTTGTTGACGCGTAAAATTTCTGACAATTCTGACAAAAAAATTCAACCAGGAGATATGGTGTACAAAAAGGAACTTTTTACTCCAATCGATGCTCGTAAAAAAATTTTACCATTATTTTTGGGACCATATGAAGTGATAATGGTTTATAATAATGTAGTAGAGATTGATTGTGATGGTAATCTGGTAAAAGTTCCCATATCTCAAATCTACCAACCCAGGTTCCGCCGCCAGCCAGTTGTGGGTGGCGCCAACTTGGGTAGGGTGGCGACCCCGCCGCCGGCTAGGGTGGCGGTCCCGCCGCCGGCCGCGCTGGCCGCCGTCCCGGACGAGGTTCACCCAGTGGACCGCTCTATGTCTCCGCCTCCGCCGGCTTTCAGGCCGCACGACCGTCAGATGACTTGCTATGCTTGTGGAGTGGTGGGGCACAGGGCTCGCCACTGCGCACAGGTGTGATATTTTATTCAAATTTTTCTGAAATTACACTACTAGTTCATGAAATTTTGTGTAAAAATTTATTGTAATTTCAGTTTGGCTAGCGCCATGCCGAAAGAATGCTGCGCCAACCCGCGCACACGTTGATGGGCGAAGTCGTTGTCAAGCGCAAAATCGACAACACCGGTGCTCCTCAGGTGGCACCTGCCGAGGTGGCGCCAAAGCTCGCGCGCTTCAATTTGGGCAAGTCCACGCAAGGCGCCGTTGCTTCGTCTGGTGCCACCAAGGGAACTATTCCGCTGTATTTGCTGGAAGATTTATTGAGTTCGTTCTATTATTTCGTTCTATTATTTCGTTCTTACAGGTACATAATATTCATACATATGATATTTTCACCTTTTATAATATATGTATGAATTTATGCTCGTGACTCAGGTGCGCCGCTTGCGCGCCGAAGCCACGGCCAGCTCCAGCGCCGCGGCCCCCGAACCAGAGGTGCAGTCAGCCATCTACATTGACTCTGACAGCGACATCCTGCCAGCAGACTGGCACTAGAGATAGATTTTTTTTGATTCCATAAGCCACTCATTTTTTTAGGCGGGTAGGCTATGATCTCAGGTTATTTTTTTGTTGGTCTCAAAGGTTTGTTTTGTGACTCAGGGAAGTTATTTTTTATACTCAAGTGTTGTTGTGCCCCCTGAGCTCAATTTAAAAAGGGGAATGTGTAATAAGTGTGATTTGATTTTATTTAGTTTCTGGATTTCCCAGAAACATTCATTTATTGTGCCCTTTTGTATCCTATCGCGGCGCTTTTAAATGTGTTATTGCGGTCGGGTGGGACACTCGTCCACTCGACCGCCTCTGCTCAACTTCATAAACTCGCTGTTCGATCAACTCGACCCCCCTTTGGAACCCTGCCTACACGCTTCTTCGATCCTGTCCCATGCGACAGGACTTCTTCTATTTCAGGGGTATTTCGAGGGGGGGGAGTATTTCGAGGGGGGTATTACGAGGAAATACGGTACGTTGATACGTCTACTTTTACCTTTTTTATCATGTTTATTACCGTGTAAAAGTCCATCTTTACTAATTTCTGGGGAAACATACCCCCCTCGAAAAAGACCCCTTGTAATACCCCCGTCAAAATTTGCACCCTGAAAAAATAAACCCCACGGGGGTATTTCGAGGAAATACGGTATATTTCCAACCAAATTTGACAAACGTAAACCGTGGCAAACCAAAAATATTTGGCAAACGATCCCGGTTCGAAATTTACTTACCCGTTGTGATTTCCGACGCACCGTCATTCGTTCGAACTCCTTTTGCAATTTTTCAGCACACAAATTATGCCCTGCTGAAAGTGCGGCTTCATACGCACTCTGGCCCGCCTGCGTGATCAGGAACGATGACAAATAAAAAAAGAAGTTTCGACAAATTTTTTTCTCTCGAATTTTCGAGTTTTTGAATTTTTATGTCAGTCCTAGAAAAACACTTAAAAATTTATATTTTCTACAGAAATTCAAAAATTCGAAAACGTTTTCGAATTTACAATGTTTTTCACTATTTTTGGCTAAAAACGCTAGTAAAATGCGGAAACACATACAAAACATCAGTTTCACATTCAATCTATTTAAGTTTTGAATGGTGTTTCTAGCGGCAAAAATTGTTAAAATGCGTCAGCTTGGAAGGCTGCAAACCATAAAGATATTTAAAAAAATCTCCAGAAAAATTCCAAAAATGCATGAATTCTATGCAAAAAAATCTTGCATTGAATAGTCTCTTTGAAAATTTGTAATTTGATAATTGATAAGTCACTTTAGAAAAAAAAACTAAAAATCTTAAACCCTTTTTCCAGAGGGTTTGCCTGCCATCCTTAGTGATCGGAGGGTTAAACTGAAAATAGCGCATACTACATTTTCCGAATAGCGATAAATGTCCCAAATCGCTCACATTGTTGACGATGGTGAGAATGGCCATTTCTTCACCATAAATTTCACCGAAATGCGCTTTTTTCTTTCTCAAAATCTTCGTAATCGGCCTGACCATTTGCTCAAAGCCGTACATGCATAGCATACATCGGGGGTGGCTGTTTTAGGGGGGGGGTCCACCAAACTTTTTGTGTCCTCCCATTCTGTCATACGTTGGTCGATTGAAATAACCTTCGTGTAGATATGTTGGTGTTTGGGATAGGTTTGAGAATTTCAAAAATTTCGGTTCTAATTCTCGTTTCCGGTTTACCAGTTCGGTTCCGGTTTGGTGCTTTCGGTTCCAAAATGTCCTACATTTCGTATCCGGGTAATAAAATAAGTTGGGTGTAGGATCAGAAAACAACCAAAACAAATATAAAAATCATGACGCGGCCCACAATCATAAACTCGGCAGACATGAAAGGAATCAGTGATTCGGCCCTTACGTACCAATTTTTAATTTCGTTAAAATTGTTAAGTTAATTTTGAATTTTAATGAATGCATTCCAATCGATTCATGGTAAATCTTATTCAATTCGACGTTTTATGCGAGAACAGGATAAACTGGACACGCATATTGTCATATGAAAGCAGATAACAAGGTATTTTATTGTAACAGTCCGGACAAATTCCAACAAAAAAGTACGTATGTGTGCGTGCGATAGAACAAGGGAAGAACGACCCTGTACACTGTACACCACTAGCGAAATCTGGATCGTTTTGAAAATCTAAAAATTGCTCTGAATAACATAAAATGCTCACTATGTTCGTAATAATAAGAAATTATTGTATATATATATAAAGTGTAGATCTTAAATTCAAATTTCGACGGTGACGTTCACTTATCTAATTGAAAAATTTGTTGATGGTCATCCCTACGCATGAAATACGAGTGTCAATAACAATGAAATTGGGTTAGAATGGCACTTGTACAAAAATTCGTTAGACCATTGACTCGCATAATGTCTGCCGAGTTTACTAGGAATTTGGGGTGGCATTGAGTACGGCTATTTCTGGCTATTTCTGGGCCAATTTAGATCTTTCGACACTTAAATGATATCGATAACGAATATCGACCATTTTTAATATCGATTATCGATATCGAGGGTCTGTATTATATCGATATTGAATATCGAGTTTCAGAAAAAGATATCGGATATCGATATCGAAAAGTCATATCGTCCGAACCATCATATCGATTGCATGTTCAAAACATTTATGTTTCACATTGAAAAACTTTGTGAAATAAGCATGCGGAATTTAGAAATCACTAATCCAATCACAACAATGGAATCTTCCCAAGCATTCAAGTGTTGAATAGTCCAAATTGACCCAGGAATGGTTGTGTTATTAAGCTTCAAAATCAATCGTCCAGATCAGCCATGTGAAATGACCAACCTTTTTAGACCTCCTTTATTTCTGGCCTGGGGGATTATTCGAGGAAACTATTTAGTCATAACACTGACCCAAAACCAGAACAGAATAGAAGGGCATCAAAATGTTCCAATGTAAAACAGAATGGTGGGACACGAAAGTCTGGTGGACCCCCACGTCTAAAAGAGTGTGCAACACTTCTAATTATGCCCACTTCACATCAACCTCCAGGTACATCAGATCTAATCAAGAACTGGCTCACTTCACATCAAAGCTCAATCATGTGTTTCTGCCTCACTTCTAATCAACTGCTCCATTTCTAATCAAAAGTGCCTCACTTCTCATCAAAACTTTTAATTCATCAACTGCCCCACATCTTATCAAGAACTGCATCACTTCTAATCAAATATTTTTCCCCACAATATTTCTCTCATCAATATTTATGCTGTGTGTATCGTGCTTTCCGTGCCACTTCACATCAAAGACAAAAATTCATGTGATCGATGCAGCTGATCAAAATAGCTACAGAAAGCACTTTGCGCCACACCTGTTGCAATGAAATGCCCTTTGTACACCTGTTGCAATGAAATAGTGATTCTGTCTTCCTATATGACCCTGTATCCGCACTCCACCACAAATATAAATAACAATCAATGCAACTTGGGTTAAAAATTTTGGGTGAAAAGTTGAAATTTTCCACCCATCCAGGTGGACTCGAAAGCTGTGTGTAATTCCAATGCTGTCACAGCACCTGCAGCTTATAGAACGGGATGGGGTGCTTGAAGCAGATTCAGTACCAGCTGTCACTGCATACCTCAACCCAGCATTAAATAGATTCATTGATTACTATAGGAATGATTGGTGGAGGTCAGTATTTTTCAGAGCATGCAAATTTTCAATTCTAAATATTGAATGCAAATGCCACATAAAAATAACTTTTAACTTTGGAAAATAATTTTGGAAGGGCGTTAGAATAACATAAATAATACAAATACGATGTGGATGCGGTAAGCACAATACACACAGCGTAAATATCGATGAGAAATACTGTGGGAATGAAATATTTGATTAGAAGTGATGCAGTTCTTGATTAGATGTGGGGCACTTGATCAATTAAAAGTTTTGATGTGAAGTGAGGCACTTCCTGATTAGATGTGACGCACCTGGGGCCAGATTAAATTTACCCTACAGACTTGTAGGGTAGGGCGAATGCCCGATAGATTTTTTAAAGTTCAGCCACATCAACACACATGCACTGAGCGCAAGGCGGTTTGTAAAATACACGAAACTATCCCTTAAGGTCGCCGATTATGCAATATGACGTATATCACTTCGATTTTGGCATGGAAATCACGATTTCGTCATTTCTTGGCCGTCGGCCAACTCGTTCTTTTTTTGATTTTGTCGGGCGCATTACTCGCATAAGTACGCTCTTGCATGCATTTCTTTCTTGTCGCTGCCTTCATGGTTGCGGTTGTAGACAGTGAACACTAAAAAAGTGACCACCTGACTATACAAAAGCGCGACTTATGCGAGTAATGCGCCCGACAAAATCGAAAAAAGAACGAATTGGCGGACGGCCAAGAAATGATGAAATCATGATTCCCGGGCCAAAATCGAAGTGATATACGTCATATTGCAATATCGGCAACCTTAAGAGCGGATAGACCTTAAGGGATGGTTTCGTATATTTTACAAACCGCCTTGCTCTCGGTGCATGTGCGTCGATGCGGCTGAACTTTAAAAAATCTATCGGGCGTACGCCCTACCCTACAAGTCTGGAGGGAGAATTAAATCTGGCCCCAGGGCTTCATGTGAAGTGTGCATGATTAGAAGTGGCCCGTACTCCCCCTAAAAAACCAACCCCGATTTATGCTATGCGTACATGGCAATGTAGTGCATAACCGTGTTCCCATCGTTGTCTGTCAGCGATAGATTTATATCTGAAGACCGGGCCAGCACTTTTGCTATGCGCACGTGTCTGCGACGAGTTGTGGCTGACCCATGTTTTCTTGGACTTTAAGTGTGCACTATTGTTAAAGTGGAGTGAAAGTATAATGACAAGTAAAATGTGAAATGACAAATTCAGTGTGGTGAGTAACAAATAATAATTACATTTACATACCGTATTTCCTCGAAATACCCCCCCCCCCTTGAAATACCCCCCCCCCTCGTTTGACCCCCCCCCCCTCTCGAGACCACTATGAAACAATCACCCCCCCCTCGAAATACCCCCCCCCCAAATTGAGTGTAAAGAGAACGTACATGACAAATACGGCAGTTTATGTTCTGCGTAGTGCAGAACACACGTTAAAACTGTTGTAGTCAGAGTCTACTACATTATATACACTTGCATTCCTATGGTTGGATAGGTTTGGAGTGATTGGTCTGAACCGTTAACTTTTATGTTTCAACCAATCTTGAGTAGTGACCACTTGGGTGTTTAGGTCAGTTGATGTTCATTGACTCATTTCCCTCATTATTCATGTCCCCTTCGGGGGGTGACCATCTATGAATATGAGATGCTAAGACTTTGAGACCCGTGTCGCCGAGCGACGTTACACACAAAACGCAACAACACCACATCTCAAACACAATTTCTCCATCCTTGGTTGTTGGCACTGTGGACTTGGCTTCGCCTATTGTTCAAGGTCCACTTGCCAATTCATCAACTCAACTGTGAATCACTGCCTGTGCGCCACGGACTCAGTACGCTGTGAGCCCTGTTTCCCGTGCACACAACATGGTGACCACACTGGCTTGAAACATCTCAAGCCATACGAACCCGCCACCGATCGTCCCCCAGTGACATCGGCAGCACCCTCCTGGCCTTCCGCCCTGTGGTAGCGCCGCTAGAAACAGCGGTCCCCACACCGTCCGGCCCCGTGGTAGCGCCGCTAGCAGCAGCAGTCCCCACACCATCTGGCCCTGTGGTAGCGCCGCTAGAAACAGCGGTCCCCACACCTTCCGGCCCGTGGTAGCGCTGCTAGCAACAGCGGTCCCCACACCTTCCGGCCCGTGGTAGCGCCGCTAACAGCAGCGGTCCCCACGCCTTCCAGCCTGTGGTAGCGCCGCTAGCAACAGCGGTCCCCACACCTTCCGGCCCGTGGTAGCGCCGCTAGCAACAGCGGTCCCCACACCTTCTGCCGTCCAGAGCAAGCGACGAGCATATGACGCCAATTGAGCGTAAGCAGGGACACAATGATGTCCAACACTGCAAACAGCAACCCAGCAGCGGTTGCAACCCCCGACAGCCCAAAAACCCTGGTCGGCAAGCAGAGACACTGACAACAGAGGCAAACAGGTCGGCTGTCTGACAGAGACACCGACAGCCTAAAACCCCCAGTTGTCAAACACCAGGAACTGAGGCAAACAGGTCGGATGTCAAGCAGCGACACCGACAGCCTAACCATCCCAGTTGTCAAGCAGCAACACTGGAAACCCGAACCATCGTGCCGTGTGTCAATCAGTGACACCGGTAAATAAAAACACATCTCTGGCCAATAATCAGCAATGCCAGGAACTCAAACATACCCTGGCTGTCAATCGACAACACCAGCAGAACCCACACACCCAACCATCAAAACAGAGGACACCCACCACCAAGTAAAGTCCTCCCAACATCTCCCCTGACATCCCCAACCAGTTTATCAAATCACCAAGTACCAGAATCCAAATCAGCCTTATCACCCATTCAACATATTTACCACCCAACCAGCAACCAGCAGTCAGTGCACCAGTGATGGCATTCAAGGGATAGAGGAACTACAGGAAAGGCAAGGAACACTCCAAGGCTAAGTGATCATGCACAATGGTGACATTTCTGTTTATTGGGTGAATGTTGTTATTCTATTGTAATTGGTGTTTGTTGTGATTTTTGTATGAATTTGATTATTGTTTTTCTGTCAGTTCCCCCTGTAGGGTGAACTTGGGGGGGGACTGTTGTAGTCAGAGTCTACTACATTATATACACTTGCATTCCTATGGTTGGATAGGTTTGGAGTGATTGGTCTGAACCGTTAACTTTTATGTTTCAACCAATCTTGAGTAGTGACCACTTGGGTGTTTAGGTCAGTTGATGTTCATTGACTCATTTCCCTCATTATTCATGTCCCCTTCGGGGGGTGACCATCTATGAATATGAGATGCTAAGACTTTGAGACCCGTGTCGCCGAGCGACGTTACACACAAAACGCAACAACACCACATCTCAAACACAATTTCTCCATCCTTGGTTGTTGGCACTGTGGACTTGGCTTCGCCTATTGTTCAAGGTCCACTTGCCAATTCATCAACTCAACTGTGAATCACTGCCTGTGCGCCACGGACTCAGTACGCTGTGAGCCCTGTTTCCCGTGCACACAACAAAACAATGTCGGAATCAGGGTTGGCAAAATCTCAGAAAAGAATAAAAATAAAATAAAAATAAAATGGAAAATTGAAGAATAAAATAAAATAAAATAAAATGGAAAATTTCAAAATAAAAATAAAAATTGTATAAAAATTCAAATTTTTGTAAAATTGTATACAAATTCATATTTTTGTAAAAGTTGTATAAAAATTCACATTTTTTGTAAAAAATTTTTTCTGTTGTTTATAGTTCAACCTGTTCATTCGCGAAGCTGGGGCAGTCCCAAGCCATGTAAAGTGTCAAAATGTCATTTGAAATGGAATGGAAAGTGTCAATTTTCATGAAAATGTTAAGTAAAGTGTCAATTGTCATGACAAATATGTCACTTTGCATGATGTTTTACAAATGCGCCCAGCACACTCCAGTAATCTTTCTACTGAAAATGCAAACCATTCTTATCGATAATTGTAACTTAACACTTGCAACTAGCTAACAATACCTACTGCATGCAACTTTTGCAAAGTAATGGAAAAATTTGTCACATGTTTTTCATGTTTAGGTCTAATAATCACATTTTTCTGACCTTGCATGCAAGATTATGATTTTTTGTGAAATTTCTGTAAAATTTTTGTAAAATGGTCCATTTTATTTTTTTATTATTATTTTGGAATAAAATAAAATAAAATAAAATGAAACAAGAATAAAATAAAAATAAAATACATTTTTATACAATTTTTATACAATTTGTATACAAATGATTTTTATAAAACCAACCCTGGTCGGAATCACGTTAGAACAGTGTTTATACCATCTACGTACTAATATTAGTCTACAGAACCTTACAAAAGGCAGTTTTTGTTGCATTTTTCGACGTCTGCGTACGTTTCAGACGACAATTTTGTACTTGGTTTTTAAAAATTTTCTTGTGAAATAATAACCCCCTCCCCCCTCGAAATACCCCCCCCTCGTTTAACCCCCCCCCCCCTCTCGGGACCACTATGAAACAATCACCCCCCGGGGGGTATTTCGAGGAAATACGGTATATCTACTTTTTAAAAAATTCAGTAATTCTAATAACTCTGATTGACATGCTTAATGGAAAAAACCGATATTTTTATTGTCCAACACAAAAAAGCAAAAATATCCGAAGCGATATCCAAAACTTGTCCAAAATCCTCCAGTAGTTTTTGAGATAAAAGATGAATACCTATTACGTCATGATTTCACAATTTGCCAACAATGTTTTTCATTGGAATTGTCAACAATTACTGAAATTTTGATGTATGATTTATTTATACCTCGAGAACCACTGGAGCTTTTTGGATAGTGTTTAGGCACGATGTAGGTGTTGGTTTGTGCTTTCAATCTGTCAATTTAGGTGTTGATATATGATATATTTATAATACACGGTGCGGCAATTTAGACATACGCTCTAGATTTCGAATAACTTGTCACTGGGTGGTCGGTTTAACATCAAATTTTAGGTCAACATTTACAACTAAATAGGAGACAATCACTGAAAATATGGCTGCGATAGCTCCACTCGTTCTCAAGTCATATATGCAAACGCGTACCTAATTGTCACTTTACCACCACGGTGGCACCACCCCCTGATAGGTTTCAAACGGGATCCACTTTTCGGGACCCGGATCAGGATTGGGATTGTTTTTCTCTATTTTTTCTCTTGTTATTTTCGCAGCGGCATGTCAAAAATGCGTGCGCGCGCGCCACTAATCCGCCTTACCGATAAGGAAATCGGCAGACGCTTGCGTAATTGGTTGTAAAGCAAGGTGGTAGCAAAGCGACAATTATTGGTGTTTGCATAAATAACTTGAGAACGAGTGGAGCTCTCGCATCCATATTTTCAGGGATCCTTTCCTATTTAGTTGTTAATGTTGACCTACTATTTGACGTTAATCCGGCCACTCAGTGACAAACCATTTGAAATCTAGAGCGTAGGTCTAAATGGCCGCACCCTGTATGTCGAGACTGAACTTGTCGTTTCACCTTTTTTGTCATTATGCCGTAACTCCACCGTTTTTCGAGCTATTATTGTCGCTGGCTTTACCTCTTTTTGCAAGCTACCATCAAAGGAGTTCTGCCTTTAGGATCCTTTGCATTTATCTCCGCCCCCTCAATCATCAACAGCAGCACATAGTTCACTTTTCGTTTGTTGTCGGTCACGTATTTCAACACCGCGTGCAGCATCGAAATGCCAGAGCTGGCCATTTTTGCGTTCGGATCTTGGTGTCCATATCTGAATTGACACTTTTATGGGTGGCGATTTAGGCATCGAATAGTGGTGGAAAAGGCACCGGAAATGTGGCACCGCACCGGCGATATTCTCAAGTAAATGGCACCGCACCAACACCGGTGTCACGGTGCCTTTCCATCACTTCAACCTTCAACTGGCACTAGTGATGGAATGGCGCCATGGCGCTGGCGCCATTTGAGGGCGCCAAAGGGCGCCGCACCACGGCGCCATTGGCGCTTGGCGCCCTTTTTCTGTCGCGCCACTGGCGCCTGGCGCCCTGCCCTAAAAGGGCGCCAAAATGGCGCCAGCATGGTTTCAAGGTGACAGTCTGTAGATAATCAAAAAGTGCCATAAAAATGGACGAAATGGTGCGAGTGGATGAAATTTTTTTTGTCCAATGGTTCATCAGACGCGTCTGACCGACCAGAGGCTGAATATGATGAACCTTCCATTTTGCTAGCTAACCCGCGAATCAATGGATTCAAATTGTTATGTTTCTGTTTTTGTTCACATCAGGAAAACATTTGCAAGCAGAAACCAATAAAACATAATTTGTACCACATGAACTAAATGAATTTCTTTGTTAAATAACAGTTTTCATTGTGTTTGAATCGAATGTCACGTGGGGGTATGATTTTATGCTAAACATTTTTGTCTCATTAGTCTTATTATTGATTACATCCTGGAGAAAGTGAATAAAGACGTGGATGTGTGCGCTAGAGTGCTAGAAAAATATTATTACCGCACTCAGGGTACTGTACGCACTTATTAACCCGGCGCCATTGGCGCCTGGCGCCCTATTTTTCAAATGGCACCATGGCGCCCTATTTTTCAAATGGCGCCATGGCGCCCTTGGCGCTTGGCGCCCTCTTTCTGTGGCGCTCTTGGCGCCTGGCGCCCACTTTCTGAATGGCGCCATAGCGCCCTTGGCGCTTGGCCCCCAGTTTCCGAATGGCGCCATGGCGCCATTGGCGCCTGGCGCCCTTTTTTCTGGCGCTTTTCCATCACTAACTGGCACCCAATTTTAAAAGTTGACAAGTCGATATAATGAAAATGTCGAGTGAGGCCTGAAAACGTCATTGGGGGCTGCTCCTGCCCATTTTTAATTATTTTCAATCAATTTTTCGACCTCACATGCCTCTTCCTCATAGTGTCTAACTTTTGGGAAAAAAATACTTAAAAATTTGGGCAAGAAGTTGACAAGTCCACTTAGTTTTAGTTTAAAAGTTGACAAGTCCACCTTCTGCCGCATTTTGTGTTGGGATTTGAAAACAAGAAATATGTTGAGTCCAGCATGGACACCGAAATCTAAAAGTTGACACATCCATAAAACAGTCAATTGGGACCGGAAACAAAAATGTTGTCCCATCCGCACGCGAAAAGTCGACAAGTCCATTAAACTCCCAAAACAATTCAGCACATGGAACTTTAAAAGCTTCCATAATTAGTTCAGCTATTTTTGTCCATGTGTTAAGATAACCATTTTTGACTACTTTTTCTCAATTTTTTTATATATTTTATGTAAAAAAACCTTAAATACATTTTCTGTACTTGAGTACATTCAAAAATTATACATAAAAGCGGGTACAGGAACATTTTCAGATGAAACATAAACGTATTTACTCTGTATAATGTATCGAGAAAAGTAAATACGTTTTAACGACTATGGACTTGTTGATAAGGTGGCAGCAGAGTTGTGCAAATACTGGTATTTTCGGAAAACGTAAACTTAAACGTAAATACCTTTTCCAAATCAAAAGTATAAATACTAAAACGTAAGGTATTTTTAAAATACCAAGGAATACGTAAAAAAACGTAAACGTAAAATTTTTTACACACAGTATTTGCCATTGTGATTTGGGAAATACCATTATTTTCACCTTTAGATGGGTCAATCGCTCCATCTGCACCACTTTCCGTTGTAAGTGTGGCCAAGTCCAACACCAACTACGCTGGTGATTCTAGGGGAGTCCCAGACCCTGTGAAATGCCTTAAAAAAGTCAAATGGCGTGCAAAGTGTCTAAAGTCATGCAAAATGCCCTGGAAGGTGGGAAATCTTTGCCATTTTGCTGGGCATTTTACATGAGTTTTGACATTTTCATTAAATTTTACGTTTTACAGGGCATTCTACAGAGTCTGGGATTGGCACCAGAGCTGCACTCGCCCTGCCAGTTTCAAAACATGTGCTACTCACAATTGTTGCAAGTGGCGTCGTTGGAATTCATCACAAAAAAATTAAAAAAGCGAGACTCCACAAATAAACAAAAAGTGTTCTGTGTTCAGCATTTGAACACATTCATGAATATGTACCAAGTATTCCATGTGTATTAATTGCAAGCGTGATTCACTTTTTTATACACCGCTTTTTGTATGTACCTATACAAGTTCCGTTTATGCAAAAACATAAGAATATTGTTGACTGCAGGTGGTGCAGCCCATTTGAACATGTGCACGTGTGAACGATCACAAGTTTTTTACGTTTTCACTAGTACCCGGGTACTTTGGTCAGGAAAACGTAACAAAACGTAACAGTATTTTTGGAAAACGTAAACGTAAACGTAAGTATAAATACCCAAATAACCGGGTATTTCGGGTAAACGTAAATACGTTTTTCCAACTCTGGGTGGCAGACGGTACTTCCTTGCGGTAAACCGTATGGTACGGTCAATTTTCTATTTTGCGGTAAACGGTACCGTACGGTAAATCTGAAAAGTGCGGTACATGGTAAAATTTGTAAAATGCGGTACGCGGTAAGCTACGGTAAATTTACCAAAAATGCAGTACGGTACGGTAAACTCTGCCACCCTACTTGTCGACCTCTAAACTATACACGCTTACATATCTGAAAGTTGGTCCGCGTCGTAGCCACCTATGCCGGTAGCCCATAAACTACCGGCTATAAATCTAGCGTGCATTAGCTCCAGTGTGCGGAAAAGTTCCGCGGTGCTGCTTATTTGCGGAACGTTTTTTGCTGGGATCGGGGGATCTGTAAATGTGGATGGATAATTGATTATTCAGTGACGATCTGCTACTGAATATATGTATGGATTGGCATGGCTTATTGTGTTTATGTATTGTTGTTCAATGTATTGAACTTTTTCAAAGTATTCGTCAAGTATACCCACCTCCTGAGTGCAGAAAACGTTAAGAAATTTTTTTATACTTGTACTCATGTTATGAGTGAACATGAGTAAGAATGCTTTCCCTCGAAAATGTAAAATATAATGTTTTTAGTATAAATATTGAACAAATTTGCACCCTAATCACCAATTACCATCTCTTTTTCCATGTTTCAGCACGATTTGAGCTAAGTATATTCCTTTTCGGAGGATATATTTGCTAGCTTTGATGCCCCCGCGAGGATCAAAACGTTGGAAACCCATGATCCGCTGTCTGCATGCCGAGCGGGTTACATGCCAAGCGGCACAGGCCCGTTTTTACAACTACGGTGTTCTCTAATCCAGCGTTTATCACCTTCTCGTTCAGGCTCAATTATTTTCACTTTGTCTCCGGTGAAATCAGCGAGCTTTGTTCCCCCATCTGTTTCATCTATAGTCTCTATATTCTCGAGAAGTTTCTGATCGGATATTTCGCCCAATTTTATATTTTCCAGCCGGCGACCGCGGCGCTCTTTTTGTCCGCTTTGCTTCCGACTGTTTTTGATGTGCGTCACATTTCTGGGGGGGGGGGTATATTTGAGCAGAGTGTTGATTTTGAGCGGGTATATTTGGGAGGTATTTCGAGTAATACGGTATTTATATATCTTTAAAATTCAAAAAATCATTCGTACTAAGTATATTGCGCTTTGCGTATATTTTATCCATAATTCCCTCTGCTCAGATAAATATTTAGAGCATTATTGATTGAAAATCGTTTTTCTGAGCACATGAATGCCGCATTACCTCGAAATACCCCCAGGGGGTTTATTATTACGCCAAAAAAATTTGAGGGGGGTTTATTCGAGGGGGGTCTATTATTTCGCCAGAAATTTTCGGAAATTCCACATACTCGGACGTAGAAAAATCGAACAATTACATAGATGCATATGTCGTTATAGGCATATATAACTGTATATACACATAAACCCTTCCCCAACGTCACTCATTCATCAACGTTTGAACGTGTGTTCTGCATTGTACAGATCACAAACTGCGGTATTTGTCATGTACGTTCTCTTTACACTCAGTGTTAGGGGGGGGGGGGGGTTCGAGGGGGGGGGGGGTTAATTCAAGGGGGGATAATTCGAAGTAATACGGTAATATGAATTTTTTTTTTTGGCTCAAGTTTTGTAAAAATGTTTTAACAACTATGCAAAATTGTCTGATCAAAAACTTTCAGGAAACCTATTCAAGTTTACAAAGTCAAGTGTGGATGCCGGCCAATGCGTGCGTACCCCTTCTCTTTGCCGCGGTGACCCCCACTGGACTTTTCCGTCGCTGGCACCGTGCCAACTTCCTTCTGTCCTTCATCTACAGTCGCAGCTGTCTGATTTACGTCCGAACTCACTGCCGAGCAGCCATCGTGATCAGGTGCTGCTGGCGAAGCGTCCATCGAAATCACTCTATGAATTTCACGTGGAACTGTGGCTCCGAGTGCCAGTGGCGCTCTTTGGCTCAATAGAATGGCGCCAGCGCCATAGCGCCATTACATCTCTACATCAGAGTTGTTAAAAGTACCAAACTTTTTCTGAGTATGTTTAAGCGTAAAGTATTATATTTTTACTCACCCTCGAGTACAGAAAGCGTAATGATTTTTTTTAAATTTTACTTGCAAGTAAATAGAGTACAGTAAAAATTATTTTCTTTTACTCGCAAGTAAATGAGAGTAAAATACTTTTTACCCAGAGAGCATAAACTCAGAGCAGATAGCATAAACTGTAAAATTACATTTTATTTGTGGGAAATTTAGAAGGGATTATTATGAATATTTACTCTGGAAAACAAAACGGTTTTTTCTTTCTGTTAAGAAGTATTCTTTATAAAAAGGCAGTGAATTTGTGCTTAGCAAGCATAACAAACATTTGGTAAAATCTTATGACAAAATACTCTTTCTGTACTCGGAAAATTTACTTTACTGTACTCGAGTACTCTCAAAAAGTAATCATAAATGCGAGTACAGATACTTTTTTCATAGAATGCATATGCGTATTAACTCAGTACTTTAGTATGCGTACTTTTCGAGTAAAAGTAAATGCACATTAACAACTGTGTCCTAAAGGCGACCATTGACTCATCATGACGCCGGGCACCAATTAAAGGCGTCACAGAAAAACATGCGAAAACAAAAAACCATTGGACAATGGACATTGCGAAGAAAGTTAGCGCGATCCTTAGACACCTAAAAGCGCACCTCCATCATATATTTTTGGTCGCAATGAAGGGTAGAACAGGAAAAATGATTATAATTTTACCTGTTTCTATTGTGTTTTGTGTAGGGCTCGAACTCGACCGACTCGACTCGACTCGACTCGTGACTCGAGGGTAAAATTGGGTACCGACTCGACTCGCCCGACTCGACCGGAAAAAAATGTCCCTGACTCGAGACTCGAGGTTTTTGCTTGACTTGACTCGAAATTTTGGCAAATTTCGAGTGGGGGTTCCCATTGAATAATGTCCAAAAAATTCAATTTTGATATGAACTTTTTGCCATATTTTTAATGTTTTTGCGCACAAGTGTGCATTTCCACACTATATGCAAGATATCATTTATTTGCTTGGCAAGTTGGCATATGTATGGAATGATGTTAAAACTCAATGTACAATTATCTTTCTTATTGCCAATGGTGCCATGTTGTGGTGCCTATAAATGGGCATTTGTGTGTGTGGTAAGCCTGCCGCCACCATGCATTCACCATTATGGAGGGTAAACAAACACTCCCATTAAAAAATACTGGATAAATCCCTGGTTGTAGCTGATCAGAGTTGTATGATAAGTACCCCCATCTTTTGTGTAGGTATATAAAAAATACTTGTTTCTGACAAGGGAAGGGAATCATTGCCTAACAATAGCTTTACATGTAATTTACAAGCTGGTTTACAGATGGCATTTTTCAATGGTTTTTCTACAAGAAAATTGTTTTTAATAATAAAAACCAGATCATGAAAAGATGCTGTATTTACATTGCTAGGCTGATTTTATTTTTGCAACTTTATGTGTGGCAACATAAAGAAGGTGAAAATGCAAGTTAAATGTTCACTTTATTTTGATATTAAAATGAACTGTTGGCATTTACACTTCATTAAGTGTGTGTGAAAACATTGGTAGAGAAACCAGCATCTGAAATTTCTCCAAAAGTCATGCCAAAACGTAACGCATCCAACTCGACTCGAGACTCGAGATTTTTGCCTGACTTGACTCGACTTTTCACTGACTCGTCCGACTCGACTCGCCGACTCGACCGGAAAATTTTTGGGGTTGCGACTCGAACCCGAGTTTGAAAAACATCGAGTTTCGAGCCCTAGTTTTGTGGCTTCGACATGTCCTTGCGACTCAAGCTGGAGAAAATTTGCGTCTCCAAAATGAATATATTTAGGTAGACACCGTCAATAAGCGCGCAAAGTTATGAAAAACTGCAGCTGGTGCCGTTTCTCACCGACGAACATGACCAATTCCTAGTTCCAATTACCAATTCCAATTCCAATTACCGTTTTTGCTTGCATAAAATCCCCTTGAATAAACCCCCCTCCAATCATCCCCCTGTTAGGTGAGTGAGGAAAAATAATTCCCTCCTTGAATAATCCGCCCCCCCCCCCGTTTTGAATAATTCCACCTTAATGCGTATGATCAATTTGTTTTGTCCAATTTTAACAAAATGGCACGTTTTTTTTGTGAATAGAGCACATTTCGCTTAATGTCTTGCTAGACACATTCTTTAAAAAAAATTCCCCTCAATAATCCCCTCCCCTCGAATAGTTCCCCTCAAAAAAATCTGACGACAAAAAATTCTCCGGTAAAATACGGTACGTTACCATTGTTTTGTTCTTTTCCACTAGTCAAGCTAAACATTTTTTCGCAGTTGGTTTATCCCTATAAATTCGCTTTGCATTACCGTATAACATGTAAATACCAGAGTTCTTAAAAGTACCGTATTTCCTCGAAATACCCCCAGGGGGTTTATTTTTTCAGAGTGGAAATTTTGTGGGGGGGTATTTCGAGGGGGGCTCATTCGAGGGGGGTTTATTGTTTCGTAAGAAATTTTCACGAAAGACATAGAAAAGAGTACGCTCTTATATACCCAAAACAGTAATCAACGTGTACAAGTAAGGTATATTTGGACATATCAACGACCATCGCTACACAAGCTAGTATATGTGTAGCTGTGATGCAAACTGCGACCAATATATACATCATGTACACATCATGCAAACATCATGTACACAATTCCAGACGGGTGTATTTCGAGGGAGGGGATATATTATTCCCCCAGATCAAAAACACCTGAGGGTATTTCGAGGGGGGTTAATCCAAGGGGGGGGGGTAAATCGAGGAAATACGGTATAAAACTTTTTTCAAGATGTATGCTATGCAAACTAGTGGTGGAAAAGTTCCAGAAAACATGGGGCCATGGCGCAACAGAAAAAAGGTGCATTATTTTATATTTCTATTTTATTTTTCTGGAAATTTTGAAGTGGGTATTTCGAGGGGGGGGGTATTCAAGGGAGCGTTATTATTACAGACAAAGGGTATTTCGAGGGGGGGGGGGAATTTTTCCCAGCTCGAAAACACCTGAGGGTATATCGAGGGCGGTTAATTCAAGGGGGTATTTTGAGGAAATACGGTATAGAAATACCGTATTTCTTCGATTTTATTGACTGTTCATTTACATTGGCTTGCTCGTTTACTTTGACGGGTCTGTGGGGCATCCGAAAAATACATTGCCATGTTCAAATACATTGGCGTATGAAATATTGATGTTACATTATCAAACTGTTCCCTTTACGTTTGCTGCTCTAAGAGTCTCAAAACTATACGGCTGCGAAAATTTACCTTATTTATGATGAATGCAAAGTAGAGTTTTCATCAAACATATTTATATTTACTTTACAAATGGACATGAGAAAACTCTCTGAAATATATTTTGCCATGTTCATTCACTTTGCCGTGCTCGTTTACATTGCCCCCCAAAATAGCTTATGAAACAATACATTGACGGTCAATAAAATCGAAGAAATACGGTATGTCAAAATGTATCCTGTTTGGCCACATTTATTACAAGTTTTGGGTATGTAAAAGTCGGTTCTTTACTACGATTATTCACGAAAAAAACCAGAGTTGTTAAAAGTACTGAACTTTTTTTAAAGTAAACATAAATGTAAAGTATTTTTCTTTTACTCACCCTTGAGTACAGAAAACGTAAAGTATCTTTAAAATACTTTTACACTGCGTAAAACGTGAGTAAAATACCTTTTTTCAGAGAAAACATCAAAACGAGGGGGTTTTCTGGGGAAAACGTTAAGAACGGGTATTTTTTCCCACAGTAAATGTAAAAGTTAGTATTTTTCGCACAAAAAAGTCTGTATTTTTCGAATTTTTCTTTTTTCGAAAAGTTTTTCTCTCTTGCTAAGTATTTCTTAGGAAAATGTCTTATGTTTGTCACTTTCTGTTTGGCAAAATGACCTTTTCGGTCCCCTAAAAATCCCCATTTTCGGTCCCCTAATTTTCTGTACTCGCGTACTTTCAAAAAGTACGCGAGTAAGTGAGTACCGGTATTTTTTTCACGAGGAAACGTAAACACATTCACGCAGTACTCGAGTATCCATAATTTTCGAGTAAACGTAAATACGTTTTAACAACTATGGAAATAACAACCCCGCCCCTGGAACCCCCCCCCTTATGCTGCGATTACAGCTCGGGCGTAAAATTGACCGGGCGTAAAATTGATTTTGGGCGTAAAATAAATTACAGATGAATGGATAAAGATACAACATTGTTATTTTTGTTAAAGAAAGCTTAGATGCAGACATATCTTGTGTCCAAAGCTCATGAGTTTATTTTAATCGAACTGGGAGTTATGAATTTTAGCATAATTTTTTCAATTATGCACTGTAAGTTGTGTAAAATTAGGGTGTAAAATTACAAACAATTGCGCCAAAATTAATAGCTTCTAGTACAGTCAAAATAAACTGATGAGCTTTGGACACAAGCAACATCTGCATGTGCGCTTTCTTTGGCTGAAATTACATGGCCATATCTTTATCCATTCACCTGTAATTAATTTTACGCCCAAAAATCAATTTTACGCCCAGTCAATTTTACGCCCGAGCTGTAATCGCAGCATTAGAATTAACCTCCCTCTCAAAATTTGCTGGCGAAATAATAAACCCCAATTACTCCATCCCCGGCAGATGAACCATAATATGAAAGCGGGTTCCGATTTTTATTCATAGCGTTGCAAAATTAGTATCTAAACTCGAAAGTTAACTAACAAGCGTATGATATTTACGTAGGCAAATCAATAGATTATTTCAAAACTGCGGTTTCGTGTCGCTGTCAACAAAATCGTAAACACATTAATCAAAAATCATTTTCATACTCGCATCAACGATGGGTAAGTTCTCCAAAAAAAACACTTTCTGTGTTTTGAGTTTTTCAAAAATGAATACCTGTGTTTTGAGTTTTTTCTCGAAAAAAACTTGAGTAACTCTGTTTTTATTTCTGTGTTTTTTGTAAAAACTCGAGTTTTTTGAGTTTGTTTCTAAAAAACTCGAGTTTTTTCCTTAACACTTGAGTTTTCCCCCCAAAAATTTCGATTTACAGCATTTCGATCTGGAAACAGCGGTTTTCTTTAAAAATATTGGTTTTACACATGTTTTAACCCCACATAACGTTTGTGTATTGATTCAAGTGTCAAAAAAGTCCATAAAAATGTCCACAATGAGGACATCAACATCACAACACTGGCAACAAAATGCCCAGAAACGACAATTTACGCAGTACTCCAAAATTCTTCAATAGATGTGCACTGTATGGAAGACTACGGAAATGATTTGAACTACAACTACCATTTACCTAGAAATACCCCCATGGGGGTTTATTATTTCATCAGAAAGTTTTGTAAGGATCATAGAAAATAGTAGGCATTTATGTACCCAAAACAGGTTATAAATGCATACAAACAGGATTTATTTGAAATAAACATGTAGATAGCTACACAACCTAGTACAGTCTATGTGTAGCTGCGATGCAAATTAGCAGTACATTGGATACATGATGTACATCATCCCGGAGGGGGCTATTACGAGGGGGGGGTTATTATTTCACCAGTCCATTTTGAGGGGGGTTAATTCAAGGGGGGGTAATTTGAGGTAATAAGGTATACTTAAGTGTCGAAACTTAAATTGTCAAATCCACCATGAGATGTGCATTGTGCATACCATCTTGAATTTCTTTTATGTACCATTATAAAATATGAATACATTATGTACATATTTACATACTATACATGCTTATCTTATTTTGTTTAGTTTAACTGAATTAATGTGCATTCAACCGCTTCGCTGAAAAAAACACAAAAACTCAAAAAAACTTTTCTGTGTTTCCGTGTTTCTGTGTTTCTGTGTTCTCCAAAAAAAAACTCATTTGAGTTTTGAGTTTTTCAAAATTTATGAGTTTCCGTGTTTCTGTGTAAAACAAAAACACAGAAACTCAATGAGTTTCTGTGTTCAATTTCTGTGTTTTTTCCATCGTTGACTCGCATCCGCGTGTGGGTACGAAGAAAACTTTACTCGCAATTGCGCATAGCGTTCCAAAAATGGTCGATTTTGACAAAATAAAATTAATACTCGCGTGAAAAAATATGATCACATTTCCCATGTCATTTGGAAAGTATATGATTATATCTCTGAGAAAACCCTTGGTTAAAAAATCTGAAAAATCCCCCTATCGTAATGTTCATTTACCGTATTTCCTCGAAATACCCCCCTTGAATTACCCCCTCGAAATACCCCCAGGTGTTTTGAGCTGGGGAAAAAATACCCCCCCCCTCGAAATACCCCCATCTGTAATTATTTACATGGTGTATGCAATGTACATGATGTATATATTGGTCGCAGTTTGCATCGCAGCCACACATATACTAGTTTGTGTAGCGATGGACATTGATATGTCCAAATATGCCCTCCTTAGACACGTTGATTACCGGTTTTGGGTACATAAAAGCGTACTCTTTACTATGAATTTCGTGAAAATTTCTGACGAAATAATACCCCCCTCGAATAAGTCCCCCCTCAAAATACCCCCCCTCAAAATTTCCACTCTGAAAAAATAAACCCCCTGGGGGTATTTCGAGGAAATACGGTAGCTTGTAATTTGATATTTCAAGAAGTTTGTACAACACAGAGCAGTAGTTCTATTTATTTGTTGGTCCAAATAAAGTCAAAAAAGTGTACCTTCTATTGGAGACGCGCTTCTATCGGAGACCTGCCCTTCTATTAGAACAAATACGGTTACCTTAAGCACTTGTGTTGATTTGCAGAGTTGTTAGAGTACTAAACATTTTTCAAAGTAAATGTAATGTCATCATATTTTGGAAATAAAAATCTCCGAGAGATTTTTAGAATGCCAATGGTGCACAACAAATACCTTAAATCCTTGAATAAGTCCTCCCCCTTTGTTGTGTGCACGGGAAACAGGGCTCACAGCAAACTGAGGCAGTTGAGTTGATGAATTGGCAAGTGGACCTTGAACAATAGGCAAAGCCAAGTCCACAGCGCCAACAACGAAGGATGGAGAAATTGCGTTTGAGATGTGGTGTCATTGCGTTTTGTGTGTAATGTCACTCGGTGACACGCGTCTCAAAGTCTTAGCATCTCATATTCATAGATGGTCACCCCCCCCCAAAGGGGACATGAATAATGAGGGAAAATGAGTCACTGAACATCAACTGACCTAAAACATTGGCTGAAACATAAAGTTTAGGGGTTCAGACCAATCACCCAAAATCTACTCAAATACACAATGTGGTGTAACCACAACAGCTCTCCCCAAGTTCACCCTACCAGGGGGAACTGACACAAAATCACTGAAGTATTACAAAATCAGAAACAACAGTTCTAAAATATAATTTTTCACAAAACATTACCTATATCACAGAAGTATCACCATTGTGCACTGTCACAAAGTCTTGGAGTGTTTCCTGCATTCCTTCTTGTGGTTCCTGTATCCTTTGGATGTTATAGCTGGGGATTGCTAGTTGGCTGGTGTGTCCAGTGAGTTGTGTAAATGATCCAGATTGCATGGTATGTTGTTGTTTGATAAACTGGTTGGGGATGTTGGGCAGATGTTTGGAGGATTTTACTTGATTGTCAGGGTTCTCCGTGTGATGGTTGGGTGTGTGGGTTTTGCCGGTGTTGCCGATTGACAGCTGGGGCATATTCAGGTCCCCAGCATTGCTGTTTGATGACCAGAGTGGTGTTTTAATTTACCGGTGTCACTCATTGACAGCTGGTGTGATGGTTTGGGTTTCCAGTGTCACTGCTTGACAACTGGGATGGTCAGGCTATCAGTGTCGCTGCTTGATGGCCGACCTGTTTGCCTCAGTTCCTGGTGTCGCTGCTTGACAGCCATGGTTTTTAGGCTGTCAGTGTCGCTGCTGGACATCTGACCTGTTTGCCTCTGTACCTGGTGTCGCTGCTCGATGGCCAGGGTGTTTGGGCTGTCGGGTTGCAACCGCTGCTGGGTTGCTGTTTGCAGTGTTGGACATCATTGTGTCCTTGCTTACGCTCCATTGGTGTCATATGCTCGTCGCTTGCTCTGGACGGCAGAAGGTGTGGGGACCGCTGTTGTTAGCGGCGTTACCATGGGCCAGAAGGTGTGGGGACCGCTGTGGCTAGCGGCGCTACCACAGGGCCGGAAGGTGTGGGGACCGCTGCTGCTAGCAGCGCTACCACGGGCCAGAAGGCGTGGGGACTGCTGTTGCTAGCGGCGCTACCACGGGGCCGGAAGGTGTGGGGACCGCTGTTGCTAGCAGCGCTACCATGGGGCCGGAAGGCGTGGGGACCGCTGCTGCTAGTGGCACTACCACGGGGCCGGAAGGTGTGGGGACCGCTGTTGCTAGCGGCGCTACCACGGGGCCAGATAGCGTGGGGACCGCTGTTGCTAGCGGCGCTACCACGGGGCCGGAAGGTGTGGGGACCGCTGTTGCTAGCAGCGCTACCACGGGGCCGGAAGGCGTGGGGACCGCTGCTGCTAGCGGCGCTACCACGGGGCCGGAAGGCGTGGGGACCGCTGCTGCTAGTGGCGCTACCACAGGGCCGGAAGGCCGGTAGGGTGCTGCCGATGTAACTGGGGGACGATCGGTGGCGGGTTTGTATGGCTTGAGATGTTTCAAGCCAGTGTGGTCACCATGTTGTGTGCACAGGAAACAGGGCTCACAGCGAACTGAGTCCGTGGCACACAGGCAGTGATTCAAAGTTGAGTTGATGAATTGGCAAGTGGACCTTGAACAATAGGCAAAGCCAAGTCCACAGTGCCAACAACGAAGGATGGAGAAATTGCGTTTGAGATGTAGTGTCGTTGCGTTTTGTGTGTAACGTCGCTCGGCGACATGGGTCTCAAAGTCTTAGCATCTCATATTCATAGATGGTCACCCCCCAAAGGGGACATGAATAATGAGGGAAAATGAGTCACTGAACATCAACTGACCTAAATACCCAAGTAGTCACATACAAAAATTGGCTGAAACATAAAATTTGGGGTTCAGACCAATCACCCAAAATCTACTCAAATACACAATGTGGTGTAACCACAACACCTTGAATAACATCCCCCCTTGAATAACACCCTTCCCTTGAATAACTCGCCCCTGTTGGCAAGGTGAGGAAAAATAACTCCTTCCCTCCTCGAATAAGTCCCCCCTCTTGAATAAGCCCCCATCTGGGTATTTGATATGTGTATCCACAATGTGTATTTGAATGATTTGGATGCCGATGAACACAGATTTTAGCATGAATACCTTGTTTTTGTTGTTGTTAAACTGTTAAATACCTCGATTACATGAGTGGACGAAATGCAATCATACAATGAAAAACGTGCAAGTTCTGAGGAAAAAATAACTCCTCCCCTTGAATAACTCCCCTGTGGTCTTATTCAAGGATTTACGGTACACATTTTTCTTGTTGCAGCAGGCAATCAATTTGCATAATATTGAGCCCGAAAATACAGTTCCGGTCACGCCGATTGTCATCAGCACTTGGCCTCATTATCTGAAGAAATTTGACACTTGTCAAGGTTCATCTTGCATTATTTGAAAGTGTCATTGAACCACCATTAGATGGCATGTACTGAATTATAAAATCACCCCGGCAAGACGCAGCAAAATATTTAATTCACCATCTACACTCTCTGGAAAATTGTCAAGCAATAACTGCAGAGAAATGATCAACCAATTCATTATCAGTTCTACAATTTTTTACAATTTACTGCAATTTAAAACGTCTGAAAGTGTTCAAGCCACACTGGGCGACGTTTGCGACATTTATCCTACTGCCCCGATTAAATTGACCTATTCCGAGATCGAAGATGAGAGCCAGTATTTCAAAAAGTACTCGATTTACAAGGGAAAACAGAAATCGGGATTATCAAAAGTTTTTTTGCCCCAACAGCAACAGCAAGTGCAGAGCTTCAACAACATAAACAGCCAACTGAATTTCGTTCAAGATTTGGTGGGAACGATGCGAATTTTTTTGATTTTTTTTTTGTCGGATGCACAAACTAAATTCAATTGAAATTTGTGTCTAATGGGCGGGGGTTAGTGATGGAATAGCGCCATGGCGCTGGCGCCATTTGAGGGCGCCAAAGGGCGCCGCGCCATGGCGCCATTGGCGCTTGGCGCCCTTTTTCTGTGACGCCCTTGGCGCCTGGCGCCCACATTCTGAAAGGCGCCATGGCGCCCTTTTTCCGTGGCGCCCTTGGCGCCTGGCGCCCTGCTTTAAAAGGGCGCCAAAAAGGCGCCAGCAGGGTTTCAAGGTGAGTGCTGTGTAAATGAAAAAATAATAAAAAATGCATCTGTGGATGAGCGAAATTCGTCAGAAAAATGGACGAAGTGGTGTGAGTCGGTGGAAATCTTTCGTCCAACGTTTCATCAGATGTGTCTGACAGATCAGAAGACAAGAATGATGGACGTCGAACTTGCAAAATTATAAAAAATGGATTCAAATCGTTGCAATTCCGTTTTTGTCCATTTCAGGGAAATATTGATTGGAAAAGCCTATTTGAAGTGAATGGATTGTTATCAAATGACAATTTCCATTGTGTTTGAATTCGTCATGTGGGTTTTTTTGAAAAAATTCTGTTGCCAGATGTGTTTTTGTTCATTACATCCTGAAGAACGCGAATTAAGATGTGAATGCGTGTACCACGGTGCTGTAGCAACATTTTTAGCACAAGCAGGGTGTTGTAGGCACTTATTTTTCCTGGCGCCCTTGGCGCCTGGCGCCCTATTTTCCAAATGGCGCCATGGCGCCCTTGGCGCTTGGCGCCCTCTATCCGTGGCGCCCCTGGCGCCTGGCGCCCACTTTCCGAATGGCGCCTGGCGCCATTTTTTCTGGCGCTTTTCCATCACTAGCGGGGGTCTTCACTTTTTAGAACGGGGAGGGGGCAACGGCAAAAAAATTCGTAAACGTTTTGACCTCTTTTGACTTTTTGAATTTTCATTTCACCCGTAGAAAAAGCATTTGAAAACCGATTTTCTGTCTAGAAAAATTGAACAACTCGAAAACTTTTAGAATTTCAAAATTTTCGAATTTTTTATTGGGTATTTTTGGTTCAAAATGCACACAAATTCAGAAAAAAAGTTTAAAGAAAAACATGGGTCTATTTGAAGTGGCAGAACGAAAAATGTGCAAATGATCCCGGGGTGGGAAATTCGAAAACAATTTTCGGAAAAAAAATCAAACTTCGAAAAGTCGTTTTGGAGAAAAACACTTAAAAATTTAAACACTTTTCTCGACAGGGTTTGCCATAGAACTGGGTTCAAATGACATCTAAACATCCAAAAAAGTTCACACCATTTTTTTCCATCCACAGGAAGACCAGTCAGAAACAGACGAAAACATTGAAATATTCGAAGTGTGGAAGTTGACAGTGCCCGCGAACTCTGTGAAAATCGACATTGGAAAAATCGTGGCCGGAATGTTTGAGGACCCCCACATTATCGACTTGACAAATGAAGATTTGGCCAATGTGACGACATACAGGTGGCAGTCCCAAGCCCTGTAAAGTGTAGAGTAAAGTGTCAAATGTAAAGTAAAGTGTCAATCAAAACAAAAAAGAAAAGATTTTATTATTGAACTTTGCATGACAATTGACACTTTACTTTACTTTTGTCATGACAATTGACACTTTACTTTGCACATGACTTTACATTTGACACTTTACTTTGCACTTTACAGGGCTTGGGACTGCCCCCAGTGCGAGTAGTTTCACGAAGACTGTCGACCTTACTGAATTGGGGATTATTGTGCCTGATAATTGGTGTGTTCTGTTTTTTTTGTTTTGTTTTTTTTACAGAGGTGTCTGGTGCCAGTCTCAGTGAAAGGTCGTGTAAAGTGTAAAATGTCATGATAACTGTAAAAAGTCATGTAAATGTGTGCCTTTTTGTAAATGTCATTTTTTAACTGTTCTTGACATTTTTCACGACATTTTATATTACCCCCATATTCTACAGGGTGCGTTATGGGCCTTTCTTTAGTGACAGTGTGAAGTGAAGTTGACAAATACACTTCACAGGGTGCGGGACTGCACTCTGATATAAATTTTTCACGAGTCTTATTTACAATTTCAGGTACCTCGTAACGGTCTACATCAAAGCCGTCCCATTAGAACCCACCTATAACATGATGTTATGCAAAAAGCACTCTGTACAGTTTGCTACGAAAGCCGGCCATTCATCATTTCGAATTTCAAGTTCAGAAATTAACTTGGTCCAATCTTTGATTATTCACGAGTGAGTAATTTTTTTTGAAAATTACTCTTTTCACACGTGTGTCAACTAGATTGATGGACGTGAACGTGATGGAAAAAGCACCGGGAAATATGGCACCGCACCGCACCAGCACCGGTGCTGGTGCCATCCGGTGCCCAGCACCGGGGCACCGGTGCCGCGGTACCTTTCCATCACTAGTGTCAGATAGTGATCTACAAAAACATATTACGGCAAGTGCATTCACAGCAAAAAATGGGTGTGTGGATGCGCGTTGAAGCGTTGGGAAGTGTCTTCACGCCGACGCTTCCCGACGCTTCACCAAGCATGTCGGCGCTTCCACGCACATCACGAATATATGCGTGAAGGCACTTCACGCTTCTTAACATGGCGCTCCCATACACATGTATACGTACAGGAAGTGTGTGGAAGCGCCAGCGCGGTGAAGTGTCTTCCACATTTTGGATGCGCGTGAAGCGCGCGGTGAAGCTAGGTGAAGCGTGTGGAAGACACGTCATCGAGATTTTCGTGATGTTGGTGGAAGTGTGTGGAAGCGCGCCGCTTCACGCGCATCCAGCCCGCTTCCACACGCTTCACGGATCCATTTTTTGCTGTGATTGGGTGGGAGATTGCCGTGCGAACGTGTAGCCGAAATCTGAGTTGACACAGACCAGTTAACTAGTGTGTTGGTCCATTATGTGGCACTTTTACGCGCGCAGATACAGCGACCAAGCGACAGTAATGTTCAAAGTTGGCCCATTGCCAACTGATGGAATTGTGCTCCAGGCGCAGCTGCACAGGATTGCCAAAGATGAGAACAGATGCATTTTGGTTGGGAGATTACTGTAAAGATTGGACTGTAATTGGTCCACACACACTAGTTTACTAACATGAAATGCTCGACCATTTTGGTAAACTGCTTTGACAAAACAGTACGAAACACTGTACAGAGTTGTATGGTGTTTCGTACTGTTTTGTCAAAACAGTTTACCAAAATGGTTGAGCATTTCATGTTGGTAAACTAGTGTGTGTTGGCAATAGGTTCCAAAAATGGTGTTTTTCTGGAAGTGCAATTAAATGTAATTTCAGAAAATCTCCCAAAAATATAGTATAATATCTATATCTATCTGAAAAATTGCAGAGAAAAACAAAAAATATAAATGAGAGATTTTCTTGTATTTTAGTCTTATATAATAAATATAATTAAATCTCTTCGGAAAAACCAGAGAAAATAAATAAATATAAGATTTTTCTGGCAGTTTTGGAATGCTAATATTGCATATTGTTTATCTAAATGCTAACCCACAAATATTTCACATTTTACAAATCATTTTTTTCAGTCGAGCATCGCCTTGGAACCGCAAGACTTGAAAAATATCACTCTGGAACCATTCACAATGGGTCTGGTACAATTTGAAAACGTCGGTGGAAAAATGAAATGGTCAATAAACACGTATGGGAAAATAAGAGTGGCCCAAGAAGGCGGCAGATATCTGGTGCCAGTCCCAGACTCTGTAAAATGAAATGCCCTGCAGAATGTCGAATGTCATGCAAGGTGTCAAAAGTCATGTAAAATGGCCTGCAAAATGTCAAATGTCATGCACGTACGTTTGCCATCTTTCAGGACATTTTCCACGACTGTAGACACTTTACATGACATTTTTCATGTTCCAGAGCATTTTACAGGGTCCGGGACTGCCCCCAGGATGTCAATCTAGGTGTGGTAACCCAGGATACTCTTGATGACTGTGATTATCGTATAGAAGATGAGTAGTGCTGAAACTGTGCCAAATAGCCAACTAGAGTTCAAATGAGGTCCTGATCCCGAATCCCGATAATTTTTGTGATTTTGTGGTGCCAATCCCGATCCCGAAACCGCAATCCTGATCCCGATTCCGAAATCTCAAAAGATGAATCCGGATGTCAATCTCGATATTTTGAAATACCAATCCCGATCTTGAAAAAAATTCCCCAATCCCGATCTCTCGATCCCGAAAAAGTGCCAATCCCGATCCCGAAAACTCAAAAAACAAATCCCAAAAAGTCGATCCCGTTTGAACCCTACAGCCCACTCTGATTATGCTAATAATGGTGTGGGGGCATCAAAAATTGCTCCATATGGCGATCTTGGAGGTTTGGCTTAGATTACATTGGCAATGATGTTTTCTGTACAATTATCTGTTTTAACAGCTTTAATGTTCTGTTTTTTTTTTGACTAAAGCGAAGTAAATGAAACGACAAATTCAGTATTATACATACAAATTACAAAAACACTAAAGATTATGAACTCAAGTTGAAAGCACCAACCGATATCTATATTGTGTCCAAAAATTATCCAAAACTCCAGTAGTTCTAGGGATATGAATTTTACTTCAATTTTTTTTAAGTTCTCTTCATAATTTTTCGTTGGATTTGCCGACAAATTATAAAATCTTGCTGCAAAATTATTGAGAACTTCTGGAGCTTTTTGGATAATTTCTGAACAAGATATAGGTAGATATCGTTCACTTCCCTGAACGTGTCAATTTTTAGGATCGATATCTTTAAACGTTCTGGTGTATTTGTAATTTGTCATTGTCGGTGCTGAATTTGTCGCTTCGCATCCTTCGTTAGTCCCTCCTAAATTTGCAGCCCGCTAAATTGCGAACTAGCAAACTTTCACAAATAAGTACATTTACGAAAACAAGACTTATTTGGATCTGACATTCATGCACAGTTCAACAGCCACGACAATATATTCATGTGAAATTACAGTAATCAGAAAAAAATAATGGTAGAAAATACCGTATTACCTCGAAATACACCCATGGGGGTTTATAATTTCGCCATAAAAATTTGAGGGGGGTTAATTCGAGGGGAGTATTCGAGGGTTTTTTTATTATTTCGTCAGAAATTTTCGTAAGGATCATAGTAAATAGTAGGCATTTGCATACCCAAAACAGGTAATAAATGTGTCCAAACAGGATATATTTGGACATAAAAACGTAGATATGTAGCTACACAAACTGGTCTATGTGTAGCTGTAATGCAAATTAGCAGTAATAAATACATCATGTACATTGCATAGGTACATGATGTACATCATTCTGGGGGGGCGGGGTATCTCGAGAGGGTTGATTATTTATCCAGCCCATTTTGAGGGGGTTAATTCGAGGGGGGATAATTCGAGGTAATACGGTAGGTATGCAATGTTTAACAATTGGCAGTCATACAAAATCGGCAGTGGGTAGAATCATGCTCGCACAAAAAAATATAAATAGGCTGGGGGTGATATCTCCGCGAAATGGCGATCACTTTCATTCGTTCTTCAGGACTGGACCAGCTCGCAGACACTCAAACTTCAAACTTCAAACTGCTCTAAGCATTTGAAAATAGACTCTGATAATGATAATCCTATGCAGTGGGCTCCAAATGTCACTATTGGAGTAGAGTTCAGTGCATAAAATGGAGAAAAAAATGGCAATTTGAAGAGTTTTTCTTCACGTGATGATTTACGGTAACATGGTGAACCGAGGAAACAGACTTATTGCGAGAGAATATGCTACCGTATTTCTTCTAATAGAAGTGTGCGCTTTACTTTTTTTGTGAACTTTTTTTCCTCCCTTATATTGTAAGCTGCCCTTATATTTTTTCCGCCATTTTTCAGCCACTGTTTTTCAATTTCTGCCAAGGTTTTTCAAAATGTTACATCACCGATGAGCACCAAATCAACGGACTAAAGCCACTAAAAAACTGTGTCAGCTGATATTGTTTGTTTTTATAAATGCATTTGGCATAATTCCAACAGTTTTTCTTTTGGAGACCCACCCCTCTGTGAATTAGAAGAAATACGGTATTCATGAAGAAAAAAACATCTACGAAACAAATGATCGAACAGAAAAGGAAAAGACCCTGCACTAAACATTAATGACACACGAAAAAAAAAGAGAAAAAAACTCAAGTGTCTATTCTGGCACAGACAAAATAATGATTCTGGGAGCAATCTCTATCATCGACAAATGGCGCTTCTCCTGAGGGCCACAACGATTGAACATCATGGCCAATGTATAAAATGCAATTTTGATTTGCATTCAGGTTGTTTGGTTCGCCTGTGAAGATGAAATGCGAGTAGTGAGTTTGATTTAGTATTTTGGCTGATTTACTTGCCGTATTTACTTGAATAATTCCCACACTTGAATAATTACGCACTTGAATAATTCCCACTTTACTGGTTGATTACGCGCTTGAATAATTCCCCCTGTTTGACGAGTGAGAAAAAACAATTCTACAACTTGAATAATTCCCCCTGTTTGACGAGTGAGAAAAAACAATTCTACAACTTGAATAATTCCCCCTGTTTGACGAGTGAGAAAAAACAATTCTACAACTTGAATAATTCCCCCTGTTTGACGAGTGAGAAAAAACAATTCTACAACTTGAATAATTCCCCCTGTTTGACGAGTGAGAAAAAACAATTCTACAACTTGAATAATTCCCCCTGTTTGACGAGTGAGAAAAAACAATTCTACAACTTGAATAATTCCCCCTGTTTGACGAGTGAGAAAAAACAATTCTACAACTTGAATAATTCCCCCTGTTTGACGAGTGAGAAAAAACAATTCTACAACTTGAATAATTCCCCCTGTTTGACGAGTGAGAAAAAACAATTCTACAACTTGAATAATTCCCCCTGTTTGACGAGTGAGAAAAAACAATTCTACAACTTGAATAATTCCCTCTGCTGATGTCGATGAATATAAACTCTAAGCGTATGATAAATCGTTTGTGTCCAACTAGAACAAAAGAACATAGGTATATTTTTTGTAAAAAAGCATAAATATTTGATATTCATTATTCACGTGCTTGAAAATTAGGTATGACAAAAATACCCCCTCGCTCTGTTCTTGAATAGTCCCTCCTAAAAGAAGTTTGACAAAAAATAATTCCTCATGGGAATCATTTGAGCAAATACGGTAATTGCAAAATGAAGCAAAAAACGTCTGTGATATAGGTAACTAAATGATTGATGTAGTGAAACTGCTTTCTGACTAATTATGGCAAACGTATAGAAAGAAATAGTATAGAAAGCGATTCATCGAGCCCGCTAACAATGGGCTTGCGCTTCATAACAAAGCTACCGTATTTCCCCGAATTACCCCCCCCCCCCTCGAAATACCCCATCTCAATATACATGCCAGTTTTTGTTGCATTTTTCGACGTCTGTGTACATTACAAACAAAAATTTAGTACTCGGATACAAAAAAAAATTTCTGACAAAATATAAAAACCCCCCACCCTCGAAATACCCGCCTCAAATTTTCGACAAATAAACCCCCCAGGGGGTAATTCGGAGAAATACGGTATATGGGGTCAACTGTCCGTTTTCCGGACGACAAACTTTTACCTTTCTGTTTTCCGTTTTTCAGCTGCGGAAATTTTTTAGCTCTCTTTTTTTCATTTTCTACAAAAACATTGATATTTTATGTCACCCTAATCAAAACCCATGTCGAATAGGTCCAAAAAGAAGTTAAAAAAGTCTTTTTTCTTCCATCATCATATAATCATTCACACCCGACGGGCATCACCTGGTGCAAACTTGTTCCGGACAAATGCAAAACTGTCGCCGGTAGTGAAGACATAAGTTCCCTCTTGTGCAATGTCGTTGCCTCCAAGCCAAGCTTGATTTATTCCGCTGCGTTCTGAGAAATTGGCGGTTATCAACTTATAATAATTGAATGCGACTAAATACCATATTAGCTTGAATAACCCCCATGTAACCCCAATTTAAAGCATCCGGGTGTATTTTTAACCACTTTTGTGGCAAATCAGAGATAAACGTTGAAATCATAACAATGTCCAAAATCTCAATCCCGATATCTGAAAAAACGAACCCCAATCCCGAAACCCCGATACCCGATGCCGAAACCCCAATCCAGACCCCGAAAACTGAAAAACATGTCATGTGTATCCAAATCTTATTGTACCAAATCCGAATCTTATTTTTGTAAGACCTAAGATTTGAATACATAAGCGTAAGATTGGGATACGATCAACGATGGAAAAACACAGAAATAAAAACACAGAAACTCGTTGAGTTTCTGTGTTTTTGTTTTACACAGAAACACGGAAACTCGCAAATTTTGAAAAACACGGAAACTCAAATGAGTTTTTTAACGGAGAACACGGAAACACAGAAACACGGAAACACAGAAAAGTTTTTTTGAGTTTTTTCATCGGATTTTCAAAATAACTAAATTTTAAGGCACTTTGTTATGCGATGAGTTGATGAAAAAAAAACGATTTTTTTATGAACACATTGTCCCTTAAATGCGATTTTTTGTTGAAATTTAATATGAGGTATTTTGGGACAGTTAAGTAGTTCAGTTATCCTGAAGGCTTCAATGGATAGGTACATGTTCAAATTTAGTTGCAGTAAATACAAATAAAATCTGTAGTCTCCCATGCAGTGCACATCCATTCAAGAATTTTGGAGTACTGCATAAATTGTTGTTCTTTAACATGTTGTGGTGTAGATGTGCTCATTGTAGATATTTTTATGTACTTTTTCAACACTTGAATGAATACGCAGCTGTTAAGTGTGGTTGAAACCTGTGTAAAACCAATGTTGGTTGAGAAAACTGCTGTTTTCGCGTTTAAATGCTGTAAACAACTTTCTGGAAAAAACTCGAGTTTTTTCAACAAAAAAAACACAGAAATAAAAACAGAATTACTCAAGTTTTTTGCGTGAAAAAAACTCAAAACACAGGTATTCATTTTTGAAAAACTCAAAACACAGAAAGTGTTTTTATTTGGAGAACTTACCCATCATTGGATACGATTGATCCACATGACATTTAACACTTCACGCGGTCTTTTACTTTGGATGAAAATTAGGGTAAAATTGCTCAAAAGCTCTACAGATAGCTAGATAGCTAGGCAATTCGCGGGGGGGGGGGGTGTTCAGGGGAAAGTTGCCCAAAAAATTGTGCCAGGGGCCAGATTTAATTCTCGTGTAATGCGCCCTACGTGGATGTAATGCGCCCGAAATCGGGCAGCCTCCCTACAGATTGTTTACGGTTGCCCTACCCTACACGCCAGGCTCCCGACATGACAAAACGCAATTCAATTGCATGTTGGGAGGTTGCCGTCGGGTGTAGGGCAACCGTAATCAATTTGTCGGGAGGCTGCCCGATTTCGGGCACATTATTCACTGAAATGTTTAGGACAAAAAAAGAAAATGTCCAAAATGTTCAAAATAGAAAAAAAAAGATGAGCGACAACAAGCGCGTCCCGCCGCTGGCACTCACTTTTCGCATGTCGTGCAGATCGAGTAAAAAATGCATGTACAGTGCATTTCATCGTTAATCTGAATACTCTACCTTGCTAATAGAAGAGGAGTTTTATTTATTGGCTGCCATTCTAAAGGTACGCCCTTCTATTAGAAGAAATGTGGTAAGAAACTGAATGTTTGGTCGATCAGCTGAATAACACCTGAATAAAAATGAAATATTGAAAAAGAATGACATGTTGGCACTGATAAAAAAGATTGCTCTTCTTACTATAGGGTGATAGTGAATGAAATCAACTGTGAACGGAACGGAATCCGTCCATTCAATTTTGAATTTGAGACATGAGTAATTTGAAACATAAGTACCTAAATGGAACAAAATTGTACAGTCAAAAGTCCGTCCATCTTTACTAACGTTTACCGCTCCCGACAGCATTTTTGTGGAGGGCAGAATTTTTTTTCTTTTTTTATTTTGTCGGCCACGCGCCCGACAAAACGCGTGAATTGAATTAGAAATTGATGTGTCGGGTGCATTTCACGCATAACTCGGCTATCAATTGTACACGGGTTTGTCGGGCATGTAGGGAGACGCGTGTAGGGTGTAGTGCATAACTTAGGAAAACTTGTAGGGATAATTAAATCTGGCCCCAGGGATAGATAAATAGATAGCTGGGCGGTTTGCTATGGGTGTCTATAATTGGTCTATAATGAGTCTACATGTGGGATGGGTTTACATGCGTAATAGGCTTGACCCGTCTTTCACATGTTTTGTGAAACCCCCCCCCCACACCCACCCAGCACGGCATCAACTGCTTGCCACTCTCGGTCATCCTTGACACTGGCGAGGGTGGCCCTTTGCTGGGCGCAAGCCCGTTCCCCCTGAGCCCAGTTGGCGGGCGCCTGCGACAGGGTGTACTCGCGTCCGTTTTTGGCTAGCAGCCAACCGTCTGCGCGGGGGGGGGATTGGGGGTGGTGATTGGGGGTGGTTAACGTATTTATTCTCATCAAACTCCATAGATATTGCAATAGAACAGCACCTCCAATAGAAGGGCAGGTTTTGGCATCGTTTTGCGCTCACTAAAACAATAAAACGGCAGCCTCCAATTGAACGGCACCTCCAATAGAACGGCGGGTAGAAATTACGTTGGGCGTGTGCCAAATCACAAAAACAAAAACAAATCGATCGCGAAAATCTTTAAAGCATTAAAATAGATATTTTACCATCATTTTCTATTGTTCTTTAATTCAAAAAAACACCATGCCGGGTCGATATTTTTCTGCTGACTGACGGCAGATGATTATAAAAATCACAGTGAGTGTAAGATCACAGTTAGCATTGAAAAAATCTCTGGGAGATTTATATTTAAAAAATGTCAGAAAATATAAGATTTTCTGAGATTTATATTTTTCTCACGATTTTCCAGAGAGATTTAATTATATTTTCTTTTTGAGAGATTTTCTGAGATTTTTAAAAATATCAGAAAATCTCTCAAATTCTGATATTTATATTTATTTATATTTTTTCCAGGTTTTTTGAGAGAGATTTAGGCGGCGTTTACACGGATTTGCTGTGACGACAAAAAATGCAATTTTTATAACTGTTCTTGTGGAATCAACGTGAAATATATTACATGTGTGATACCGCAATTGATCGTGTTTGTGCCAGCTTCACTGCCTGGGGCATACATCAGATTCCATAATTTCCCTAATCACGCACACTAGATCACACTTTTTTCATGTTGTCGGAGGTTTGTCGGAGGGTTTGTTCTACGCGGCCTAGCTAGCGAGGCCGCGTAGAACAAACCCTCCGACAAAGCTACGACAACAAGAAAAATACATTATCTGTTGTGCATTATTGCGTAATCTATAAAAATAAATTATTGTTCCATGTAATGGGGTCGATCAAATAATGATCAATTGAGGCGTCCGATCTATCTACTTATTGGTTTTCACCCAAAAACATGGTTGACAAAATCACAATTTTTGTCGTCACAAAGAATCCGTGTAAACACCACCTTAATAAAAAAATTTTCTTGAGAGATTTTCTGAGATTATATTTAATTATATTTTCTAAAAATTGATGATTTTTTTCAATGCTAATCACAGTGGTGGTCGGCTGTTTTGAACCATTCCAAATTCAAATCTGTGAATGGCGGCCTACACACTAGTTGGCACACGTGTGTCAACTGGTCTATGTCAACTCAGATTTCGGCTTCACGTGTTGCAGTGCGATAGTCCAATGCACTAGCCATAATATTTATTTTTCGACATTGCCGCATGTGCATTTGAAGATCGCTCTGCGACACGTGAAGCCGAAATCTGAGTTGACACAAAAACGTTGATTCTTTTGTGTCAACTAGTGTGTGGGCCGCCATTAAGTGATAAATATTTGAGCAGTGCATCATTCTTGACATCGCATGCCAGTCTTTTTCATCGTTTTAACATGCTTTTTCGTTGTGTTAATGTTTCACAAAATGGATAGATTTTTTTCCACCGAAAATTTGACATTGGATGGCTGTCAAACGAGCAGCAAAAAACCATAAAACCCCCCAAGAAACCTCAAAATCGACATGTGGCATAAAGGCACCTTTCATACTACAAAAATTCATCCCATGTATTTATATCCCGACACAGGGGGCAGTCCCAAGCCCTGTACAGTGTAAAGTAAAGTGTCAAATGTAAAGTCAAATGCAAAGTAAAGTGTCAATCAAAACAAAAAAGAAAAGATTTTATTACTGAACTTTGCATGACAATTGACAGTTTAGTTTGCATTTGACTTTACATTTGACACTTTACTTTGCATTTGACTTTACATTTGACACTTTACTTTATACTTTACAGGGCTTGGGACTGCCACCAGGTCACACATTAGCAGGGGCTACATCGAATTGTTGCGTTCCCGATCAGGAGGATAAAGACTTTTTCCAGAGGTGTATGCTTAAGGGGAAAACTATTCAAGGGGGGTTGCTTTTTCCCCACTCGTCTAACAATGGGGGGGGGGGGTTAATCAAGTGGGGGAATCATTCAAAGGAGTATTATTTAAGCAAATACGGAACTTACCGTATTACCTCGAATTAACCCCCTCAAAATGAGCTGGGGAAATAATAAACCCCCATGGGGGTATTTCGAGGTAATACGGTAAACCAAGTACAACTGTTATTCAAAAACATTCAATGGCGTCATTACCCAACCGTAACACACCTGGCTTAGTGGCCAACCCGTCAGCGCCGAAAACCGTCTTATGCGAGCTTCCCAGCCCCGTTCCACAGGCCAAAACCGATCGCAGATGCATCAGGAAATTCAGCACGATATTGATCAAATGTCTGGCATTGCACTGGGGGGCAGTCCCGGACCCTGTAAAATGTCAAATGTCATGCAAAGTGTCAAAAGTCATGTAAAATGCCCTGCTAAATGGCAACCGAGTTGTCATTTTGCAGGGCATTTTACATGAATTTTGACACTTTGCATGACAGTTGACATTTTACCGGGTCTGGGACTGGCACCTGGTCTCTCGGAAAAATTTGCATATTATTCAGAGTGGGATGGGATGAGTATTTCGAATTTGCACGGCAATGTAGTGTTAGCTGGGCTCGCGAGAAAAACCATCGGTGTTGCGTCAAATGTCATCGCTTTCTTCGAAAGTGAGGGGGTTAGGGGTCAAAACTTTAACTTTAACCTACTTGTAATTTATTCAAGTTCAGCCACGCGCGAGAGGGCACTTTGAGCACTTTTCGGCGCGCATTTTTGTGTACAAATCAAAGTCACTCGACAAAAAGATTATTGTAAATAAAATAGAAGAAATGTGCGCGCGCGCTTGACCTACTCCACTACAAACCAATTTTGAGTTGATAATGGGTTTTTACGTTTTCTCTGAAATACCCGTAAAACTGCGTACAAAGTTAATACTCATGAGTACAATACTTTAATTGTAGAAGTACCCATTTGTACGCGTACTTTTTCATCAGTGCTGGGTACGTCAGAGTATTTCAGAAAGCCAAATGGGATCATCTATTCGGGTCAGGCCTCCTACGCACAAATGCCTGGTACGCACAAACGCCCGGTACGCACAAAATTGTGCCCGCCACGCACATCTGCACGGTAACTTACATGGCTGATGATCTTTGCGTACCGTACAGATGGTCACTGATGTTATTGCACAGCTTTTTTCACTACACTGATATCTGAAAATCACTTGAAAAAGTGTCAAGTGAAAAAAACGGTCAAAAATAGCCATTATCCACCGTTTTTTCACTTGACACTTTTTCAAGTGATGTTCAAATATGTGTGAAGTGACAAAAAGTTAACTAATGTCATTGCGCAACTTTTTTTCACTTCACTCACAAGTGTGATGTGAAAAACACGGTCAAAATGTAATTTAATGTCATTTCGTACGGGGCAGATGTGCGTGGCGGGCACAATTTTGTGCGTACCGGGCGTTTGTGCGTACAAGTACACCGCCATCTATTCCTGCATTCATACACATCTTCACATGTATTTGTGGATAAAAATGCAGGTATACCTAGATAAAGACATGTCTGCACTTACTTGTCTTGCACCGTGATGTCTGTTTTGCACTGAACATTTGCATTGTTTTGGTCTACACTGAGAATATTTATTCTTTGATTGAACTTTGAAATTTCTACAAAATTCCACACCCAGATCCCATAAAATACCTGAAAAATACTCAATTTTACGCTTCCACGCAGTTTTGCCCAAGTACTGGGTAAAAAAGTATTTTGCCTGAGTATTTTATGAGCATGGGTAAAAATCAAAGTGCAGTGCTCTTAAAAAGTTCGGTACTGATAACAACTCTGGTACAAACGCAGTGGAGCCGCGAAGAAACGTGGCGGAAATTCAACAAATAAAATCACACGCCAAGAGCCATGCGATTCAAAAAATTTTAGCGCTGTTGCCGCAGACACTACCTAAGAGTGATGTAAAAGCGCCATGGCGCTTAAGACGTTTGGCGCCATTTTGCTCTGGCGCCATTGGCGCTTGGCGCCATTTTGCTCTGGCGCCATTGGCGCTTGGCGCCATTTTGCTCTGGCGCCATTGGCGCTTGGCGCTAGAGGTCGGAAAAACACCATGGCGCTTTTGGCGCGTTTTTCACATCACTAGACACTAGTTGACTTACAAAAGTAGGTCAACTTAAATCCGGTGCCTATAAATCAGCTTCGAACGAATTTGAGTTTACTACAATGAGTGGATTTTCAATTTCCGTCAACTGCAGTTGACAGACACCTCATTCTGGTCAACTCAAATGCGTTCAAAGCCACTTTACGAGTTCACCAAAATCCGAGTTGACTATCAGTCAACTAGTGTGCGCAGCGGCAAAGCGCCTCACAAATTTCACTCTTAGTCAATCATATCACGCGAGTGAACATCAAATCGCCTAGGTATATTCGATTTTCGACATCACACGCGCTGGCCCAAAATGCAAATATGTCACACGAAGTAGCCCAAATGTCCGTAAATAAAGGGGAAAAATGAATCACGCCGCCCCGTCGCAAACTGATTCGCGCATTATGCATGTTCTGATAATGATTGAGAAAAGTGAGAATGGCATTGTTGATTGAGATGGTCTGGGGGCAGGCCCAGATCGTGGAAAATGGCAAATGTCATGCAAAGTGTCAAGTGCCATGGAAAATGTCAAATTTCATGCGAAGTGTCAAGTGCATTCCAGTCATGTAAATCCCCTGGAAAATGGCGCCATATTACATTTTACACGACTTTTACACCTTGCATGACATTGACCAATTTCCATGGCATTTTACATGACTTTTGACACTTTGCTTGATATTTGACATTTCCATGGCATTTTCCATAACTTTTGACACTTTGCACAACATTTGACATTTTCTATGATATTTTCCATGACTGTGGACACTTTGCATGACATTTTACATTTTACAGGGAATTTTACATGATTTTTGAAACTTTGCAACACTTTTGACATTTTCCAGGGCATTTCCATGACTTTTGACATGTTGCATGACATTTGTCATTTTCCAAGATGTTGACACTTTGCATAGCATTTGTCATTTTACAGGGTATTTTCAACAACTTTTGACACTTTGAATTACGTTTGTCATTTTACAGGGCATTTTCCATGACTTTTGACACTTTGCATGACATTTTTCATTTGAAAATGCATTTTCCATGACATTTGACATTTTGCAAGGCATTTCCCATTACCTTTGACACTTTGCATGACTTTTGACACTTTGCATGACATTTGACATTGTCCAGGTCATTCACACGATCTGAAACTGGCCCCAGTGAAACGCTTGACCCCAATTCATCGACGCTATCGCTGTTACTCGGCTATTATGCTACATGGCGCTTCCCATAGCAAAGTGAATTGCATTGAATTTCGGTGTTAAGTTGTGCGGGTGTAATCTCTGAGCGTAGAAAAAACTAGGCTATAACTGCCGTAGGGATGTTAACACACTTAGAGGTGTCAAGGGTCGTAGAGATGTGAAAATGCAAAGAGTTTGGCGCAGGACCAGGTGCCAATCTCAAACCCTGTAAAAACTCTGTTGCCATTTTGCAGGGCATTTTACATTTTGCAGGGCATTTTACATTTTACAGGGCTTTTTACAGGGTCTGGGAGTGATCCAGGTGACTCCAGGATTTTGACCCTTGCGGGGATTTTTGACCCTCTTCAATGTTTTTGGGTGGTTGTATTCCAATATAGGTATAGGCTTTTTCAAGGTGTAGAAAGCAAAAATAGGTAACTGAAAAAAAGCAAAAATAAGGTTATTAGTAGCTAAAAATTGGCATTTTAATAGATACATAGCCAATAATATCGATTTTAAATGTGAAAAAGTACAAAAAAAGTGAAAAAAAGTTAATGATTTTGAGTAAAAATTTGGCAAAATGTGAAAATCGGCGCCTGGGCTATCTTCAAAAATATGGTGCCAAAGGAAAATGAGAAATTATTCAAATTATTTGAAATTACGGTAAATAGGCATGATCGCAAAAAATGGCGCCAAAAAAGTGCGGCGTTATGTGGTGACTACAAAAGGCGCTGGCGCCATTCCATAGCTACCTGTGGAGAACGCAAGGAACTAAATAACAGCGCTACCAATAGAAGAAATCATCTTCACTCAGCCGCAAGAGTGAACAGAGTTATTAGAATCGTTTTTGCCAGATTAGCCCCATTCGACGACGTGATTGGTTACATGAATCACTTAATAACCGCATTTATGCATCTTTAGTGTGCGAAATTTGGCGGATGTTCGTCAGATAATAGATTACCGTTTTTCTTCTTATAGAAGGGCGTCTCCAATAGAACTTTTCCTACACTTTTTTGACTTCATTTAGACTACGAAATAAATAGAACGGGCGGTCTCCAATAAAAGGGCCAAAAACTGTTGGAATCATGCCAAATGCAGTAAAAATAACAAATGACAGCGGGCATTGCTATTTTGTGGTTTCTATCCATTGATTTGGTGCTATTTTAGACGAAAATGTTGAATGAACTCTAGAAATCGTCATTCTTTGAATTGTCTGTGAGGTATAACTTTGTAAAACCTTGGCAAAAATTGGCTGAAAAATGTTGAAATAAAAAGCGAGAACGTATCCAATAGAAGGGTGGGTAAAAAAGGTGACGAAAAAATAGAGGGGTGCCCTTCTATTAGAAGAAATACGGTAATATATACGAAGAAGAGATATTTACGTTTAGGCAAAATGATCACGTAATTGAGGAGTTTGATTCCGAAACCCGTTATCTGCACGTTTTTGGGTTTTTAGAAAATCGCATTTGAAACTTTAACATTGGCCCGCGCGGGCATGCTTCAAGTGACAACGGTTGCCCGAAACTTTTTGAAAAGTTCATGAATTTCTCTACATTTTCCATATTTACAACCCTCTGGCCGGGGTATATACCTAGAGTTATGATGATTTGTTTGACCTCACATCAGCATAAATGCATGCAGATAACGGGTTTCGGGCGCAAACTTTCACCTGAGTGCCAATAGCCACATGTAGATAACGAGTTTCGGGTGCAAACTTTCAACTGAATTTTATGGAGTGGCACTAGGGGCACAAAACTTGCACCATTTGTATAGAGTGGTGCTAGGGGCACCAAAATAGTGCCATTTTTAGGGAGTGGTGCTAGGGGCACCAGAATAGTGCCGTTTTTATAGAGTGGTGCTAGGGGCACCAAAATGGAGCCATTTTTATAGAGTGGTGCTGGGGGCACCAAAATAGTGCCATTTTTAGGGAGTGGTGCTAGGGGCACCAAAATAGTGCCATTTGTATTGAGTGGTGCTAGGGGCACCAAAATAGTGCCATTTTTATGGAGTGGCATTAGGGGCACCGAAATAGCGCCATTTTCATGGAATGGTGCTAGGGGCGCCAAAATCACGCCATTTTCATGGAATGGTGCTAGGGGCACCAAAATAGTTCCATTTTTATGGAGTGGTGCTAGAGGCACCAAAATAGTGCCATTTTTATGGAGCGGCATTAGGGGCACCAAAATAGCGCCATTTTATGGAGTGGCATTAGGGGTACCAAAATCACGCCATTTTCATGGAATGGTGCTAGGGGCGCCAAAATCACGCCATTTTCATGGAATGGTGCTAGCGGTGCCAAAATAGTTCCATTTCTATGGAGTGGTGCTAGAGGCACCAAAATAGTGCCATTTTTATGGAGTGGCATTAGGGGCACCAAAATAGTGCCATTTTTATGGAGTGGCATTAGGGGTACCAAAATCATGCCATTTTCATGGAATGGTGCTAGGGGCGCCAAAATCACGCCATTTGCATGGAATGGTGCTAGGGGCGCCAAAATCACGCCATTTTCATGGAATGGTGCTAGGGGCGCCAAAATAACGCCATTTTTATGGAGTGGCATTAGGGGCACCAAAATAGCGCCATTTTTATGGAGTGGTATTAGGGACACCAAAATAGTGCCATTTTTATGGAGTGGCATTAGGGGCACCAAAATAGTGCCATTTTTATGAAGTGGCATTAGGGACATCAAAATCATGCCATTTTCATGGAATGGTGCTAGGGGCGCCAAAATCACGCCATTTGCATGGAATGGTGCTAGGGGCGCCAAAATCACGCCATTTTCATGGAATGGTGCTAGGGGCACCAAAATAGCGCCATTTTTATGGAGTGGCATTAGGGGCACCAAAATAGCGCCATTTTTATGGAGTGGTATTAGGGACACCAAAATAGTGCTGTTTTTATGGAGTGGTGCTAGGGGCACCAAAATAGTGACATTTTTTATGGAGTGGCATTAGGGGCACCAAAATAGTGCCATTTTTATGGAGTAGTGCAAGGGGCACCAAAATAGTGCCATTTTTATGGAGTGGTGCGAGGGGCACCAAAAAAGTGCCATTTTTATGGAGTGGTGCTAGGGGCACCAAAATGGTGCCATTTTTATGCAATGGTGCTAGGGGCACCAAGATCACGCCATTTTCATGGAATGGTGCTAGGGGCGCTAAAATAGTGCCATTTTTATGGAGTGGTGCTAAGGGTACCAAAATAGTGCCATTTTCATGGAGTGGTGCTAGGGTTGCCAAAATAGTGCCATTTTTATGGAGTGGCATTAGGGACATCAAAACAGTGCCATTTTAATGGAGTGGTGCCAGGGGCACCAAAAAAGCACCATTTTTATGGAGTGGTGCTAGGGGTTCCAAAATAGCACCATTTTTATGGAATGGCACTAGGGGTTCCAAAATCCCACCATTTTTATGGAATGGCACAAGGGCACCAAACTCATGCCATTGTTATGAAGTGATACTAGGAGCACCAAACTCACACCATTTTTATTGTGGTGCTAGGGGAGCCAAACTCACGCCATTTTCAAGGAGTGGCAGTATGGGTGCCAAACATGTGCAAATGTCTTTGGAATGGTGCAAGGGGCACCAAAGTCACACCATCTTTATGGAATAGCTCTAGGGCCACCAAACTCATCCCATTTTTATGGAGTGGCACTAGCAGTGCCAAACTCATGCCATTTTTATGGAATAGCTGTATGGGCGCCAAACTTAAGCTATTTTTATGTAGTCATGGTAGGGGCACCAAACTCATGCCATTTTTATGGAGTGGCTTTAGGGGTGCCAAAATAGTGCCATTTTTATGGAATGGCTCTAGAGGCACCAAACTTAACCAATTTTATAGAGTGGCGCTAAGGGCACCATACTTGCACCATTTTTATGGAATGGTGTTAGACTTGGGTTATAATAGGTACATTGAAAGTTGTGTTTTACACTGTAGAAGTATGTGGACATACACTGGCTGGATTTATTAAATTATACTAACATATTGCAGTTTTTTTACACAATAGAATGAACAAATGGAAGCTTTTGCACTAAAAATTCCTCAAAACCAATGAAAACAATATCAAAGGTAATGTGTAAGTGAAGTTGTCCCTTAGTGCAAAAAATGAAGAAAAAACCCAGTGCATGAGTACTAAAAATGTTAGCTGAGGGTTTAAAACTGGTTTCGATGTGTGTTTCTCCAAGAAATGTTGTGTTGAAAAAACCTTAAAAAGTACTGGTTGTGTGAAATGTTGATGCATTCAATTTTTAAAATTGATCTTTATGTCACGTAAGACTTGCATCACAGTGGGTGAAAAAAGCATAAATGAAACAGAAATCAAAAATGACTGAAAATCACCTAAAACAGAATGTCTAAACATGAAGAACAAACAACAAACTGTGAGTAATGCAAATGTAATGGAATATACTACTTCTATGACTACACATTGCAACACACATGGATTATTATGATCTGGTAAAATGTTTATAATCCATTTTCTACATGCCTTCTTGGATTTGGTCATTTTACTTTTTTATTTTATTTAACTGTTTTTTTATCATTTTTAATGTTCTTTGTGTGATTTTTGTCATTTTACAGAATCTTTTATATTTCTTTTTGACATTTCACAGGGAATTAGTCATTTTACAGTGATTTTTCTGAGTCTGGAAATGGGATTTTTAATGGGTGACCCCAATGCAAAAATGCAAATTTTGGATCTGGTAAACTTTTAACATTTTAATCACATGTGAACATGCAAATGAACAAAAACACATTGTGGTACAAATGAGAATTGGCAATTACAGAGTCTATAGCACCATTTCATAAGAATAACACCATTCCACATGAATGCCACAACTTTGGTATCTGCAGCAAAATTCTATGACAATAGCACAATTTTCATGCAACTAATGCCACTCCATCAAAATGGCACTATTTTGGTGCCCCTAGCACCATTCCATGAAAATGGCACTTATTTGGTGCCCCTAGCACCATTCCATGAAAATGGCACTATCTTGGCACCCCTAGCACCATTCCATGAAAATGGCACTATTTTAGCACCCCTAGCACCACTCCATAAAAATGGCACTTATTTGGTGCCCCTAGCACCATTCCATAAAAATGGCACTATCTTGGCACCCCTAGCACCATTCCATGAAAATGGCACTGTTTTGGTGCCCCTAGCACCATTCCATGAAAATGGCACTATTTTGGTGCCCCTAGCACCATTCCATGAAAATGGCACTATCTTGGCACCCCTAGCACCATTCCATGAAAATGGCACTATTTTAGCACCCCTAGCACCACTCCATAAAAATGGCACTTATTTGGTGCCCCTAGCACCATTCCATAAAAATGGCACTATCTTGGCACCCCTAGCACCATTCCATGAAAATGGCACTGTTTTGGTGCCCCTAGCACCATTCCATGAAAATGGCACTATTTTGGTGCCCCTAGCACCATTCCATAAAAATGGCACTATCTTGGCACCCCTAGCACCATTCCATGAAAATGGCACTATTTTGGTGCCCCTAGCACCATTCCATGAAAATGGCACTATTTTGGTGCCCCTAGCACCATTCCATGAAAATGGCACTATTTTGGTGCCCCTAGCACCACTCCATAAAAATGGCACTATTTTGGCACCCCTAGCACCACTCCATGAAAATGGCACTATTTTGGTGCCGCTAGCACCACTCCATAAAAATGGCACTATTTTGGCGCCCCTAGCACCATTCCATGAAAATGGTGTAATTTTGGTGCCCCTAGCACCACTCCAACAAAAATGGAACTATTTTGGCACCCCTAGCACCACTCCATGAAAATGGCACTATTTTGGTGCCCCTAGCACCATTCCATGAAAATGGCACTATTTTGGTGCCCCTAGCACCATTCCATGAAAATGGCACTATTTTGGTGCCCCTAGCACCACTCCATAAAAATGGCACTATTTTGGCACCCCTAGCACCACTCCATGAAAATGGCACTATTTTGGTGCCCCTAGCACCACTCCATAAAAATGGCACTTATTTGGTGCCCCTAGCACCATTCCATAAAAATGGCACTATCTTGGCACCCCTAGCACCATTCCATGAAAATGTTACTATTTTGGTGCCCCTAGCACCATTCCATGAAAATGGCACTATTTTGGTGCCCCTAGCACCATTCCATGAAAATGGCACTATTTTGGTGCCCCTAGCACCACTCCATAAAAATGGCACTATTTTGGCACCCCTAGCACCACTCCATGAAAATGGCACTATTTTGGTGCCCCTAGCACCACTCCATAAAAATGGCACTTATTTGGTGCCCCTAGCACCATTCCATAAAAATGGCACTATCTTGGCACCCCTAGCACCATTCCATGAAAATGGCACTATTTTGGTGCCCCTAGCACCATTCCATGAAAATGGCACTATTTTGGTGCCCCTAGCACCATTCCATGAAAATGGCACTATTTTGGTGCCCCTAGCACCACTCGATAAAAATGGCACTATTTTGGCACCCCTAGCACCACTCCATGAAAATGGCACTATTTTGGTGCCGCTAGCACCACTCCATAAAAATGGCACTATTTTGGCGCCCCTAGCACCATTCCATGAAAATGGTGTAATTTTGGTGCCCCTAGCACCACTCCAACAAAAATGGAACTATTTTGGCACCCCTAGCACCACTCCATGAAAATGGCACTATTTTGGTGCCCCTAGCACCACTCCATAAAAATGGCACTATTTTGGCACCCCTAGCACCATTCCATGAAAATGGTGTGATTTTGGTGCCCCTAGCACCACTCCAACAAAAATGGTACTATTTTGGCACCCCTAGCACCACTCCATGAAAATGGCACTATTTTGGTGCCCCTAGCACCACTCCATAAAAATGGCACTATTTTGGCGGCCCTAGCACCATTCCATGAAAATGGCACTATTTTGGTGCCCCTAATGCCACTCCATAAAAATGGCACTATTTTGGCGCCCCTAGCACCATTCCATGAAACTGGCGTGATTTTGGTGCCCCTAGCACCACTCCATAGAAATGGCACTATTTTGGCGCCCCTAGCACCATTCCATGAAAAAGGCACTATTTTGGTGCCCCTAATGCCACTCCATAAAAATGGCACTATTTTGGTGCCCCTAGCACCACTCCATGCAAATGGCATGATTTTGGTGCCCCTAAATCCACTCCATAGAAATGGTGCTATTTTGGTGCCCCTAACACCACTCCATAAAAATGTTCACAAGTGGAGTTATTCAAATAAAAAGTCATGTGGAGATAACGAGTTTCGAGTGCAAAGTCACCTGCAGATAACAAGTTTCGGGTGCAAAGTCACCTGCAGATAACGAGTTTCGGGTGCAAAGTCACCTGCAGATAACGAGTTTCGGATGCAAATTCATAAAAACCAGTACAGATTTCCTTAACGAGTTTCGGATGCAAACTCCATTTTTGTATGGTGATTTTGACACCTCCATACTAAATCCTTAACGAGTTTCGGATGCAAACTTTTTTCTCTGCAGATAACGAGTTTCGGGTGCAAAAAATGATAGTTTTGTTTGTAGATAACGGGTTTCGAGTGCAAACTCGCCTATTTTGGGCTGCAGATAACGGGTTTCGGATGCAAACTTGCATTTTTTTCAAAAAACGCTATCTCTGTATCTCGGGAACGATATGAGATATTGAGAAAAAACATTTTCTATCACAAAGAGATATATATATATACATCAGATCCGCACTTAAGTCAATTTTTTTCACTTTTGCACTTAACGGGTTACGGAACCAAACTCCTCAATTACTGAAAAAAGCTAAATAAGTGTTTGTAGTATGTGAAAATACCTACCTGTATTTTAACATGAACTTGGAATTTTACGACTTGAATGCTTTGAATGTTCTTGCAATACATGTGTTTTGGCAATGTTCCAACGTAATTGCAAAAACGTGCCAAAACCTGCCGTCCTATTGGAGGTGCCCTTATATTGGAGGTATGCCTTTGATTAGAATAAATACGGCATTCGGTTTTCGTTGCTCCAACTTTTAGCCGACAGGGTGGTCCAGAATAAATTCGAGAAATGCAGAAACGGGGCAGGCCTGATACGCACATCTGCCCTTTACGCACATTTGCCCGTTTTTTTCACTTGACACTTTTTTAATAAAGTTCAATAATGTCATTGCGCAACTGTTTTTCACTTCACTCATATCTGAAAATCACTTGGAAAAGTGTCAGGTGAAAAAACGGGCAAATGTGCGTATCAGTGCACCCCCTCAGAAACAACGTTCTAAGTCACATGTTCAAGTCAAAGTCAACAAATTACTGCACGCTTTGCACTGCAATCAACCATAACCCACCTGAATATTGAGACAAAAATAATTTGTATTTATACACTTATATATTCAGCGGACTTGATACTCTGCACTCGCGCTTATTTATGTAGCACTTTGGCAGCGTGCCAATCATAATTAATTTTGTGAAAAGTTTAAAAGCTTGTGAATTTTGTGAAAAGTTTAAAAGCTTGTGAATTTTGTGAAAAGTTAAAAAAATTAATCGTTTTGAAAACGTGAACCCATTAATAATATTACAACAGCGATGAAGTTCTCCAACTTACCATGAGAATAATTTCTATATAGTTGGCACTCTTCCAGCGTGAACCACGCGCGCAATGTGCGATGACTATTTAAGTATAACAATTTATCACATGAATATGATCAACTGAACATAAATACAATAAATACTACCTATTCAACAAAATGTGGTAAAAGTTGGCGCCATTATGCGGTACGCACATAGACAGTTGGATAAACCGAAAACGGAAGTGAGCACTTAGCCGAGTGTCAGTTAAGTGCACGCTACAATAAAGTTGAGGCTATTGTAATTGTTCACAAGCAGGGTTGGTTGTAGAAAAATTTATTATACCAAAATTGTATAAAAATTGTGTTTTATTTTAATTTGATGTGTTTCATTTTATTGTATCCCAAAAAGTCATAAATAAAATAAAAGGCACCATTTTATTACACATTACACAAATTTTACCAAATTTTAACAAAAAATTGTAACTTTCTTGGAAGGAAATAAGACCATGCACACACTATACTGCAATTTCATAATTTTTGTTCTAATGAAAATTGTTTTGATGTACAATTTTGCTGCTACGAATGGTTACTGATCATGAACAGTAGAATTTGACTGGATGGAGTCTGCACCTTAAGCCTTTTGATTCTAACCAGCCTGAAATCCATTTATCTGGAAACAAGGTAAGTGCACTTTTTTGGCTGAATGCCAACATTTGATTAGATGTTTCATTAGTATTCAGTTGGACTGTTTAACTACACAAACCTAATATCAGGGCAGAGTCCACAAGATAAATTTTATCACTGAAGTATAAAGCTCAAATGGAATCAACTTTTTGGGATATGAAACTGACCCAATTATTTATTTTGGATTATTAGCCAAAGCACATGTTTATTGGTGAAATCAGTTTGGCATGGTAGATCAAAAAGCAATGTGAGTGCAGAAATCAACACATTTTTGACAAGGATGTTGCAAATGGTGGAACATCAGTAGATAGTCAAGTGACAAGAGATACAAATTTTTGTCACTCTTTTTAAAAAGATACAATTTTACAAAAATGTTTTTGAATACAATTTTCATACTTTATTTACAAATTTTTCCTTTTATTATACTCTCAAATTGTCCATTTAATTTTTACTGATTACCTATTTGTCAACTCTGCTCACAAGTACTCTGCAACAGAAGTATAAGGTTATGATATTTTCAAAAATATAAATCTCTCAGGTGCGGCGGTTACGATGCAAAAACTGTCGACCGTTAAGCCACGGCTGAGAGGAAAAAGTGATTTTATTTTTTTTCAGAGCCTGGCAAATTATTATTCAAGCTGAAATGTAAAAAGCGTACATGAATCCGACCAAAGCGTAGATAGCACAATGCTCCATTATTATGCCATAACCCAATGTGTGAATTGCACAATACTATGCCGTGTGCGAGCGAACTGTGGACAGGGCACACAATGTCCGACGCGTAAAATTCACTCATGAAGATTATGAATGGCCACAAAATTGCAAGTGGCTGCGATCGACGGATCCGCAGCGATGGTAAACAAAGATTCGAAAACTTTGTCGAATTTTAGGGTTTTTTTTCGAGTTTTCGAATTTTTTTCACACCCAGAAAAACACATAAAAATGTATTTTTTTCTGGGAAAATTAGAATATTTTAAGTGTTTTGAGTTCAAAAATATTTTTGGTTGAGAATGCGTATTGATGAACTTCCATTAGGTGATATTACGTCAATGAACTAAAAAAATCGAAAATTCGAACATTAGCTTCAAAACCAAAACTATTTTCAGAAAAATTTGAAAAGTCTTTTTATAAAATAATATACAATTTTTTCTCTCCAGATGTTTGCCATCGTTTCAAACGACAGATCCGCTCGCGGCAGAAAATTCAATGTGCATCAGACAATTCAATGGATGATTTTGTAAACCAGGCGCGAAACACAATGAGCTAATAGAGATGCACGAACATTATAGTCCAGTTACTTTACACCCTGCTGGAAGCGTGCCAACTTCTATTTTACCCATGCGATTTTTATAAAAAGTTGAAAAAGGCCATCCTGTTATAGCGCTATATGTTCACTTATTCACAAAAATGATTTTTTCATCTTTTACACAAAAATCGCATGCTTTAGCATTATTGGCACGCTTCCAATGTGAGACAAATGAGTGCGAGGGCAGAGTATCATGTCCGCCGAGTATATGTAAACTGCTGTGTTTGGACAATGGAATATTTAGAGGCATCCACTAGAAAAAATAAACCTCCTCCAAATGCCTCCCGTCAAGAATTATGTAAATGTAGGTAAATGCTGTCAATACACCCATAAATAAAAATGCACATTAGCATAAACAGCTGCACATAAATATATTATTTTGTGTAGATATAGCTGTAGATGTCCAAATATATATATATATATATATATATATATATATATTTACTATATTATCAAATTTATTACCAGTTCTGGGTATGTAAAAGCCCATTAATTACTATCAATCTTCCCCCTCGAATTACCCCCCTCAAAATTTTATGACGAAAAACAAAACCCCTGCGTGTATTTCAAGGAAATACGGTATATTTAACCCTCGCAACCCCCCCCCAACTTTTTCAGCTATCTATCCCGCTGGAAGGGTCCAAATTAACTTAATCCCGGATACAGGCCTACATTTGAGGGTGTCACGATCGGTGAAATGAAAACACATGCCGTTCGAAGCTAAAATGCGCGCCAGGGCGCAAAATTCCAAAAAATCACACGTAAAATCGATACCGGAAACAATAATTCGGTGCATTTTACTAGTCTCACAAGAAAAAGGGGGGCAGCCCCCCTGGCTACGTTCTTTTATATAAAGTTTAGATCAATGTTGATAATGAACTGAAAAATAAGTATTTAAATTGTATTTATTCACGTCAATTTATAGGCATTCAAAGAGGGTATTTCGATCAAATAAACTACTGCTACTATTAATGAATAAAAATAATTTGATTTTTAACACAACGATGGGATGTGAAAAGGTACATATATGGTCAACAATGTGTATTCACATTAGCCCTGCGCACAATAGTTTTCACACGAACTTTCGAAAACTCATAAATGAGCTTTGAACGTGTTTGAGTTTTCCACAATGAGTCATTTTTAGTCTCCGTCAACTGTAGTTGACGGCAACCTCATTGTAGAAAACTCAAATGCGTTTTTAAGCTGATTTGTGAGTTTTCAAAATTTCGTGTGAAAACTAGTGTGCGCAGGCACATTGGGCCCCCACACACTGGATGTCAACTGAATTCGTGTCAACTAAATGCCAACTGAATTTAAGTGATACTGTGATTTCAACTTATCTATCTGATAGAGCATAGTTTATTTTACATCATGACACTTCATTTTCATTGTTCCAGTTAAGTGTGATGCTTTTACAAACTTCTTGTTTTATTCAATTGACACCGAGTTGACGCGAATTTGCGATGTCAACTAGTGTGTGTGGGCCCATAAAATGGCTAAATCGGATAATTACCTGTGCGTACACGCATACAGACGTAGAAACGAAAACAAAAACGCCCAACAAATTTCGACCGACGCGCTTAGCTAAATAACAGATTGGGCGAAAGATAAATCAATGAGATGCAGTTTAAACTCACAGGATGGAAAAACTAATATTTATTTTCCGCTGGCCCCACATTTACAAAATCAAACAAAAACACAGATGAATAATTAGATACAGGAACTACGATAACCCAAAAAAGGATACCCTCAGGGGGCAGTTCCAAGCCCCGCAAAGTGTCAAGTGGAGTGTCAAATGTCAAGACAATTTTGTCAATTGTCACGCAAAGCGTCGGGCAAAGTGCCAAATGTCATGCAAATTTCAGTAAAAACCCCTTTTCTTTTTTGCTTGTATTGACATTTGACTTCACACTTTTCAGGGCTCTTTCCCGCCCCCAAGTGGGCAAAACAGAGACCACAACACACTGCGATTAGCGAGCGAACACAATCCGGAACAAACGCACTAATCGCTATCGATGCCCGCTTTCTGGCCATTTGGTACTCGCGCTGGCGATCCACTGCCAGACCTGTAAAATAATTGTAAAATAGTAAAATCACTGGCTGCAGCGGGGGGGGGGGGTCCCAGAGCATCTATGCACCCTGTGCATGCGTGCGGTCAGTGGCGTAGCCAGGGGGTGCGGGGGTCAGGGACGTATCCAGGATTTTTGAGCGGGGGGGGGGCTGCTTGTTTACGGGGGCCGGCGAGCGGGGGGGCTCAGCCCCCCCCCCCTAATTTTTTTCTCTATATAGGGACGGAAAGGCGTTTTGGCGCTAGCGCCATACCATGGCGTCACGCCATGGCGCTATTGGCGTTGGCGCCAGCGCCAGGAACCGCTTTATATAGATTTAACTATGCATGCATATGCGGCGAAAGTCGCAAAAATGTGTTCATTTTCAAGGATATTTGTTTACAGGGACTGATCGGCTAAAAATACAATGTATGGGGAAGAAATTGCGCGGTTGCGCGCAAATTTTTTTAGGAAACATCGAAAAATATATAGGAAAAATTGCATTTTCCGAGACTTTTTAGGTCTCACCCCGGGAGGGCCCCCCCCCTGGATACGGCCCTGGCGGGGGTGCATGCGGCCGCCCCCCCCCCCTCCCGGGCCGGACACTAAGGCAATGATAGATAGTGCGCTAAGACAATGATATATGTTGTGGACTTTTTCCCAGATGGTTTTTGTTCTTTTCCAAATGCATTTAGCGGAAAGGCCACTGCTCTAGTATATGTCGAGAGCAGAGGCGGAAAAGGTTCACACTTCATTATCGACTTTTGTTACTTTACGATAGACAGCGAGCGCGCCCATTAGACACTCAATCCAGGCAGAGAACTCCATATTCCAAATCTACTTCTTGGATTTATCGACCTCAGACACACACACGCCTCAACCCAAATACACCATCGCATCGACAAACCCAACACCAGAGTCGACCAACCTCGACCTGGCCCTCTTCGGGGGCGGGGAGCGCGACGCGGACCTAGACGCGGACTTGGACTTTGAGCGACGCTCCTCGTCCGGCTCGCGCTTGCCGTCGCCCGCCGCGCTGCCGCCCTTGCCCGTCGGCGACCTGGGAATTTATTTGGGCTAAATTGGGATTGAGATTGGTGGAGCTATGGTATGGTTCGGGGTGGTTAAGAGCAGTTTTTCAAGGAACCCATTTTTTTACAAAAAACCCCAGCGGTTTTCAATGAAACTTTTTTCCCCAAATGAGTCAACATACCAGGTAAATATGTAAGACAAAAGTCACTACTCTGTGATGTTACACAGACATCGCCTGAAATTGCTGTGGATACATGGGATTAGGGTTGGAAACAACCGTCTATTTTCTCAAATGACTTGATTTGAAAAAATATTTAAAAAATATATAAAATTAGATTTTCTCAAAATATTCCAAAATGGGGGTAAGGAGCCAAATTTCTTAAGTCAATAAAATCTATTTTAAAAAATGTTTGAAAAACACGGGGCAGTGAAAAAGTGGAAAGTTTCTTTTAATTCTATGCAGGTAGTCTCTGAAAGTGGAAACCAATTCTAAACCCTTGAGAGAACTATGCGTACCTCGATGCAGAACGGGATCGACGATCGCCAGAGCGAGAACGACTCCTGCGTAAAAAAATCTCTTGACAGCTTGAATAACAACAAGGGGTCGCCAGGGTCGGGACCCTCCCACGTTTGTTCAGCAAATAGCAAAGCTATTGTGAAAGTGAAAATGGACAAAAAATAAAAATTGTGAGTTTTGAGTCAACAGAAAGAGCTTAAAGTTAAGGTTCAAACGGGTCGACATTACGGAATCAGTATTTCGGCCAAAGTTCCAAAAAGTCCCAGTATTGAGAATCTCTCTAATTTTTCACAAAAAAAAAATCTAAAAACACACAGAGAAGTGGCATAAAAGCACACTGGACGTTTCCATTCACATTTCTCAGTGCAAAAAGTCGTTCACAAATTCACTTTTTATCATTTGCACCATTGTGCCTACACACACTAGTTTTCACCGTGACTTCGTGGGAAAACTGAAATTTTTTCAAATGCAAATTAATGAACACGGTTGAATGATTGGATTTTATTTAAATTACAATTTAAATTTATGAAAGTTAAAAGTTGAAAATTTGAAAACTAAAACACATAAAGCATACAAAAAGAGTAGGCTGAATGTGGCCATGTGGCCATTTCAGTTTTCACATCGGTCACGGTGAAAACTAGTGTGTGTAGGGCCAATATCATTGCCGGAATCGGGATTGGGGTCACAATGAATCAAATTATCAGGATCGGGACCGGGATTTTCCCATTTCGGGATCGGGGCCGGGACAATCGGAACCGGAATATCGTTTGAACCCTAAGCAGTGACCTACAGCGTCAGCAAAGACCCCAAAAGTACCTCTGTTTGTCGGTCGGCTCGGCGGGCTCCTTCTTGTCGACGGAGCGGGACCGCGACCTGGAGCGGGACTTTGAGCGGGACTTGTCCCTGGGCGATTTCGACCTCGACTTGTCCCGCGAGTCGCCCCGGTCCCGCTTGCCGGAGGGCGAGCGAGCGTCGCCGCCGGCGCCGTTCTGGGTTGTATTGGACTATATTTATGTATATCGTTCATTTTGCATATTTTAAGTATGAACACGATTTGTTGGGACCAGGGGCCTCCAGGATTTTGGCCCTCGCGGGGGCTGGATAGATAGCAAATCGCTCCTCCGGAGGGAAAATTTTCTGGGGGGGGGGGGCTGGGGGCACAATATATAGGCTTTTTCAAGGTTAAGAAGGCAGAAAGGGGAAAAAATCGCTAAGAATCAGTTAAAAGTAGCCAAAAGTAGGTATAAAATGGCTAAAAATAGGTATATAACCATGTGTATAGCCGGAAAGCACGATTTTGAAGGTGAAAAACTAAAAAAAGGCGCGAAAATTGGTGATTTTGAGCGAAAATTGGGGCAAAATTTCTCAAAAACCACTCCAGATAGATAGATAGCTGAGCGATTTGGGGGGGGGGTCTTTGGAGGTAGTAGCCAAAAATTTTGCCTCGGGATAGATAGCTGAGCGGCCTCCGGGATAGATAGATAGCTGGCCGATTTGGGGGGGGGGGGGCAGCCCCCCCCCAGCCCCCCCCCTAGGAGACCCCTGGTTGGGACAACAGTAGTCGAGGTCCCGCGGTTTGAACGTTTTTTTGTGACGACTCGATAACACTTGCAAAAGTTCCATATTCATAAAAAAAGTTAATGGTGCTTGTCGCTATGGAGAATGTGTACGAATGTGTAAGCAATAGAGGATGGAAAAGGCGCTTTTTTCAACGGCCCTGCTTTTTTGAAAAACAGCGCTGGCCATCCCTAGTAAGCAACAAGCACGATTCATCTACAATTTGACATTGACATTTGACATACTATTCCACATGAATATGGAACTTTTTACTCAACTTATGGAACTTTTCCAAGTGTTGGCGGGTCGTCACAAAAAAAAAACGTGTAAAACGGGCCTAAATAAAAAAACACACCAGAGATCTCATGTAATATACCGTTTCCACAACTACCTTCACCGAGCCAATAAAGTACCAACCTTAGCTGGAGAGCGGGTGCGACTGCGCGAGCGCCTGAAAAAAATTGAATAATAATGATCGAGTCCCAAATTCGGCAATTCCAGATCAGATTGCAAACTCCGAATACGCGAGAGAAAAATTTCCGCGAACTCACGTGCGGCGATCGCGGCTGCGCGAACGGGACGCGCGACGGCCGCGGGAACGCGACCTGAAGGTGGAGACATATTTCGGCCACGTGTGAGGAAGGATAAAGTGTAGATTTGGATACTTTAAATTTTACAGGGTCTTTTACATTACACATGGCATTTTACAGGGTATTTTACATAACATATGGCATTTCACAGGGTATTTTACTTGACACATGACATTTCACAGGGTCCTTTACAAGACATTTTACAGGGTCTTTTACATGACATATTACAGGGTCCAGGCTCCCCCCTGAACCTAGACACCACGACCCCCCCAAAGCAGCAGCAGCGGACGCACCTGTCCTTGCTCCTCGAGCGGGACCTGTCCCTGGACCTCGACCTGGACCGGGGCGTGTCGTCGACGATCTTGATCTTGCGCCCGTTCAGCTCGCGCCCGTCGCACTTGTCGATGCCGCGCTCCAAGTCGCGTCGCGACGCGAAGCACACCACGCTGAGGGAGGGGGGGTTAACGATTTGTGGGGGGGTCAACGATTTGTGGGGGGGGGGGTTGACGTGAGGGGCTCGGGTCATCACTCGGGGGTCTCGAATGGGGGTTGGGGTTCGCCCACCAATCCAGGAGGCACTTTTTTGTCTACTTTCCCCCGACCCCCCCCCCCCCCAAACGATCTACCTATCCTGGGCGAAATTACACCCCCATGTGTTCTCAATATCTCTCATTTTCTTACATTTTTGTTCACGTTCCTTATTGCATATTGTCAGCTATTTTAGTACTATTTGTTCTTGTATACCTATTTTCAGCTATTTTACATCCACCTTTAATGATTTTTCTCCCTTTTCTTTCTTCTACACCTTGTAAAGCCTATATATCGCACCCCCCCCCCATTTTTCAGCCAGTATCCCTCAGAAGGGGCGATGTGCTTATATCCCACCCCCTTGGGGGTCAAAATCTAGGAGACCCCTGGGTCCATCCTACAAGGGACACACCAAAATCACTCACCCCTCATTCCTACGCTCCCTGTGCGCATCTGCAAAAGTCACCTCGCAGTTCGCATCGCGGAACATGTCCTTCAGTTCCTGCGAGCGAAAATTCCATTGTGTAAAAAAACGCAACTGCGCGGAAAAACTCCCGCATTAGACACCAAAATTGAAATAGCATGATGCTCAGAGGGTTTCGCTAAAAAAGTGTCTTTTTCGCAGTCGCGACGACGTGTGGGGCCACCGATCGACAGTTTTCGCTGTATGCGCGCGTGCAGCCGGCGTACCGATGCCGCCAAACGTATCGCACCCGGCGCCGGCAACCAACGTTTGTTACGTTTCGTGCTAACGTTGCTTTTACGTGTTTTTCCACATTTGCACTCGACGCGGCCGTGCGCACTGGAAATTGACTTTTTATTGGCCGGAAATTTGACAAGTTTCAATGCCAACCGCGCGCGTCGGGAAAGTTCACCCTTTACTTGGTAGTCTGTCGAGAGACACAATTTGAACTGTTTTCTATCTGAACGCAAACTGTTTTTTTCTTTGTAATTCAATCTCACATGACAAAAAAACCTCCAAAAAGCGACAAAAGTTAACCCGGCACGGGCGCCGACAATCAAAAACGCTGAAAACAACTTCCAGTGCACACAGCCAACTTCACCGAGTGCGAGACTGTACGGTGGGGGTGGTGCGATCAACGAGTCCGGTTCAGTTTACCGTGCGCGAGCGGGCGGCCGGGCGGCCCTCGGCGGGGCGGCGCCGAAACGGGCACCGTACCGGAAAACCGGACCGAGCGATACGTACGAACTAGCGGTAAACGCGCCAGACCAGACCGCGCGCGCGCCAATCTCGCCACGCTCACGACTGCATTACACGTGGACGGTGGCCAATGGGGGGTTCCTGCTTTGGCACTCGGCCAAGTCTTAAATTGTCGCCGATCTTTGGCCGACCCTGTGCCACTTCCAGACCCTGTAAAATGCCGTGTAAAATGTCATGTCAAGCGTCAAAAGTCATGTAAAATTCACTGTAAAATGACAAGCGAAGTTACGGACAAATGGCATTTTACTAGACATTTTTTTACTTGGCTTTTGACACTTCGCCTTGACATTTGACTTTCTACAGGTTCTGGGAGTGCCCCAGAGCGGGTTAACTCAGCCTAAATTTTTGGGCGTTGGTTGTGAGTACTACCTAAGATTTTGATAAGTTTAAAGTTTGAGCTAAGAGAAGTTTACAAATATCACGGTATGAAACGCTAACACATTTTTGATTGCAAATTTTTGAATTCAGTTGACGCAGCTCCAGTCGAGTTCGAAATAATACAAAAATGCGAACTCACCATCCAGGTGAACCGGGTAGTGAGATTTTCCACGACTACTCGGTAGCGGGTTTCGCGCGGCGGTCCAAAGCGACTCCTGTAAAAATGTCGATTTGAACAGTTGGCAACGCCGCAATGGCAATGGCATCAAATGTCAACTGGTTTCGATCCCAATTCAAAACTTGCGCTTTAACATCGTTCATCGGCTCGTCAGCATGCATCGAATCGGGATTGAAACCAGTTGACATCTGGTGTCGATGTCAACTAGTATGTAGGCCCAATAAAAATCAAAAATGACCAAACAAATTTACCCAGGAGCGGAGCGATAGCCGCCCGGTCCCTCAAAACGCCAGCCGGGCCTGGGGCCGCGCCGCGTAAACTCGAGCACAACGCTGTGAGTCGACATTGAGGTTATGAATTGATTTGTCGATAAGTCGATGGAGTCGATAACTCCAAATTTTTGAAAATAGAGTTAAGGCGCATCAATGGCAGAGAATAGGAGATGAGACTAAAAAAGACCATTTTCTCGAGAAATTTTTTTGGAGTTATCGACTTTAAGAAAAAGATGTTCCAATTGTATTTACCGTATTTCCTCGAATTACCCCCCGGGGGTAAATTTTTCCAGAGTGAAAATTTTGAGAAAAACGTGAAAAATACAACAATAACCACCATTTATATGTTTTTACAGCCATTATAAGTTATTTTATAAGGATGTAGACGGTATAAACGATGTTCTAACGTTACACAGTAAGTGTTTTGAATGTCTGTTATGCATTTTCCGGACCACAAATTCATAGTGCCCATTTGAGGGGGGGGGGGTATTTCGAGAGAGGGGGATATTTTGAGGAAATACGGTATATAAAGTATCCACGCAGTGAGGTTTTTCCACCGATCACGTGGAGGTAGTTATTTCTTGTAGTTAGGGAGGGAGGTGGTTATGAAAGTGGAGTTCTTGTTTCCTCACTCGGTTAACATGGGTGAATTATTCGAACGGGGAAATTATTCGAGGATTTACGGATTAAAATATAAAGCCTAACATAGTATAAACATATTTTGTAAATAGCTAGAGTAAAACACAGTATCGCAAAATAAGTACCGTAGCCGTTTACATTCGAATGCAGCACACCGGTGCCAGTCCCGCACCCGGTAAAATGTCACGCAAACCAGAAAAGTAATGAAAAAAGTCATCGCCCAGTAAAAATGAATAAATAGACATTTTACATGACATTTTTTACACTCTACATGTCATTTTACAGGATGCGGGACTGTCCCCCGAACTCACCGATCGCCCATGAGCTCTTTGCCGTTCAAATCGTGCACCGCATCTTCCGCATCGCGGTAGTCTTCAAATTCCTGCAAAAATTGAGTTTGATTGTCGCAAGGCACACTCAAATTTTCAGTTGCGGTTCGAACACTTTTTCAAGGGCGGAATTCAAAAGGGCGGAATTAAAATCGGGGGTGGAATTCAAAAACGTCCGAACCGCCCTTGATTTCAATACCGCACATGAAACGTTTGAACACTTGACGATGGCGGAATTGCCTCGAATCTAGGCAAGAAAACATACGGACACTTTCTACCAGGGTGGAATTCAGTTTCTGTTTACACAAATATGCCACACGGTGAACTTTAATATCATTAAAACAAGTGGATATTACAAAAATTTTCTCTATTCATTTTTGAAGACAAAGCCTGAATCTACCTGTATAAAAATTTTTACAAATATGTTTGGCAAGATATATAAGATGTGTTTCTCATAACAACCTTCTCTAAGTGGTAGGGTTGGAAAAAAAACGTTTTTTTAACTATGTTGTTTTTTTTAAAAGCTCCCAGATATGGCCTTGTGTCAACATATATCGGTATATCAGACAGTGGCAATACCCTGTGACGTTAGTTATGACCATATAATGTATGTGGAGCCATGGGATAGCATTATAAGTGGTGATTTGTGTCAAAAATATCCATTTTTCATTGACATATCGTTTGTATATCGCCTTATAGTCGAATGTTCGTGACTTCAGGTAAAGTTTGGCACATAATAGTGATCAAACAAGGTTATAAAACGAGGTTGTTACTTTGGGAGTGAAGTTACACACTGTGGAGGTACATGGAAGCACATTACCTCAGTATTATATACTACAGCAACATATGACGGCTTATTAACCCATGGTAAATATATATAAATGGATACTTATTAACCCATGGTAAGCATATATAAATGGATACTTTGATACTAAAAATGCCACAAAACCAATGAAAACAACCACCAATGTCAATTTGTGTGTGAAATTGCGCACTTGCGCACAAAAATTTTGCAAAATACCTAGTGCTTAGTACTAAAAATTTCGGTCGATGTTTTTTTAAAAAAAAAACATTTCGGACATCGTTTTTTTTATAAAAAAAAACGTTTTTTTAATAAAAAAACGTTTAAAAAAAACATCGGCCAACCCTAGTCAAGGACGGAATTGAAAGTGTCTGTATGTTTTTGAAACATTAGGCGTGCACATGTTACGACAAGCGAATGCCCAAAAAGTGTTCAAACTTGGGTGGATCCGTCAGAATTTTGTACGGACTTTGTTCGAATTCCGCCCCTGACACTGTTTTTGGCTGAACTCAAACCGTTCGAACCGCCCTTGGAGTTCCGCCTTGGCGGAACTCAAAAACGTTCGAACCGCCCTTGAAAATTTTGAGTGTGCGGTGCGCCATTGAAACTTTCAGGTAATAAACTTTCTGTTGGGAAATTTTCAGGTGGTAGTTTTAGGTGAGTGTGCTACATTGCACATACAAGCACTTATCAGTTTGTCTCCCTGCACATGCCCAAAGGCACAGATCACATGTCGCTGTGCTCATTGCACATACACGCGGGACGGTGTTGTCGAAATGCGTGTGCGTGAAAATTGGGATTGACTTTTCGGAATCTCGATTTGTTTTGAGTTTTCGGGATCGAGATTTTGGACAATTCTGGTATTAAAGGGTTTTTCTTCAAATTTACACAAAAAAAAGTTAAAAACAAACTTAGATGCCAAAGAACGTAAAATGCTTCACTGGATGTTCCCACTTTCCTATCAAAAAGCCATTCGATAACTTTCGAAAAAAAGTTCACGAGGTAGGGATCGGGAAAAATTTACGGTGTCGGGTTTTAGCGTTTAGGGATCGGGTTTAAAGTTTTTGTTAGGACTCCCGTTTTAGAAAACCGATCGTCTCAATCGTTTTCACACCCCCACCGTGGAAAATTTTAAAAAATGTGGTAAACGTTTCCCACTAGACAGAATTATTGGTGTTTACATCAAAACCGACCACAAACGCAAATCCCGGCTTGACGACGATATCCCTGACTTTTCCGTAGCCGCGGAAAAAGTGCTCCAAATCGCGTTCGGTCACGCGGTAATTGACCCGGCCCACGTAAATTCGAGAAGTCATTCTGTCCACTCGCAGGGGGTCGTTTTAAAATCCCAGCGGAAATGCGACAAATTTCGGCCCTGCGAGGCGAAATTTAACAGGGTCGATATTTTGTCAATAAATACTTTTTTGGTAGGCAGTGAGGAAAATACGGCGTGCGCGAGTGTGAAAGTCGATATTCTCACGAAAATGTCCTCAAACGTCGATTTAATCTAGGGGTAAGAGACCATATCCACGCGCGCAAGGGAGGGAACTTCGGCTGAACACTGAGAAAATCGATAACATTGACGCTTTCAAAAACTTTTTCTGCGCGAGCTGGGGAACGCAGATTACGGTATTTGGCAAATTGCCAAAATGCCCGCGTGCGGATGGTTGACATCAAAATAATCGTAAAACATAACTCGAACTATACAGTTGACTATTTATATCTATCAAACTGCCTAGAAATCTCACAGAGGATCAAAAACCGGCGGGATGCGTCCGCACAGCGTACGGAGACAATCGTACGGTTATAGCCACACTTGTACTCTTCTCCGGCTGCGTACTGTGTCCGCCGGAGGAAAGTTCCCTCTTGCGGCCGCTGAAACGGATTTGATTAAGGTGTCTTTCTCAAGATGAACGATTGAGACCAGCCCACACTTGATCGGGATCATCGTGCGATACGCGCGAGTTACAGTTGGATTGTGTACACCATGTTTTACGGTAGCTTCACGCAATGTACCAATGAGGTGTGTTCGCAATGTACCAATGAAATTATCCGTATGGAAATTTGGCAGCTCGCCAAAGCAGCCGGTTGGATACCCCACTTTGTACACACACATCACATACATGTGTCAACTAGTGCGTGGGCCGCCATGAGCGACCATCGCCGGTCGCTTGATCATATTCCGCGGCCATTATCGGTGGCGCGGATTGAAATCCTGCGTCTTTTACTCTCGTACGTACAATATCCAATTGTATCCAACGGTATCGTTTAGAAACGTGGTGTTGAGTTAAGTTCTCATACGTGACCAGATCCCCGCTCCGCACGGGATGTCCCTTATCGTAACTTGGCAGTTCGCCAGCACAGTTTTTGGATTGACACGTTTGTATACCGCCACGTCAATGGCGAACCGGCGCGCATAGCATAAATCGGGGGTTGCATTTTACCAGACCACCAGACTTTCATGTCGTCCATTCTGTTGTACGTTGGCTAGGGTGTCAAATTTCCGTTTCTGTTTTCCGTTTCCGCGTTTCCACAGGAAAATTTTTTACCTTTCCGTTCTCCATTTTCTGGCAGTTGAAATTTTTTTACCTTTCCGTTTTCCGGCAGCTGAAATTTTTTTACCTTTCCGTTTTCCGTTTTCCGGCAGCTGAAAAAATTTTACTTTTATGTTTCTGTTTTTCCAGCCCATTTTTCCGTTTTCCGGCTGAAAAATGTTTACCTTTCCGTTTCCATTTTTCCAGGCCATTTTTCCATTTTCTGGCTCGATTTTCAGTTTTCTGGCATTTTTCCATTTTTTTCCAATCTGTATTTATCTTTTTCCACTATGGTGTTTTTAACTACCAGGTTCTTGTGTCGTTCATAATTTTAATCTGTATCCAAATCAGTAAAAAACCCAAAGTAATTTTGGATACATACTTTGCAGTCCGCTGAGTATACTTTTTACTGTTCAGTTACATCAAAGTTCACTTTTGCTAAATTCTTATTGTTGTTGTAGTGTATTTTTGCTACCTTTTGCTGATTTTTTGTTGGTTCAGTTAAGCTTGAAGTACAAGTGAAGTTACTGTCATGATCCATAGTTGCAGAATGTACAGCTACCACAATCAAAGCCAAACAGGCAAACCTGCATGCAGGTTTTCCTTCTGCAAATTTGTCCATTTCCGTGCAAATATCACTTTTGTTTTTCTGTTTCCGTAAAAATTTCGCTTTCCGTTTTCCATTTTCCGGCATTTCATTTTTCCCTTTTTCTGTTTTCCGGTTGATAATTTTTTTTACCTTTCCGTTTTCCGCTGAGTGAAATTTTTTTACCTTTCCGTTTTCCGTTTTCCGGCAGAAATTTTTTTTTACCTTTCCGTTTAATGTTTTCCGTAAAAAAATTTTTTGACACCCTTACGTTGGCCGATTTTGATGCCGTTCTTGTATGTTGGGGTTTGAGGTCGGGCAATTTTTCCCTAATGTTTCCTCAAATAATCCCCCAGTCCTGAGATAAGGGGGGCCTATAAAAAGGTGTTCATTTTACATGTCCATTTTACATTTTTGAATTGAAAGATCAATAACTCAGCCATTTCTAGGCCGATTTTGCTCGTTTAACACTTAAAATTATCGGGACAACCTGCAGATTCCATTGTATTAGTGATGTCTAAATTTTGTATGCCGATTTGACCTGGTTTTTTAACATGAAAAATAATCTTTTCTGAATATGCTATCATATACTTTAGACAACGAGAACTCATATAAAACAAAAATGAGTTCAATATCTATATCCAATCAGAAGTTATGGCGCTTCAAACTTTTCCCTCCCATACACATAAATAACCACATGAAGAACTACCGTATATCCTTGAATAAGACCCCAGGGGAGTTATTTTTTTGTCAGAGTTGTGAGGGGGAGTTATTCAAGGGGGAGGAGTTATTCAAGCGGTGGAGTTATTTTTTCCTCAGGAAACTTGCATTCTGTCAACTCAATGTAATCTAGGTATTCAACAGTTAAACAACAACAAAAAGGTGCGTATAGACTGCGTACACGTTATGTATCTGCTGTGGTTGTCATACGTTAACATTCTTATGAATCTTCATCGATACTTTTTGCAAACTTAGTAGCATATTTTTTCACCCAGACAGGGGAGTTATTCGAGGGAGGGAGTTGTTTTTTGTCAGAGTTTTTGAGGGGGGAGTTATTCAAGGGGGAGGAGTTATTTGAGGGGGAAGTCTTATTCGAGGATATGCGGTATACATGCAACTCAAAACTCCATATCTCAACCATTTCTCAGCAGATTTTCACCAATGAACACTTAAAATGATCAGAATGACATAGAGAGTTCATTTTTATTCCCAGATTACCTATCTGTATATTTCATCAGATTTCCCATACCAAAAAATAATGTGTACTCTAGAATGAAATTGTCTTAATGAAAATGCATACAAATAAACTGAATAAAACGATATAGCCATGTTATTGTGATCGTTTTAAGTGTTCATTGGTGAAAATCAGCTGAGAAATGGTTGAGATATGGAGTTTTGAAGTTGCTTGCATTGTTCTTCATGCAGTTATTTTTGTGGATGGGAGATATCTGTGTATTGTCTAAATCGGGGCAGGCCTGATACGCACATCTGCCCATTACGCACATTTGCCCGTTTTTTCACTTGACACATTTTCAAGTGATTTTCAGATATGAGTGAAGTGAAAAAGTTCACTAATGTCATTGCGCAACGTTTTTCACTTCACTCATATCTGAAAATCACTTAAAAAAGTTTCAAGTGAAAAAACGGGCAAATGTGCATAACGGGCAAATGTGCGTATCAGTGCACCCCTGTCTAAATCCATCAATGTATCTCAAAGGGGTAAAGACAAATACAAGAAGCTTTATTGCAATGAAAATGCAATCCTGAAGTTTACCATTGTCTTCAGCATTATATCTTCTTGTATAGAAAATATGAAATATGACAAAATTTTCTACACATCATTAGGTTGTTTCAGAAAGTACATAAAAAATTATGGCCAGTTATCACCGCAGCTTTGAAAAACATATCACTGGTATCGCGAAAATGTGAATATCGTATTTGCTTGAACAATTCCCCCTTTGAAAACCCCCCTTCAATAACTCCCCCAGTAAGATGAGTGGGGAGAAAATAATTCACCCCTTGAAGGATTCCCCCCCCCCCCCGAGGAATATGATCAATTTTTTATGTCCAATTTGTACAAAAATGGCATGCTATTGTGTTAATAAAGCATATTTTGTGGAATGACTTGATGGAAACATGCTTGAAAATGTTGACGAAATAATAATCCCTCCCTTCAAATAATTCCAGCTTTGAATAATACCCCCCCCGCTTCAAAAAGTCTGACGAAATAATAATTCCCGAGGGGAATTATTTGAGCAAATACATTTTATATGTAAGGATCGACGATCACTGTAGTGGGTGCACTGCAAGAGCACAAATACCGGGTTGTGGGACCTGATAAAATAATTAAAAGGCGCCAGGGAAAAGGAGTGCTGACGCCAACAGCGCCATGGCGTGAGCTGCGCCATTTGCAATTTGGACGCCTATGTTTTGATGAAAGTATATATAGCAATGTTTAAGATATGAATACCGTATTTTTTTTCGAAATACCCCCAGGGGGTTTATATTTCACCGGGGGTATTTCATTATTATTATTACACTATTACATTTATTTTTGACCATCATTATTATTACTATTAATGCGCGTGCACACGCTAGTTTACCACCAGATTTTGGTCAACTCATAAATCGGCTTTACATGTTTTTGAGTTTACTGGAATAAGTAATTTTTTCCCCATCAACTGCAGTTGCCAGATACGTCATTCTGGTAAACTCAAATGCGTTCACAGCCGATTTATGAGTTTATCAAAATCTGGCGGTAAACTAGCGTGCGCAGCGCCATTATTATCATTATTTTTACGGAATTATTTATTTGAATTGGGGGTATTTCGAAAAATATACTGTATTTGGGTTTGCGAGCAGGATATTTTATTATAAAGTAAATACACCAACAAAAGTTTATTGCACAACCCGATATTCGCACGAATGTAACTTAGAATGTATGGAAGTGTCGAGTAAACCACAGAATATATGATGGGCGCATAAAATTGCAAATCTTGGACGTATCCAGAAATTATAAATATATTTATTACCGTATTTCATCGAATACCTCCCTTGAATTATCCCTATGTTAGGAATTGAATTTTTGAAAAATCCCAATTGTAGGAATTGTTTACTTATCAATAATGATCTTTGAATGCCTGAGATATATGTACAGCATTTGAAGAAAGTGAAAGGTAAATAAAAAGGAATGGTGACAATTTTATCAAATTACCTACAAAAAAATTGGATAGGTAGGCTGTTATTCATTCGTGCATAAACCCTCCTTGAATAACTTCCCTGAAAACACCTGGAGAACCCCCCCCCCCGAATGACCCCTTTATACGGTAAATGATTATAGGATGCTTTGAGTAATTCATGAATATATGGTCATGACTTTGAGGGAACATGCTACAAGTAGTGTTAAACGTATACTCGGCGGACCGCTAAGTATGCGTCCAAAATAACTTATGTCTTAGTCGATAACGCGTGAACAGGATAAAGTCGGCGGACATTTCACCCTACAAAATCGGAGAGTTAGAATTCGCTCGTGAATAGAGCGAACAACAAAACTTGTGTCCCACGCGGACGCGAGGAATTGAAAAAAGAAAATCATATTTTAAAAAATGGACGTTTCGCCGCGTGCGTGCGTGCCACGCCCTAGTTATCTACATTTTCAACGTTGCTCGTTGAAAGCGAAAGAATTTGACAGTTTAAAACTACCGTTTTACCTTTTTTGTTTTTATTTTATTTTTTGTTTGTTGGCTCCGTTCCAACAGAAGAGAAATTGGCAGCTGGCCAAAATTTCAAAATCCGCTAAAAATATTAATAAAACAGGCTAACACTAGCTATAAAACCATGTACATAAATGAAAATAGCGATACTGAAGGTGGAAATTGGCAAAGTGGGTCAAATTTTAACGATTTTCAGCTAACTTTGAGATTTCACTCTCATTCGTATAATACGCAACTGGTAACTGGGATGAGGGTCAAGTTCTCATACGTGACCCGATCCATACCAATCGTTAAAATATTGCGACGCAAAAAAACGTCATGCACTCTCCACTGGAGAGACTGACGCAAATGTTTGTAGGGCGATACGTCTGCCGACTTTACTTATGCACACACTTTCACAAAAAAAATATTGAGAAAGGAGAAAGGCGGAGTTGCCAACATAAATACGACAAATGTTTGTTTTCCAGTTGATAAATACAAAAGGTTACATCGAGTGTGTGCGGCACCTTTCCTGAAATGTTTTTTGGAACAGTTTTGGTGCACCCACATTTTTTCAGTTCTCTCAGTTAAGTTGCCTTACACACTTTAATTCTCGTCGGGGGGGGGGGGGGGGTTATTTACCCTTACTGGCTTACATGTGGGAGTTGTTCAAGGGTATACGGTATGTGGATATAATGGTAATGATGAACTATTTATAAGAAATAACACAATAGAACTGTTTTTGGAAATGTGTCGATTAAAAACACCCAATGTGAACGCGGACAGACTGGTACATAATGACTATCGAAATGAAATTCAAAATTGCATTATGGTACCTGCGCATCGCTCAACAATATTTGACACCTTTTTATTCAAGAAATGCAAAAAAACTGCAATTTAAAGGGGTAAGTTGAAGTAGAAAATCGGGTGTTAAATAAATACCGTATTTCCTCGAAATACCCCCCCCCCTCGAAATACCCCCCCCCTCGAAATACCCCCCCTCAAAATGGACACTATGAACTTATAAACCCCCCCCTCGAAATACCCCCCCCCCAAATTTAGTGTATAGAGAACTTAAATGACAAAGGCTGCGGTTTGTCATCCCGACAATGCAGAACACACGTAAAAACGATGACTCTGTTATGTAAGAACAGTGTTTGTACGTCTACGCACTTATAAATGTCATTAGAGTCTTATAAATGGCGATTTTTGTTGCATTTTTCGACGTCTGCGTACGTTTCAGACGACATTTTAGTACTGGGATTTCAAAAAATTTCTGGCGAAATAATTAACCCCCCCCTCGAAATACCCCCCCCCTCGTTTAACCCCCCCTCAAAATTCTCACTCTGAAACAATAAACCCCCCGGGGGTATTTCGAGGAAATACGGTATAGCCCGTTAGAACGCTGGTCAAATGGGGTAATCTCAATCTGTGAATTATTGGCTAAAATAAGCGCATTTTCTGGTGGTTCAATTCGAACAAATACCTAGAAATAGTTTCATGTTTCTTACCACGGGGGGGGGGGGGGGGGTGGAAACAAGGGGGGGGGGGTAATTCGAGGGAATACGGTACGTATTTTGACTGAAGTTCATTGATTCAGACTGATTTCAAAAAAAACATTTGACCAGTGAATGGGGTAGATATTGACCAAAATTAAACGCTTGATTGTTATTTACACATGTATCGATTTTGTAAAAGCTGCAGAATCATCAGAGCGGCTGGCGCTATGGGCCCACACAGACTAGTTGACGTAAAAATTCGTGTCAATTCAATTCAACTAAACTTTGGTTAATTCTGTGATTTCAAACTTCTTTATGATACAGCACAGGTAATCTTATATCTGATACTTAATTTTCATTCTTTCTGTTGAGTGTCATTCTTTAAAAACTTATTTACCGTTATTCAGTTGACATCGAGTTGACACAAATCTAGAATGTCAACTCGCGCTGGTGAGCCCCACACGCCACCACCAGTGCACAGCCACAGTGCACACGAGGCTGGAACGGGTTCAATTGTTAGCGATCAACTTGGTGGTCCTCTGGTTGGCCGCCTTGATGCGCTCCTCGTTGCTCATGGCCTTGGCGTTGATGCGGTCGAGCTGCCTGTTCTGGTTGCCCACCTCGCTGCCCATGTCGATGGCCATGTTGCGCAGGTTGCCCACCATGGTGGCCACCTGGGTGCGTGTAGGTCAGAGTTGCGAAAGTGTATTTACACTTACCAGAAATACCTGGGTAAATGGGTATTTATATTTACACTTACACTTTCATAAAATACCTGTACACTTTTTTTACACTTTCCTGGGCAAAATACCCAGGTACAGAAAGTGTATTTTTCGTTCTTTCACATGGCCCTGTTTTATGCTTTTGAGAAAGCATAAAACAGGTTCATGTACAAAAAATAACTGCACAGTGCACATATGCAGTTATGCATTGAATGTAGAAAATATGGCAAATGTGCAAACTAGCACTATCTCTGACCTTTGAACAGTACTCATGGTATTCTACAGTTTCATCATACTTTTGTAAAAAGGACAAGATCAATTGAAATTCACCAGCTGGACACAAAGTCGACTGGCTTTTGCATTGATATTTGCTGCGTGTCCATTCTTGCATTTTAACAGTGTGTTCACATCACATTGCTTAATCAGTGATATCAACACTGAAAGAGTGCCATTATTAGGCAACTTCATACCACTAAGTATGTTACAGTCAAAAATGTTTCTTAATTGGCAGTAAAATGTAAATTAATGAATGACAATGATCGATAAATGATCTAAAGGTGAAAACAGTGGTGTTTTCTAATGGTCAAAAGTGAGAGCTCTTTCTAAAAAAATTTACACTTACATTTTTTTTACACTTTCTTGTGTATTTTAAAAATACCTTACACTTTTGGTATCCATACTTAAAATTTGGAAAGTGTATTTACGCTTACACTTACACTTTCCAAAAAATACCAGTATTTTAACAACTCTGGTGTGGGTATACTTGGCAAACTTCATACTCTGCACTCGCACTGCTTTATGTTTTATGTTGGAAATGTGCCAATGATAATTCAAGCACGTGATGTTTGTAAAAAGATGAAAAAATGAATATGATCAATTGCTCTGAATACGATGATGTTTCATGTTATAACAGAAATGAATTTGTTGAACTTTTTATGAATGTGGCATGGGTTATACATTGTTGGCACGCTTCCAGGGGGAACCACGCGTGCAAGGTGCAAAGTTACTGGAGTATATGTAAAATTACCGTATTTCTTCTAATAGAAGTGCGCCGTCCTATTTTTCGTCGGCTTTTTTACCTGCCGTTCTATTTGAGGCTGCCATTCTATTATTTGGCAAGCGAAAAAAACTGCAAAAACCTGCCGTTTTATTGGAGGTATACCGTTCTATTAGAAGAAATACGGTATATGTACTATACAACAACTAATATTGCAAATTTCCTAGGTTAGATTTCACTTAATTTGTTGTTCACTTTCTCGATAGTCATCTAAGTGCACTCTACTTTAAGTAAGCGTCACTCAAAAAGTGATTAGGTTAGAGTGGCACTCGCTCACAATATTCGTTAGACCATTCACTCGCATAAAGTCCGCCGAGTTTATATATTCACTACCGTATTTGCTTGAATAGTTCCCCCTTGAATAACCCCCCCCCCCCACCTCGATAAATCCCCCCCAGTAAGACGATTGTCGAAATAATAAACCCCCTTTCAAATAAATAAATGAATTAATTAATGCCCCCCCCGTTAAGAGAGTTGATCAATTTGTTGTGCCCTTATTAACAAAAATGACACGTTATTGTGCGAATAAAGCATATTTCGTGAAATAAGTTGATACAAACATGCTCGAAAACTTTGACTAAAAATTAATTCCCCCCTCGAATAGTTCCCCCTCAAAAAAGTCTGACGAAATAATAATTCAAGCAAATATGGTATTTTATTTAGAACCACTTCGCTTCAGAACGCACCTCTTGAACGTTTTCATCCATTTCATCCTCCCTTGCATCATTTGTAATCCTGCGGTTTTAAAGCGAGCGTTTTATCTCATTCGATGCTGCAACCAGTAGCGATGGCAAAAAAAAATTCGAAAAGTTTTTCAAACTTTGGAATTTTTTCGCACTTTTACAATTTTTGATCACGCGGTGAAAAAATACTTAAAATCGATTGATTTTTAAAAAAATTCGAAACTTCGAAAAGCCGCTTTAGAAAAAACACTAAAAAATTTAAATACTTTTTCTGCAGAAAATAGCCATCGTTGTCAACCAGTCTGACACCATTAGCAGATTATTTTTGCCAAAGTAAGAAAACACCTACATCTGTTTAACAAGACAAATATCAAAACAAACATGGGTACTTTCCCAATTATGAGCTCCCTCTCATGGGATTGAGCATATTGAGTATTTTTTGATACACGTTTTTGAGTAATTACAAGAATTTAGAGGATGATTTTTGTTAAAAAATGAATCACCATCACGAGCACCCATCCCATACTATCCCCCCAAATATCTTCAGGGTTAGCAAGTACAGTGTGTAGTATAAGGGCACTATTAAATGACCCAATGGCTCTTAACCAGGGTTGGCAAAATCTCAGAAAAAAATAAAAATAAAATAAAAATAAAATGGAATATTCAAGAATAAAATAAAATAAAATAAAATGGAAAATTTAAGAATAAAAATAAAAATTGTATAAAAATTCAAATTTTTGTAAAATTGTATAAAAATTCGTATTTTTGTAAAATTGTATAAAAATTCATATTTTTTGTAAAATTTTGTCTCATTGCTTGAGTCTCTACCTGTTTTTTCATGGATCTGGGGGCAGTCCCAAGCATTGTAAAGTGTCAAATGCCATGTAAAATGTCATGCAAATTGTCAATTGTCCTGACAAATGTAAAGTAAAGTGTAAATTGTCATGACATGTAAAAATTAAAGTATCAATTGTCAAGCAAATTGTGTTCAAATCTCATGTTTTATTTCAAAATCTTATGTTTTGTATCCAAATTATGTTGTTGTTGACTCCAAATCTGGTGTGAACATTTGGATACAAAAACATAAGATTTGGATATAAAACATACTATGGATACAAAAACACAAGATTTCGATACACAATTTACACTTTGCATGACATTTGTCATGACAATTGCCACTGTGCTTGAAATTTTACATGACACTTGACATTTTGCATGACAATTGATACTTTACTTTACATTTGTCATGACAATTGACACTTTGCATGACATTTTACAAATGTGCCAAGCACACTCCAGTAGTCCTTCCATTGAAAATGCAGACCATTCTTATCAATAATTGTAACTTTACACTTGCAGCTAGCTAACAATACATACTGCATGCAACTTTTGAAAAGAAAGGGAAAAATTTGTCACAGGTTTTTCATGTATAGGTCTAATTATAACATTTTTCTGGCCTTGCATGCATGTTTCTGATTTTTTGTAAAATTTTTGTAAAATTTTTGTAAAATGTGTCATTTTATTTTATTAATGACTTTTGGGAATAAAATAAAATAAAATAAAATGAAACAAGAATAAAATAAAAATAAAATAAAATTTTTATACAATTTTTATACAATTTTACTAAAATGAATTTTTATAAAACCAACCCTGCTCTTAACACATAAGTTTTCAACTGAAATTTTGGCAACTCATATTTACATCAGCTTTGAACAATGAACACATCTAAGTTCATCGGAATGAGGGTCCATCTGCTACAATTCGTGGGAACTAAATTCTAAAACTTGGTAAGATCATAAAATCAAAAAGTATTTTTCAAAAAAATTTCAAATTCAAAAACCATTTTTCAAAAAGTTCAAATTCAAAAAGTCATTTTGGCAAAAAAAACACTTTTTTCCAACATCAAGACATTCTCAGACACTTTTCTACCCTACCGTATTTCTTCTAATAGAACGGCATACCTCCAATAGAATGGCACCTCCAATAGAACTGCAGGTTTTAGCACTTTTACAGCAACGAAAAGAATAGAACGGCATACCTCCAATAGAACGGCACCTCCAATAGAACAGCAGGTTTTGGCACTCATTTACAGCCACGAAAGGAATAGAACAGCATACCTCCAATAGAACGGCAGCCCCCAATAGAACAGCAGGTAAAAAAGTTGACGAAAAAATATAACGGCGCCCTTCTATTATAAGAAATACGGTAAGCATAATCGCACCCCCCCCCCCCCCACAACGTACTTGGTAATATATCCGCCACCCGCACCGGCCATGCCCGAATCGCCCACGGTGACCCTTGGCTGGTCGCCAACTACTCCCCCATCGTCGTCCATTTTCCACGCGTTCGCGTGCGCGTCGTTCGCGTCTTCTTGCCTGGGGGGGAAGTGGGCGGGGCTTAATCGGGAAGTGTCCTTTTTGGGGGGTTTTGGGAGTTTTTTTGTTTTGTTGAGTGGACGTTTGTGAATTCAGACAATGTTGCGGCGGGATGTTTTTTTGGGGTGGTGTAAATATCGTCTCGTTGCATATTCTACTCACTTCATAACTTTTTTTTTGTACCGCATTTTACATTCTGTGAAAAATGTGCTATCCCTTACATTCTACACACTTTACATACTGGACACTTAACATTCTGCACACTTTACATTGCATGAAGCAGCCAGAGAGGAATGACAGCGCATGAACACCAATCGATCCTCCATTTTTTGGCCACATTACATACCATAAGAGGCACAATAACTTGTGCATCAACTAAATAAACTCGAGAGACATGGTGGAATACATCGTTCACAAGGAATTCGCATCGGCTGTGACCTTAACTTTGCCACTGATTTGGCACTTTGCCAAACAAAGCTGTGCAAATTATTTCCTCATTAATGTTAAGGGCATTGCCGCCGCAGCATGTCTGCCCCTAATAGTGAAGAGCCAGCCTCTGTAGTCTAGTGGTTAGGGCACTCGTGTTCCATACGAGAGGTGCGGGTTCGATTCCCACCTGAGGCAAGTGCATTTTTGCACTCTTTCTTTAACAATGGCAGATCACCGGCGCTGTATTCTTTGTGAATAGAGCAAAGCTGCACCCACTTCTGCCAGGGCAGCGTGAACAGGCCGCAGCACTTCTCCATGCCCTTGAGGTGCTCCTCGGCCTCGCGCATGTCCGTGTTGATCGTGTCCAGCCCGCCCTCCACCCGCTCCAGCTGCTCGCCCTGGTCGTCGAGCATCACCAGCGTCCGGATGCCCGCCTCTTTAGACTGCGTTGGGAAGGGGTTTAGGGGGTTTAGGGGATGGGTTTAGGGGGGTTAGGGGGCGGGGGTTTAGGGGGGTTTAGGGGGCGGGGGTTTAGGGGGGTTTAGGGGGCGGGGTTTAGGGGGGTGGGGTTTTGGGGTGGGGTTTGAGAGCGGGGGGTTTGTGGGGTGGGGGTTTGGGGGGTGGGGTTCAGGGGGGCGGGGTTTATTGGTGTTGAGTTTTTTGTAGTTTTGTTGTTGAGGTGATGTTTACAGTGAAAAATTTGTGATGACAGCAATTTTTTTGATGTGTCATATTTGTGAGAGGTTATTTTCAAATTTGAATGAAAAACTTTTGATGGA
>OZ038455.1:25387274-25437135 GCA_964036195.1 Sphaerolaimus hirsutus
GGTAAGAAAAGTGTTACGACATTCTGATTAATAAAGTCACGTGGAAGATCTATGATCCAGATTCAGTCTACTGTGGGCAAAGTACCTACCGTATTTCCTCGAAATACCCCCCCCCCCTCAAAATGAACACTATGAACTTATAAACCCCCCCCCCCCAAATTTAGTGTATAGAGAACGTAAATGACAAAGGCTGCGGTTTGTCACCTGGGTAATGCAAAACACACGTTAAAAACGATGACTCTGTTATGTGAGAACAGTGATTATACGTCTACACACTTATACAAGTCTTTAGAGTCTTATAAATGGCGATTTTTGTTGCATTTTCGACGTCTGCGTACGTTTCAGACGAAAATTTAGTACTTGGTTTCAAAAAATTTCTGGCGAAATAATAAACCCCCCCCCCCCTCGAAATACCCCCCCCCCCCTCGTTTAACCCCCCTCAAAATTCTCACTCTGAAAAAATAAACCCCCCGGGGATATTTCGAGGAAATACGGTATTTAGGTAATGTGCAGTTGTTGTTGAAAGTACTGAACTGTTTTTTAAAAAATAAACGTAAATGTAAAGTATTTTGTTTTACTCACCCCTGAGTACAGAAAACGTAAGGAAATTTTTTTACTTTTACACTGCGTAATATTTGAGTAAATGTAAATAAATACCAGTATTTTTACTCAGGTAAAATGTAAAAGCAATAATTGTTTTCGATTTTGTACCTAGGAAAACATAAAAATGAGTAAAGTAAAAGGGAGAGTCGTCGCTTTCCCTAACTACAGCAACTTCGATGATTTCATCCGCCGCCATTTTTGCAAACGTTTCAATTCCTTTGAGTGGTTTTGTTTTTTATGCACCCCCAACAATTTTAAAAAAGTACGCAAGTACCGATATTTTTTCGGGAGGAAACGTAAACGTATTTGCACAGTACGTACTCGAGTACACGGATTTATCGAGTAAACGTAAATACGTTTTAACAGTTATGCTAATGTGATGAGCAAAATGCAAATTTTCGCGATTTTCAGATAGGATATGGCTAGTGTTGGAAAAAGCGCCAGGACTTTGGCGCCCTGGAGCTTTTCTAAACTCTAGCGCCGAACGCAAATGGCGATTTTTGCTTTGGCGGCAGCGCTAGGCGTTTTATTCTTGGCGCCTGGCAAAAATAGCGCCGAGCGCCAGAAAGGGCCATGGCGCTTTTCCTTTGGCGCTACGCCAAGGCGCCAGCGCCACGGTTTTCCGATCACTATATATGATAGATTTTAGAGTGCTCAGTCGACGAATCATACTGATATCATCAATTTATAAGAAGCGAACACTTCCATTGGGGGGGGCATTAAAATGGTTTCTAGGTGCAGATATTTACAGACAGTACAGACAGTAGAGTGCAGACACAGCAAATAGAGTCGATTCAGTGGAAAATGTATAATTTACGCTTTAATATGTACCGTATATCCTCGAATAAGTCCCCCGAGAATAACTCCTCGCTGTTAGATGACTGAGGATAACATAACTCCCCCTCGAGGAACTTATGTGTAAGACTTATTTATAAGTATAAAACGCTGTAAATATCTAGGTATGTGTAAATATGTATTTACATTAAAAAATTGTATTCTTTTACAGATGATGTTCACTAGCATGACATCACCCCCAGTCACACAATACATATGTTGATGATTCATTTTATGTAATGTTCTGACGAAAAACGAACTCCCCAGGGAAATTATTCGAGAATATATGATATGATAAGTGATAACGTCACCGGTTTCAACGTTTTTACAATGGCGCACAATAAAAATTCAGCATTTCAGAGAACATCGACGGTAAACTCAAACGAACACTGCCCAACATACACAATTTTTAGCTGCCAATAAAGACAGACTTTCGCCCCAAAGAACAATGGCCGCGCTGTTTTTGCTGCAGCTAAACCGGACGAGCATGGATGCATTCGGTCAGGTGTGAGGCAGCCCGCAAGGGGTTTCCAATGGGGGGGGGTTACCCCCCAAACCGCCCAGCTATCCATCTATCCCGGAAATTTTGGGCTACTATCACCTAACCCTCCCCCCCCCAATCGCTCAGCTACCTATCTACCTATTCGGACCGATTTTTGAGAAACATTACTCAATTTTTGGATAAAATCGGTATTTTTCATACCTTTTAATAGATTTTCACCTCCAAAAACACTAGTTCTTGTTCCTTTTTTCAGCTATTGTTAGTACTATAATATGCTCTTGTATACCCATTTTGAGCTATTTTAACCCTAATTTTAGCGAGTTTTCTCCCTTTTCTCCTAAACCCTGAAAAAGCCTATGTATCGAACCCCTGCAAACCCCCTCAAACCCCCCCAACCCCCCCACCCCCCAAATTTTTTTCTAACTATCTATCTATCATGGAGGCCGCTCAGCTATCTAGCCGACCCCCCGGAGGGTCAAAATCTAGGAGACCCCTGCAGCCCGCTAACTACGGCATTGTCAGCTACAAGCTCAAGTCGGGTGTGCCGCTGGCATGAATGAAAGGGGAGGTAATGAAGATTAAAAAAACAGTGATGAAAATCAATTTTACTAAAATACCGTATTTACTCGAATAATCCCCCGGGGACTTATTTTTACGTCAGTATTTTTGAGGGGGGACTTTACGAGGGGAGGTTTTTCAAGGGGGAATATTTATTTCGTAAGAGTCATCCTTGTTTCTATCAACTCATTTCATGAAATATGCTTTATTAACAGCATTACGTACCATTTTTGTTCAAATTATACACTACAAATTTATTATATGCTTAAAGGGGGGAATTACTCAAGGGGGAATTATTCGAGTAAATGACAACGTTAAAAAGTGAATTTTGTAAAATACTTTTAGCAGAACTATGATTAATACAAACGAGTAATCCTCAAACGGAACCCTCAATATAATCGCTACGCGAAGGAATTAAATACGAGACTCGACGCACAGACAAATCAATGCAAATTACATATAAATACACAAAGCGTCAAAGATTTCCATTTTTCTCCACAAAACTGGAAGTAAAAGCGCGGATAGCCTATGCAAACGTCGCGGGCATGCAAAATCAATAATTTCAGAGCTGGGCACCCGTCCGGGCATGGTATACGCGCGCATGTACACGTACACATGCCATAGTTGTTAAAACGTATTTACGTTTACTCAAAAAGTACGTATACTCGAGTACTGAGTAAATACGTTTACGTATACTTCGGAAAAAGTACCTGTACTCGCTGTTACATATACTTTTTGAAAGTACTCGAGTACAGAAAACGTATTTCAGGTAGGTTTTCTTATAGGCTTTTTCAAGGGATAAATGGGGGAAAAGGGAGAGGAAAGTGAAAAAATAGGGAAAAAATTATAAAAATAGCTTAAAATGGCAAAAACACATGAACTAGTGAGTTTGAATGTTAAAAAGGTCAAAAAGGTATGAAAATTAGTGATTTTGAGTGAAAATTGTTGCAAAATTCCTCAAAAATACTCACTTTTATGTTTTCAGGATGGTCAAGTATTTTACTCCTGAGTAAAAGTTAAAAAAATGTACCTATATACTTTACGTTTTTTGTACTTAAGTTACATTGTGAGTAAAAAAAATACTTTACATTTACGTATACCTCGAAACAAGTTCAGTACTTATAACAACTCTGACACATGCATACACATACCCAAACACATGCACATACCCAAACACACTTTGGATGCACGCTATAGCAAAAGCAGTCGGATGGAAGCTGGCTGCAGTAGATGCGAAGTAAGCTGGGTTGGCCCCTGTAATGTTGCGCGTGCGCATGCGCTCCCTGCTGTGTTTGGTGTAGTCATGGAATGGCGCCATGCCATGGCGCAAGCGCCATGGCGCCAATGGACCCGCGCCATGGGTTGTTGGCGCCAGGCGCGCTTTGAACGCGACGCTAAGAGACTTGACGCCGTTGTAGTGTCATTGATGTTGTCCAGTTGTAGCTGGCGCCAGGTTTGATTATCGACTGATGAACGTAAGCTATGCACTAAGCGCCCGAAAAATCAACATTTTATAAAACGATTTACAGGTAAATTTTATGGGTTTCAGTGCATAAAATGGGAAAACTTTGAACCGCTATGTTTTTCAAAGCATTGCGACATTGTTTCCAGTCGATAAATTCCAAATATCACTGTTGGAAAATTTTCTGGCAATCCGCCAAACTTTCTTTTTTCGTTTGTTTAGATCGCATTGCTTGCATTATTTACAATTTTTTTATGACTGTGCGTGCATGTCTTTGTTTTCATTTTCCTATACCTAGAAGGCAGTGGAATTAAAGATGCATATAAAAATATGTACAACGATAAAAAATTCTAAAAAAAGAAAAGTTTGGCAGATTGCCAGGAAATTCCTTCTATGAAAACTCTTTTGCAATGTCATGCAAAAATCGTGACTAAAAGTTGGTCTACCATATTTCTTCTAATAGAACATCGCCGTTCATGTTTTCGTCAACTTTTTACCCGCCGTTCTAATGGAGCTGCCATTCTATCGTTTTGCCATTCGTGCAAAACATGCCAAAACCTGTCGTTCTATGGTAGGTGCCGTTCTATTGTAGGTGCCGTTCTATTGTAGGTGCCGTTCTATTGTAGGTGCCGTTCTATTGTAGGTGCCGTTCTATTGTAGGTGCCGTTCTATTGTAGGTGCCGTTCTATTGTAGGTGCCGTTCTATTGTAGGTGCCGTTCTATTGTAGGTGCCGTTCTATTGTAGGTGCCGTTCTATTGTAGGTGCCGTTCTATTGTAGGTGCCGTTCTATTGTAGGTGCCGTTCTATTGTAGGTGCCGTTCTATTGTAGGTGCCGTTCTATTGTAGGTGCCGTTCTATTAGAAGAACTACGGCACTCCCAGTGGGGCGTTTTTCCCAACACTACTGGCAGGTCACGCGGCGTATCCGCGAGGAGTATAGAGCGCCGGCTGGGGGCGTCTGGCCCGGCTCATGCGAGCTTAGACAAGGGTGCGTGCTTGATGCACTCGCTGCTAGTGAAGGGAACTGGGTGGTGTGTGGAGGTGGAAATAAGTTTTTTTTTTTTTTTTGAGTTTTAGAATTTTGGTTCCTAGGGGGGGGGGGGGAATACACTTTTTGATAGACTTTTTTTCTGGTTATTATCGAATGCTATATTTTCGAATTTTTCAGAAGTGTTTTTCTTTGAAAATGCGGGTGAGATGCAAACAGTAGAGAAATTTTGTACGATATAATATACAATCAAATAAAATTTCACATCACATGTGACATTCATGACGGAAAAAAATCAAAATTGTGCAAATGCATTTGATTCGAATTCGTGAAGTTGTATTCAAAATTGACCTGAAAAATGTGAAAAAGCAATAATTTTATGCCAAAAATAGAAAATTTGAGGAAGATTCCAAAAAAATCGAATTGGGCACAACAAATTGACCAAATCGCTTAAGAGGGGAAATATTCAAGGGGGAATTATTCAAGCAAATTCAAGCAACAACACTTTTTTCCAGTTGACGCACAGTTAGATTTCTAGCCTGCCGGCTGCTTCGTTCGTTTGACTTTTTTACATTCGTCTTCCAGTTATGATGTGCAAATAGTTATCTTGGATGACGTTGCCAGAAGAAATATAATTGAGGCGTTCAATTCTAAAAGTCGACAAGTCCAAATTTTGAAAATTTAGAGTCAGGTCCGGATGTTTTAAGTGGGGCTGCTCCCACCCATTTTTCATTTTTTTCCATTTGACACATTTGGGAAAAATGTCAAAAAAGTGGGCAAACAGTCGGCAAGTCAATTTCATTTTGCGCAAAAAGTCGACAAGCCCACTGTGCATACCGTATTTTTTCGAAATACCCCCCGGGGGGTGATTGTTTCATAGTGGCCTCGAGAGGGGGGGGGGTATTTCGAGGGGTGCTATTTCGAGGAAATACGGTAGCCTTTTTCTGTTGCGGTAAGAAAGAAATGTGTAGGTCCGCCACGTGCACCGATTCTTAAAAGTTGACAAGTCCATAATATAGACTGTGGACATAAACAGTTGTCAATCGAGATGAACCAAGGCACTCACTCATGTTTCAATGCATAAAAGTACAGAAAACTACAGGGGAAAAAACGTCACAGCTGTATAACCTGCGGTCAGTTCCGCAAGTATCAAGACTGTCCTTTTAACTTTACTCTTTACTCTTTATTTTACTCTTAACTTTCCATTTTACATTTTACTTCATTTTAACTTTTGACTGTAACTTTTGACTTTTTAATTATTACAGTACTAATAACTTTTGACATTACTGTTTACTTTACTCTTTAATTTTGCCACTTGAGGAAATGGCCCGGGGATATACCAACACCTACATATTTATCAACCATATTTACTTGAACAATTCACCCGGGAATATGTTTTCATCAGACCTTTTTTTGGGGGGGGGGGCGGTTAGGTATTTGAGGGGGAATTATTCACAATTATTATTTTAGGGCATCAACGTGAAATTTATTTGTCGGTGGACCATTCTTCATCCAACGTTTTTCAATCAAATTCGAATTAAACATCTCCCATATGATAAAGTTTTCATTTAAATGTGAGTATTGAACATAAATTTTTGAAAAAAACTTGAAAAAAATGAATTTATCAGTGACTTTTTTATTTCTCGTTTCACCTTTTATTTGTCTTTGTGCAGTAAATCCACCTTAAAGCCGGAGTTACAGCATAACAATAAATTGCATGAGGAAAGCGGAAACGGAAAACGGAAACAGAAAAAAATTTGCCTGCGGAAAGCGGAAATGGAAAACAGAAAGTTGACACCCTAATTAGGTAGACGGCATTATAATTACCTGATGATTGATCATCATTGATGTTTCACTCTTTAGTAATGATGGCAAACCCTCCAGAAAAAAAAGTATTTAAATTTTTAAGTGTTTTTTCTAAACTGACTTTTTCAATTTTCGAATTTTTTCCCAAAATAGTTTTCGAATTTCGAATTTAGTTTCTGAATTTTCGAATTTTCCAATCTTTTTTTCGTAGTTTTCGAATTTTTTGGGGCACTTTTTGAATTAAAAAAATAGTTTTCAATTTTTTTTTTGAAAAAATTGGAATTAAAGCATTAAATGCAGTATTTGAGTAGTTTCCACGTTCAAAAAACCTTTGGACCTTTTCACAGTTATCTTAAATCACTCACAGTATACTAAGTTTACTGTAAATATCATGGTTTCATACAACATCGATCAAAAACAGGGAAAGGCAATGAAATGAAACATTTTCAAAAGCAAAACCAACACACACAAATCACATGCAGTTTGTCCACAAACTATTTACAATTCACTTGAATAATAACCCCCTTTTTCTAGTAAAATGCACTGTAAAATGTCAAATGTAATACAGTGTCCCATCAACTCATGTAAAATGTCCTGAAAAAGGTAGATGTCATGCAAAGTGTCTAAAATGCTCTGTAAAATGGCAAATGTCATGGAACGTATCTAGGTAAATTCATGTAAAATGCCCTGTAAAGTGACTAATGTCATGCAAAGTGTCTAAAGTCATGTAAAAGTCCCTGAAAATTCGGTGTTGGTTGGCTGCAGTTGGTGCACATGCAGTGCCATGTTTTCTGGGGTTGAATGGCTTCCAAAACAGACAACCCTCCCATTGTATGGTCGATTGATGATCGATTTTTCTGATGGAGTGGCATCTGTTTCAGCGGAGATAGGGACTTGGGTGCCGCGCCGCTTTATGCATTCATCCACAAAAGCATCGCGGTTGCGGCACAAACATTTAAATGTTTTTTATGCTTTTTATCTGTTTTTTACGCCACTGCAGACGCACCGCAGATCATATATCGGTTGATTTAGCATGTTGAAGTGAAGAATGCACTTTGTGACCTTGAAATCCCTAAAAAAATTCGAAAAGTCTTTTCGAAATTTTAGAATTTTTGAATTTTCGCATCTTTTGAAAAATAAATCGATTTTTATGTATTTTTTTCACCGCGTGCTCAAAAATTCGAAAAGTCTGAAAAAATTCGAAAATTCGAAAACGTTTTCGAATTTTCGAATCTTTTTTTGCCATCGTTACTCTTCAGAAGCGGGTGGCTGATATTTTATAGATAAAAACTGCAATTAACAGTTTATTGTGGCCACAAAAGATAGTTTTCAACTGAAATTTTGAAAACATGTAAATCAGCATTGAACACATTTGAGTTTTATAGAATGAGGTGCCCGTCATCTACAGTTGATGGAGAGTGAAAATGACTCATTCTATAAAACTCAAAAACGTTCAATGCTGATTTACGAGTTTTCAAAATTTCGGGTGAAAACTACCATATTACCTCGAAATACCCCCAGGGGTTTTATTATTTCGCCAGAAAAATTTTAGGGGGGTATTTCAAGGCGGGGGTCTATTATTTCGCCAGAATTTTTTCGAAATTCCCCATACTCAGACGTAGAAAAATCAAACAATTACGTAGATGTATATGTGTTTATAGGCATATATAACTGTATATACACCTAAACCCTTTCCTAAGGTCACTCAATAATCGGTTTTAATGTATGTTCTGGATTGTACAGATCACAAACTGCGGTATTTGTCATGTACGTTCTCTTTACACTCAATTTTAGGGGGGGTATTTCGACGGGGGTTTATTCAAGGGGGGGTTAATTCGAGGTAATACGGTAGCTTGTGTGGGCCACATCATTGCATGATAGCATGCATAAATGGGGGTTTTGCCACGATAAATACCACAAAAACCGAAGAAAACCACCCCAAATTTTCATTTGTATGTGAAATTGTGCACATGTGCACAAAAATACTTAAGCGGCGTTTACACTGCATTTTGTGCCGACAAAAAAAGAAGACAAAAAGTTTCATAATTCCACAATAAAGTTCCATATCTGCAAGACAAAGCAGTGAAGTATACTCAGTAGTTGAGTGTACACACATGCCAATTTGCAGATAATTCGGGCATGTCGTTCACGATTTAAAAACAATTACATTTGTCGGTTCGGTTTTCGTTTTGAAACCGAACCGACAAGTGTAATTTGCTTTTAACTCTTGAACGACACATTATCGCAAATTATCTGCAAATTGGCATGTGTGTACACTTAACTAGTGAGTATACTTCAGTGCCTTACCTTGCAGATATGGAACTTTATTCCGGAATTATGGAACTTTTTCACTCGTTTTTTTTTGTCGGCACACGAAACCAGAGTTGTTAAAATACCGGTATTTTTGGAAAGTGTAAGTGTAAGTGTAAATACAATTTTCAAATTTTGAGTATGGATACCAAAAGTGTAAGGTATTTGATAAATACCTAGGAAAGTATAAAAAAGTGTAAGTGTCAAAAAAATTTTTAGAAAGAGCTCTCACTGTTGAGCATTAGAAAACACCGCTGTTCTCACCTTTAGATCAATTTATCTATAATTTTCATTCATTATTTCACATTTTACGGCCTTTTATGAAACATTTCAGACTGTAACAAATACTGTCGTGGTATGAAGTTCCCTAATAATGGCACTTTTTCAGTGTTGATATTTTACTGATTAAGCAATGCGATACACACTGTTTAAATGCAAGAATGGACATGCAACAAATGTCAATGCAAAAGTTGACTTCGTGTCCAGCTGGTTAATTTCCATTGATCTTGTCCTTTTTACAAAAGTATGATGAAACTGTAGAATACCATGCGTACTGATCAAAAGTTGTAGATCAAAGGTTAGTTTGTACATTTGCCATATTTTCTACATTCGATGCATTTTTCGTACATGACCCTATTTTATGCTTTCTCAAAAGCATAAAACAGGTCTATCTGATTGAAAAAAATACACTTTCTGTACCCGAGTATTTTGCCCAGGAAAGTGTAAAAAAAGTGTGTGGGTATTTTATGAAAGTGTAAGTGTAAGGGTACCTAAATATAAATACCAATTTACCCGGGTATTTCGGGTAAGTGTAAATACACATTCGCAACCCTGCACGAAACCGTGTAAACGCCGCTTTTAGCGAAACAGTACCTAATGCAAATTTCAGCTTTTGTCAAAGAAATCGTCTTTTTTCTTGCATTTTTTATAATAAAAATCATAAGAAACTTTGACCATCCCTCGTCTTAACTGTGTTTTCGTCTGGTGTATATTAGGTACCGTATTTCTTCTAATAGAAGAGCGCCGTTCTACCGTCAACTTGTTACCCTCCGTTTGTTTGGAGGTGCCGTTCTATTGCAGGCTGCCATTTTTTCACCAATCTTTATCACACTTTTTTACTTGTACATTGACTGTTTAATGAAACAAGATAAACATTTCAATATTTATCATAGCATCTGTTTAAAACAAAACCAAATGTGAAAAACCCACTGAATCATAGTTCTGAACACTTTTGATGTTCTCACAACCAATTTTTCAATTTTTTCTGCGTTTTGGCAGCCTCCCAAAGTCCCAACGTTATTTCTATCTGGCGTTCTATTGAGGTGCCGTTCTATTGGAGGCTGCCGTTCTATTGTTTTGGAGGGGGAAAAAGTGCTAAAACCTACCGTTGTATTAGAAAAATATGGTAGTATAAAATACGTGACACTACATTTGATCGAACGCATTTAGCACGTGCAAATTTATGTAAATAAATAATAATAATTAGGTACACAGTCACAAACAGTTTTGGACGTTATCACATTTACCCTTAGTAAATATCAGACATGCCTGCAGAGTAGTTAACTGAACTTGTTAAAACTATATGTAAATGAGAAGTATTTTTACTCACCACTAACGATGGCAAACACTCTCAAAAAAGTATTTAAATTTTTAAGTATTTTTTTAAAATGACTTCTCAAATTTTTGATTTTTTTCCAAAAATAGTTTAGAATTTTTGAATTTAGTTTTCGAATTTTTGAATCTTTTTCACTACTTTTCGAATTTTTGAATCTTTATGTTACTTTTCGATTTTTTTTGCATCAAATTATTGAATTTTCAAATTTTTGGTCTGACTTTTGAATACATCTTTATGTTTTACAGCCTTACCGCTGTTACCGCATAAGCATTTTGCTTCTGCTGCTACAAAAAATCCATGTGAGTATGATTTTTTTGGTTACGTTTTGTCATTTTTTAAGCCGGATTTACAGCATAAAGATCAATAGGAGGTGATGCGACAAATTCAACATTGCTGCAAATTCGATTACCGTATTTCCCCCCTCAAATACCCCCCTCAAAATGGGCACTATGCATTTGTGGTCCGGGAAATGCATAACAGACGTTCAGAACACTTACTGTGTTACGTTAGAACATCGTTTATACCATCTACATCCTTATATAAGGCTGTAAAAACTTATAAATGGTGGTTATTGTTGCATTTTTCACGTTTTTCTCTCAAAATTTTCACTCTGAAAAAATAAACCCCCAGGGGTAATTCGAGGAAATACGGTATACAAAAACCGTAAGAGCTACGGTTTTCAAAATTGACATGTGGAAAGAACACACTCAAATATATCCACATTTATGAATATTTTTTTCCATCGTTACTCACCAAAAAGTATGGAAAAAGTAAAATATTTTTTCACTCATACTCATGCGTAAATGTGAGTGAAATACTTGATTTCACAGGAAAATGTAAAAAGGAGTACTTTTCCCCTGGCAAGTGTAAAAGCTACTACTTTTTTACACGTGAGAGTGATTTTTACACTATAAGACATAATAGATGTCGTTTTTAGTAATTATTAAGTATTTAAAATGATATGATTTCATCAAGATTTTCTTATTTTAGCAATAAAAATTGTGATTTTAGCAACATAAAACACAGTTAAAATGTACGCGTAAAAGTGAGTACATTAAAAAAGTATATGTAAATGTATCTAACGCGTACTCGCGTACGCATATTTTTCGAGTAATTGTACGCACACTTTAACAACTGTGCACGCGTGTCTGTTCTGATTGTTCTGAACACTGTTCTGATCTGCGTGAACACATTTTCACGTGAATGAGCAGCATGTCGTGGACATCACTGCCATAGGGGGGTGCAAGGTCCCAATTTGTGCTTGTGACATTCACAATCACATAGGCCAAAATTTGACCTTGTGACACTTTTTACTAGGTAAACTAGGTATTTCTGCTTGTGACACCGAAAATTCCGCTTGTGACATTCACAAGCGCACAAGCACTTACGCCGCCTATGGTCACTGCCACTGGTAATATCCTATTACTGTAGCAGTGTGATAGGCTTATCTAATAAATTGAAAATTTCCCATAGTTTTATTCTCGTTTTGTTTTGTACATACCTAGTTTGAATTATACCGTAAATACTCTATTAGTACGATTGTCGCATTTATTGTTATTAGCACATTTTTTGGGGTCACATTTTTGGAGCAGTCGCATTACCTAATAGTAGGGGGGTTGCATTTTTTTGCCTCAACTCAACGACTGAACTGTCTACATAACTCTAGTGTGAGCATGACATTGTAAATCAATATTGTATAGCAATCAACACAATAATGCCACTGTATTGGCTACTTATATCCTATATACTCGAATAATTCCCCCGCCTTGAATAATTCCCCCCTCTTAGACGAGTGAGAAAAAAATAATTCCCAACTCGAATACCCCCCCCCTATAGGCATATGATAAAGTTTTTGCATCCAATTTGAACAAAAATTGAACGTTACTTAGTAAATAAAGGGGTAATTCGGGGTATTTCGATAACCGGAAAATTTCGATTTTACGCTGCAATTCTACGCCAGCTGAAGAAAAACACATCGATAAATCAGCTACTCCAGGTGATTGCATGCAAGTACATAGCGTAGAAAATATTTTTCTTCAGCTGGCGTAAAATTGCAGCGTAAAATCGAAATTTTTGAATTTTCAGAATAAAATAGAAGTGACCGTGGACGATGACCTTTGGTCACAATGAAGATAATGATCTCCTGACTGATAAAGATAAAATCTTCCTGACTGCGAATCAGGAGATTCTGGGTTCGACTCCCAGTACAGTCACCATGTAGCGGTCCCGGGTCGAGCACAGCTCAAATAGCTTGCCCCTGGTGCCGCCGAACTTGTGGCACAGCGTCAGCAACGACCAGTCCACCACGAGAAAGGCCGTGCCACTCAAATTGGCCTTGGCCGCGGAAATGCGGAGCGTTCGTATTGGTTTGCGATTACTTTAAAGTCTTCACAACGTCGCCACGCGACAAGTGGTCCAAGTGTGTGTCAACTCAAAGGCGTGTTCATGTCAACTCATGGGCGACGGTGAACAGCGAAAATCAACCGAACGTGCGAGTAGGCTCAGAATCACTGAACGACTAAATATCAAATGCGGCCCTATTTATATCGCCCGTGAAACGTGCGCTGCAGCGATCATGCGCTGGCGCACCGCCCTAATGCGGCCGCTCTGCGTATTATCACTGCAGCGCATGGAAAAACGACGCGGCGTGCGCTTACACTGGGCGCATGTGTAACACCGGTCACGTCCGGCACCCTATTTTTGATCGTACTTGTGACACCCTATCTCCAGTTCTAGGGCGCGCCAGAAGCTGAAACTTAGGGGAGGTATTGGTGCAACCCCCCTCTACTTCTCATGAACTTGGGGGGTCGCGGCGACTCCTCTCAGGGTGGGTCTCCCTAAATGCAAAAATTTTTTTGGCTTTTTTGGTGTCCCACAGCAGCTCCGGCACCCGCTGATTTCTGAACTGTGGGAGCGGTATAATATGGTATAATATAAAATTTTGGGGATGTGTTACCAACACCACTCCCCTACTATACACTATTCAATCATGTGAGATTAACGTGAAAAATTTCTCAAAAATTTGCTTATTCTCCAAAAAACACCACTCCCCAATAGATCGATGACAGAAAATTCACTTTTTGGAACTTTTTTATTAGACACTTGAAGAGATGGTTTACGATACTTTAAAGGGAAGGGTTTGATGTTTAAAGTTATGTAAAGAACCATACCTCTAAAATGCATACATTGCAAAATTTACTTGGGTAGAATTTCAAAGTGTAAATTTTGCAAATTTTTGTTCCTGCAATGATGTCATTATGATGTCATAAAATTCGCCCTAAGTAACTTTTGCAATGCAGGCATTTCAGAGGTATGGTTCTTTACATAACTTTAAACATCAAACCCTTCCCTTTTAAGTATCGTAAACCATCTCTTTAAGTATCTAATAAAAAAGTTCCAAAAAGTGAAATTTTGTCATCAATCTATTGGGGAGTGGTGTTCTTTTGGAGAATAAGCAAATTTTTGAGAAATTTTTCACGTTAATCTCACATTATTGAATAGTGTATAGTAGGGGAGTGGTGTTGGTAACACCCCCCCAAAATTTTAGATTTATACCGCTCCCACAGCTCAGAAATCAGCGGGTGCCGGACCTGCTGTGGGACACCAAAAAAGCCAAAAATAATTTTGCACCTAGGATGACCCACCCTGAGAGGGTTCGCCGCGACCCTCCCAATTCATACGAGGTAGAGGGGGGTTGCGCCAATATCTCCCCCAAGTTTCAGCATCTGGGGCACCCTAGAACTGGAGATAGGATGTAAGAAGTAAAATAAAAAAATGGGTGCCGGACGTGACCGGGAAGGTGTTTACGTATACTTTGAAAAAGTTTGGTACTCTAAACAACTCTGAACTCCAGCATATTTTGACCCTTCTATGTAAGACGCACTACTACCGCACTAATAGAAGGGCACCCTTTTATTTTGTCGTCAACTTTTTTACCCGCCCTTCTATTGGAGACGCCCTTCTATTGGAGACTGCCCTTCTATTTTTTCACCATGTTCTCAGCGAATTGTTTTGACGTTCTGCCAATGTTTTTCAAACTGTTACATCACACACAGTGTATATAATGATCATGGTTGGTTTTAGTAAAATTCTTTTTACTAAAATTGTATTTTATTTTTATTAAAATTGTATTTTATTTTTATTTTATTCATGTTTCATTTTATTTTATTTTATTTTATTCTGAAATGTCATTAATGGCCCCACGCACACTAGTTTACTGGCGTTTTCAGTTTACTGGCGGTAAACTCAATTTTTTAGTTTACCGGCTAAATTCACGCATAGTAAAAGTGGGTGGAGTTTAGGCCACCATCTTTATTTTTTTCAAGTTTGCCTGTGATGTGAATTTACGCTGTAAACATTAATTTCTAATTTCTTATATTGTGGAAGAACGGAGCATTGCTCATGCAATTTTTTTGCGTCATCGTGTACAGTACGTTGTGTAGATGTTGTCAAAATTTTTAAAATATTTTTAAGTGCAACATTGGATTTTTTATTGAATTTATCAGTTTTTTGTGTATATAAATTTTTATAAAATCACCTGTTATGTTTTTTTGTTTATTGAAATGTTCTAAATTATCAGTTTTCATTGCGCTATCGATTGGTGTACACGGCAGACATGAAATATAAACTTTCAATTTTTTATGATTTTATTTCAATTAAACGCAAATAAATCACTAGCATGTGAACGGAAAGCCCGAATGCGAAAAAAAAAATCACACATGAAAGAGGAACATGAGATGCACACATCACACAATTTTTCGCGGCGTGAAACGAAAGACTTGGCGAATTATGATTTAATCACAATTAAAAAAGAATTAATCAGCCAAAAATCGAATAGTGAATGAAAATTGTCCATTCAACGACAGTGTACTACAGAACAGCCATCATGACCTGTTGCAAGCAAAAAATGTAGTGTAGCTGTAGCAGATAGCATGAAAATGAATTTTTTGTATTTGTTACATCAGTTTACCATTCCAGTGCCACTTTAATGCTAACTGCCACTGCAACGGAAATTATTCAGTTTGATTTTTATATTCAACATAGTTGTAAATTCAGCAGTCAGCAGGATTCACCCACGCAACACGACCGGCGGGCGTCATCATCCACTGCTTGATTGCATCCCTGAGGGGCGCGCTTCTCTTTCGTCAACGTCCCGTCGGATTGGCACATTCGGGATTGGATCCATGTTATCTGGCTTCTCTCTTGTCAATGTACATTTGTATTTACACTGGAGGGACAACATCAGGCTGAGTCAATTTGAGTCAGAAGATGCAGATATAAACAAAAATACTGCTTGTAGCACTAGTAACTTGTTTTACTATGCCTGATATTCTTTTATTTAATTTCTCACATTATTAGCTGTTGGTTACAAACATCTTATATGTATTCCTTTTTAAAGTTTACTATATGTATGAACTTTTACATGTATTCCCTTTTTTAGTTCACTATATGTTTGAATTTATACATTTTTCTGCGTGGCCACAATTTATGGCAAAATATTAAAAAATTCATAAAATTTTTTTGGAAAAGAGTTAGGACTTGTAAAAAACACCATTAAAACCGCGATTTTTTTCTGCACATGTCAGTTAAAAAATGGCTCAAATCCGACCTACGAGTGACAAATGAAGTTACTTTGAAATCGGTGGGGGTCGCGGTCAAACTCAAGAAAAAGCGACGATTTTGCGACGTTTTTGGCGACTCTCGCGATGATTTACGACGGTTTAATTTAGAGTTAAATAGTAAAAGTAAACTGGCGACGCGTCGCCTTTTTTTAATTGAGCAGGGTTATGGTAGCGTCGCAAGCGTCGCAAAAGTCGTTCAGTTTGCCGGTGCGTTTCATGCGACTATCATACTGTTAAAGTGCAAAAAGTAACAACTTTATGAGCAGAATGATAATTAACAATCATTATAAGCATCAAAATAAGACATACATGCTTTAACAAGCACAAATTACATGATTCAGATGAAATTCATAAAACAGTAGTTTACATCTTATGTGCAACACTTTCTGCGTCGCACGCGTCGCTAGCGACGCGTCGCTGAAAATTGCATTCAGTTTGCCCATTACGTTTCACATAAAAAATAATCTGGCGACGCGTCGCATTTCTGTGACTTGCCGAAACCACTAACCCCAGAAAGTGAAACACCACAGTAAACTAAAGTACACATGTCGATCAAAAATGTAAACCGACGCGCGACGCGTCGCGTTTCAGTTTACATTTTTGATCGACGTGCCGCGTTGGTAAACTAGTGTGTACACCCACAATAAAATAAAATGAAACCATTTTACAAAAATTTTACAAAAATTTTACAAAAATTTTACAAAAATTTTACAAAAAAATCGGAATATTGGATGCAAGGCCATCAAACAATGGCTAGAAGCATGCAGATGAATACAAAAAAATTTATGTAGACTTGTGACACGGATTGCGATGCGACGCAGGTAGGGCTCTTGAATTTTGACCCTCACAGGGGCTGGATTGGTATGTAGCTAATTGCTACTCCTGAGGGAAGATAGCTAAAAAATATTGTTATTTTTAGGGGGTGGGGGGCTTGCGGGGTTCAATATATGGGCTTTTTAAGGTGTGGAATTAAGAAAATAGGGAAAAATCACATAAGTTAGTGATTTTTAAGGTGAAAATATATGAAAAGGTGTGAAAATTTACAATTTTGCGCAAAAATGTTTTTCAATCACAACAATGAAAGCAACAACAAGGCAAATTGGCAGCTACAATCTTAAGCAACATGATAGAAAACCTTTGCTAGAATTTTACAGATGCTTGATTTATTGTAAAATTTTACTAAAATTGTACATAAATTTGAATTTTTGTACAATTTTACTAACATTTTAGTAAAATTGTATTTTTTTTATTATTAATTTTCCATTTTATTTTATTTTATTTTATTCTTCAATTTTCCATTTTATTTTTATCTTATTTTTATTTTTTTTCTGAGATTTTGCCAACCCTGATAATGATGATTTATAGAGTTCAGTTAAAATTTGATGTTAAAATATCACAAAATCACAATGGACCAAGCAAGACCACTCAAGCACAGCGTCCGCAATTTAATTCTTTTATGCATTTGGCACAATTCCAGCATTTTGCGTACCTTCTATTGGAGACCGCCCTTCTATTTATTATGTGGCCCAAATTAAGTCGAAAAAGTGTACCTTCTATTGGAGACGCCCTTCTATTGGAGAATGGAGACTCGCCCTTCTATTAGAAGAAATACAGTAACGGGTGTAGAATCTTGCAGATGACTGCATTGACAGCGTTGATTTGCTATGCATTGCTATCGATGCAATTGGCACCGTGCCAAGGCTACAACATTCTGGTCACGGTGCCCGGCCTTTCGCGCAGCCAGAACCTCATTATGTACAGATTAGCTGACTATTTGGCCGAGCGCGGACACAATGTTCGTTTGTCGGATTTATTTTAACACAGTTGCATCGATGCTCGGGAAGTGGTGAAAGCATAAAGGCGGAGTTTCAGCATTTTGAGGAAATATGGTATATATCTACACAAACTAGTCTACTAGAGGTTGCGATGAAAATTGGCAGCAATAAATACCAAATATACAGCGCATACATACATGCATAGATGATGTATTTACATTGCATACATGATGTACATCACATAAATACATCGTGTACATCGCGTACATGATGTACATTATTCCAGGAGGGGGTATTTCGAGGGGGTAAGTTATTCCTCAGTTCGCTATAACCCGGGGGTATTCCGAGGGAGGGGGGGGGTCAATTCAAGGGGGTCATAATCCGAGCCAATTCAAAACGTCTCACACTGCCCCCCCCCCCCGCACTTCGAAGGTGACCGTGCTCAAGGCGGAGATGTTCCCCGAAGCCAAGAGTCCCCCGCTGAAGCACGCCAACGCGGTGTCCTACACGGTGCTCGACGACGCCCGTCTGCTGGACAACCTGCGCGAGCACATGTGGGCGATGCCTTGGAAAAACGACACTGGCAGTGGAGTGGTGTATACTATGCGCACGGCCGCTCAAGTCGCCGTGCCGCTATTGTCCGCTGTTTGTTTTCTGGCCATGTATAAATTAGCCCTTGGACATTTTATGGACTTTTGAAAGAAGTTAATGGACCACGTGGACTTAACAAGGGTGGACTTATCATAATATTACGAAAGAATGAGCGCACACACACACACACTAGTTTACCATTGTGAATTGCTCGACAGTTTTGGTAGACTGTTTTGACAAAAGAGTACGAAACACTGAACAGAATTCAATTCAATTCAATTCAATTAGGTTTACTTGACTCAGACCTCAAAAGCCAAATGCAAGTAAAATACAACATTCATACCCATCGAGTACTCCTATTTTGCGGTCCTAATAGGTGAGTTTGTGCGCGTTGTATACACAGAATATGTGGGAGAATATAGAGAAAACACCTAGTCTACTTAATACCTTACTATTGAGTGGGCGGCAGACAACATTGCCAGAAACACCGAAAAATAAAACACTCTAGCACCCCACGACCCGGTTTTGTCCGTGTTTAAAAACAGTTGGTAACATTTGAACAAAAACAGAACATAAAAGAATAAGGTGAAAATCAACATTTTGATGTTAAGTGAAAATCATAATCGTCGTTAAAAGTTCCCATTTAGTCACAGAATAATCATAATCTTTCCGGGGCGTTTTCCGCTTGTTATTCCATAGGTTTTATCCATTTATATGACATTTTTGACATTAGAAAAACAGGTTTGCTGTGTTTTTAATTCCCAGGTTTGAATTGTTACATTAGATATCTCTAATTGTTCGCCGTTTCCTACTTCATTTTACCATTCATCTTTCCAAGAGTCACACTTATCACCTTTTTCACTTTCCATCCCTCACATCATTACCAAAAATCTTGATCAACATCGCGTCTTGTTGTGTCGCACTGATACCAAAATTAGAGTTATTAACCACTTTGCAAATTGATACAGTTTTGTACAGTGTGAGTATACATAGATCTTCTTTGCCTTCAGTGTCAGCTTACTGGCTAACCGGGGATCCCGCTTGCGAACGATGAACCGTCGCTGCGTTCGCCCCAGTTTTCCAGTAGTCTGGCCAGATTACCCAGGTGTTGCGACGCATCAATACGCATTTTATGACATACTGCGGCATCAAAGACCGTGCACGGAATCTGTCTCGGAATGCTATGGCTAGTTTGTGGCGTAACTAATGCTGTCTCCGCCTTGGATGTGGCATCTTTGCCGCACCGTCGGCTGCAACAGTCTTCACTAATCGACCTAGCCCACTCTGTGCGCCAGAGTGTCACCGTTGGATGTTGACATTGTCCCAGGTAATGGGACATTGTCATCCAGAATGACCACCCCAGCGATTCACATAACGGACAGTTCATCCATTGTCTTATATTGTTTTGCCTAAAGCGTATTTGCTGTGTATTTGGTAACCAGCCATGCCTCCCGGCAAACCATCTATGCTCAGACACCTGTAGTGTTTCTGGCAATAGAGGTGTGATTTCCCTTAATACTTGGTTTTCTTTTTGTATACTTCTTGTTGCGTGTATTTGTGGTTTTAGTCCAATCTCCCATCCGTAGTGTTTACAGGCGGTTAGAACTGTATCCTTACCAAGTGTTTCCGTGTTTCCCAGATTCATCTCTGTCTTTGCCGTATTTGCCCGCCCTTCCGGTGAGTTTTTTCTGGTTACGCCCACCGACCCTTTTTGCTCCCCCCAGATTTTTGCTGCTAGTTTAGTCGTTCTTGATGCTTTTTCAGATTTCAGGTAGTCGTTGTATCTAATTATGCTGTATTTGTACCAGCATTCCATTGTCCTAATATTCCAGTCTATTCCCAACAATTTGTTTGACATGTGTTTTCCTACATTCCCCACTTGTCGGTATAGTCCCATCTGTGAAGACGTCATTTGTTTTAGCGCAGTTTTTGAGAGTCCCGTGATTTCGACACCATACATCACTGTGCTGGCCACATACGCCCCCCAGAGCATATTTAGTGCCCATATTTGTCTTCGACTGTGTTTTGTCACTTCTTTAGCAAGGAATTTCCCCTTTGTTAACTTATCCATATATCCGCTTTTTTGTTTTTGAAATGGATCACGACCGCTGCACAGAAGAATTCCCAGATATTTAGTCTCATCACATTCTCTTATGATTTGCTTATTTCCATCTGTCCCTATCCCCAGGTACCACTCTCTGTTTGCGTCCGCAGTTCTTCTAAAATGTAGGATCATGCTTTTCTGTTCACTGATCCCAACCCCCCATTCATAACTCCACTCTGTGAAAATGTCCATTATCTTCTGCAGATCCACGTCGTTATTTGCCATGAGAACCACGTCATCCACAAAGAACCCAGCTGGTATCCTCTTCTGTCCTAATTTGGCACCGAGTTCGCTTCTTTCCAATTTTGTTCTTAGATCGGCCATGTACAGCACATATAATGTAGGACTTAAGCAGCACCCCTGCCGCACCCCTAGCGGGTAGTCAAGTTCATCCGTGCAGACTTCGTTGTACTGCAGATAGCATTTTTGATCCGTGTAGGTGCTTTCTATTGCCGTGCACAGATTTTTCCCGTATCCGTAGTCTCTTAGCTTCACCCAGAGGCGCCCGCGATCAACCCTGTCAAATGCTTTCACTGCATCAACAAAGCATGCTGACAGCCGATTTGTTTCCGCCAGGCATCCCTGTAGTATCACATGGTTGTCTGTTGTTCTTCTGTTTGCCCTGAATCCTGCTTGCATATCACTGAAGGCATTGTTGCATTCAAAACCGTCCATCAGTCGTTTATTTAGGATTGAGCAGTACAGCTTTAGGATGTTGCATTGTATCCCGACTGTCCTGTAGTTATTCACATCTGATTTTGAGCCCTTTTTATGTAGCAGGACCAATTTGCACGTTTGCGCGCAACTTGGTATTTTTTCCTGGCCACTAAACCACCGGTTCATTTGATTTTTCAGTGTGACAACTAGGTTCGGTCCCGGCATCCTCAGCATCTCATGCGATATCCCTGTCGTTCCAGCCGATTTTCCCAGCTTTAGTCGCTTGCAGGCTTCTCGTGTTTCCGCTGTCGAAATTTCCGCATCCAGTCTGTCAGCCAGGGCCTTGTCGATAATACCTATCATACCACTGTCGGTTCTAAAATTCACTTTTGCTGGATTCGGTGCTTGTATTCTCTTCCAGAATTCATTTAGAACGTGTTTTAGTTCTGCGTCGTCTTTGCATGGTCTATTTCCAATTTTGAGCATAGGGTACTTTACATCAGCCTCTCTTAGTTTCTGGGCCATCTTGTACAGATTAGTGTTTTCGATTCCATACTGAAGTTCATTTTCCATTATTTGCTCTAGTTTGTCGTCATGTGCGGATATTTCTTGTTGTCTGATTTCTCCTAACCCCCTTTTTCGGTATTCTCGATATTCTAATATACCAAGTCTGCCTTCATGCAAGGCGCGTCTTTTCTGCTTAAGCATTCTTTTGATCTCCCGTATCTTCTTGCCATACTTTGTTTCTTTCCTTTTCCGCTGTTTTCCCCCAAACCAGCACTTCGCCCATTGCTGTAAAAATTCAAGCAGGGCGTCATAGCTGGATGGGGGACACGTCGGATTGATGACGTTTTCAATCTCTCTTAGAAATTTTGTGGATTTCTCCTTTCCTCTAATTGACCACCCCCTAGAGGTTGGCAATGTTTTTTCCTCTGTTTCTCCCCCTGACTCCACGGAAATCTCCACAACAAGTCCACTGTGATCAGACATTATGGGGCTATTTCCGTGTCCTAGATTTTTGATCGCCGCCGTAGCCATGTCCACTTGATTGTCTATTAGACAGTGATCAATTCTCGTCTTCGTGTGTCCGGATTCGAAGGTCCACCATTGCCCTATTTTGTCGTCCAAGACTGCCATGTCCATTGCGGAAATCCATCCTTTGAGTAGCCTCCCGTTGCGGTTTGGTGTGACAATGCACCGACCTGCCCCAAACTGCTCTTGGCCTAAGGCTCCGTTGAAATCACCGATTACAATTGTATCCCTACCAGAACTGCGATTACATATAATCCTGTTTCCTATCGTTTCCAAGATTTGCGAGTTGACATCCCTTAGTTCCCTGTCTCTTTGTATCCACCCTTGGTCCAGAAGGTAGACAGCGACGATGTCAAGTTTTCCAGCTAGAGTGGAAATTGTCATTGCCACCGTATTACTCTCAGTATCCCCCGCTGTAATCGGACCTTGCATATATGCAGAAACTGATTTCTTTATATACACAAGGAAGCCACCGTTGTTGGATTGCGGCTTTCGTATCAGGGTTAGGTTGTAATCTGGTGACTCTACCGTGTCTAGGCGTGTTCTCACGTTTGCTTCCCCTAGGATGGCCACATCGTAGCGCCCATCTGCTAACATGTCTGCAATTTGTTCATGCTTTTTCCGTGCAGATCTCACATTTTGAAAGAATATTGTCAAATTGTTCCCCCATCTCACTCCCCGCATTTGTTTATCCCTATTTGTACCTTTTGTTCCCCCTAGTTTAGCTTCTGGTTTTTGTTTTTTCAGTATCCCTGTGATTCTACCAATTTCACGTTGTTTCTGCGTACCCCTTCTACCATCGTGATCTGCACCTCCATCTTGTGGATTTCTGGTGCTACCACTTTGGTCTGTTGTGATTGCCATGTAATGCGTACGGTCATGGTGTGTCTCACTGTTGCGCGTGTGTTGTTTACTTTTGTCCGGGTTTTTACCCAAGCGTTTTTTGCGACATAGCCATTTACCCAACATCCATAGCATTATGAGACAGTTTCCTAATGCACGCAAACAGGTATCACAAAATCTAGAAATACGCCGCTTCACTGCCATTTCCCATTTTCTGCCTACTTCCCTCATCCTCCCACGCACTCCGAATCCGCATCTGCATAAGGAAAGCGCGTTTGTGTTACCGCGTACAAGATATCCTAGGTTGAGCCTACTCACTTTTGCCGCTCGATCATTTGTTTGTAAGCCTATCAGTGTTGACGATACCCATATACACGTACCAGTTCCGGCTAGAAGAGCTAGCGCCGAGATTCGTCGAAGTGGCGGCCGCGCCTGCCGCCCAGGCCTCGATACCGCGTGAACTCTCCGCGTCCGTAGCCACCTCGACCACGTGCCTGGCCGAACCCGCCGCGATTTTCTCCATAGCTGCGTCCCGTGCATGAAATGGTTGAGGTGGTCGAGTATTTGCATTTGCCTTTTTCCTAAACAGCCTACATTTCCCCTGTTATAGCCCGTAAGTAACCCGCTCTTTTGCCACAAATGGGCAAGAGCAGGATTCCTCTGGGCCATATCAAGTGTAGTATTTGGACATAATCGTTTAGACTTTGCTATTACTCTCCTAAATTACAGAATTGTTACAGTGTTTCATGGTGTTTTGGCAAAACAGTTTATCAAAATGTTCGAGCACACCATAATGTATAACAGCGCCTGAGGGGCCCGACCAGACTAGTGATGTAAAAAGCGCCAATATTTTGGCGTCAAGCGCCAAAAGTGCAACAGCGCTTTTCTGACCTTTAGCGCCAATGACGCCAGAGGAAAATGGAGCCAAGCGCCAGAAGCGCCATGGCGCCTTTTGCTTTGGCGCTAGCACCAAGCGCCAGGCATTTTTTACTAGCGCCGTGTAAAAATAGTGAAAGCGCCAAAAGCGCCATGTCGCTTTTCGTGGGCATGGCGCCAAGCACCAATGGCGCCACAGCAAGATAGCGCCAGGCGCCAAAAGCGCCATGGCGCTTTTTGCTTTGGTGCTATTCCAGGCGTCAGCGCCATGGCGCTTTTACATCACTATACCAGACTCCGCCTTTTTCCACCCCATATTTACCATAACCACGCTCAGCTACTAGACGGGTGCGAGCGGTTCCTGACGCGCGAGTCGGCCGCGCGCCAGTCGCTCGAGTCCATCAAATTCGACTTGGCCGTGGTGCACCTGATCGACTACTGCTCGCTGGGCCTGGCGCACAGGATGGGCATCAGGACCAGGGGCCAGTCCCGAACCCTGTAAATAACACTGTGAAGCGTAGAACAGAGTTGTTAAAATACCGGTATTTTTGGAAAGTGTAAGTGTAAATAAAATTGAATTAAAATTTTGAGTATGGATACCAAAAGTGTAAGATATTTTAAAAATACATAGGAATGTGTAAAAAAGTGTAAGTGTAAAAATTTTTTTAGAAAGAGCTCTCACTGTTGAGCATTAGAAAAAAACACTGTTTTCACCTTTAGATCAATTTATCTGTCATTTTCATGCATTATTTCACATTTTACTGCCTTTTATGAAACATTTCAGACTGTAACAAATACTGTAGTTGTATGAATTTCCATAATAATGGCACTTTTTCAGTGTTGATATTTTACTGATTAAGCAATGCGATACACACTGTTTTAATGCAAGAATGGACATGCAGCAAATGTCAATGCAAAAGCCAGTTGACTTTGTGTCCAGCTGGTGAATTTCCATTGATCTTGTCCTTTTTACAGAAGTATGATGAAACTGTAGAATACCATGAGTACTGATCAAAGGTTGGAAATCAAAAGCTAGTTTGTAAATTTGCCATATTTTCTACATTGAATGCATAACTGCATGTGTGCACTGTGCAGTTATTTTTTGTACATGACCCGATTTTATGCTTTCTCAAAAGCATAAAACGGCCATCTGAAAGAAAAAAATACACTTTCTGTACCTGGGTATTTTGCTCAGGAAAGTGTAAAAAAAGTGTATGGGTATTTTATGAAAGTGTAAGTGTAAGTGTAAATATAAATACCCATTTACCCAGGTATTTCGGGTAAGTGTAAATACACTTTCTCAACTTTGGCGTAGAAGGCCCTGTAAAATGTCAGGGTCCTGTAAAAACCCTGTAAAATGTGAGGTGTGATGTAAAAGTCACTGTAAGGTATCATGTGTATCCAAATATTACTGCATCGTATCCACATCTTATGTATTTTTATCCAAATCTTATTTCCAAACATAAACATTTGAATATGATATAATAAGATTTGGATACACCTGACACTTGACTCAGCCTTCTACATCATACCTGACATTTTACAGGGTCTATTCCATGACACCTGACATTTTACAGGTTTTTTTTACACTTTACAGTGTCTTTAACAGGGTCTGGGATTGCCGCCAGGGTGTTCATGAGCACGGCCATGCTCACCGACCACATGATGCAGGCGGCCGGCCTGCCCTTCGAGACCGCCTATATACCCTCGTGTGCGTTTCGCGTGCCGCGTATGAATGCTATCATGATATTAAATTATCAGTGCTTTTATTTGTCACACTCTGTACATCTAAAAAGTAGTAGAATTCACATTTTCCATGAAAAATTCCCACCTTTAGGTACATGTTTTATGAAGGAAAAACGTGTTACATGTTTTATTTTCTGAGGAAAAAGAACTCGATTTTACATTTTCCTTTTTCACATTTTCCTTTTACTTTTTCCTATTTTAATCACATGTAGTCATGAATCATGAGTAAAAAAGTGTTTTACATATACATTTACTTTGAAAAAAGTTCCGTAATTTTAACAACTCTGGGCTGAATAGTTGACGGCGCCGCGACAAGCACCGAAAAGCCTTTGGCGCAAACTCAGATGCACCCACTCGCAGCGCACCTGCCCCTGCCGGACGACATGACGTTTCTGGAGCGCGCCAAAAACGTGCTGGCGTCGAACACCTTCCTGGGCCTGTTCTGGTGGGTGGAGCGCGGATACACGAACCTCTTCAGCAGGGTCTACGGGCACGATTTCCCCAGTGCCCAAGAGCTCGCCAGGTGATTTACATCAGCATGCGTGGCTGGAAAAACGGCCCTGTGCCGGTGGTCATCTTTACCCGGTGGTCATATTGCGCTACCCGGTGCCATAGGCGGCGTAAGTGCTTGTGCGCTTGTGAATGTCACAAGCGGAATTTTCGGTGTCACAAGCAGAAATACCAACTAAAAGCATGATAATCTCTGTTTACCTAGTAAAAAGTGTCAGAAGGTCAACTTTTGGCCAATGTGCTTGTGAATGTCACAAGCATAAATTGGGACCTTGCGCTGCCTGTGCCCGGTGCTCATGTTTACTCAGTGCCACGGGTATCGCGGATAGTAGCCAAAAACTTTGCTTCCGGGATAGACAGATAGCTGAGCGGCCTCCGAGATAGATAGATAAATAGGTGGGCGGTGTGGGGGGGGGGGTTAACCCCCCCCCCCCCCCCCACGCATGAGCACCGGGTGATTGCCGTACATAAACAGTAGATGAGCACCGGGTAAAGATGAGCACCGGGTAAAGATGAGCACCGGGTAAAGATGAGCACCGGGTAAAGATGAGCACGGGTCTTTACTCCTTAGCCAACAAAGACTATTTAGTGATTATTTTTAAAGAATCAACTGCATTTTATTGATTTAATCAGGTTGCAGTCCCAAGCCTTGTAAAGTGTGAAGTAAAGTGTCAAATATAAAGTCAAATGCAAAGTAAAGTGTCAATTGTGTATCCAAATCCAAATCAGTATCAGTATACTTTTCCTTGTTTTAAAACATGCAATCGTTATGTTGCTCATCGCTTTTTATGAGCAGTTCAAACCCGGGTTGTGGGGTTCTAGAGTGTTTATATCGGTGCTACTGGCAATGTTGTCTGCCGCGTTCCTTTCTTTTACTTAGGATGTTCTAGACTTTTACAGTTTTCAACTTTCTTCTCCACCGTTCTCAATCATAGACAAAAAATGGTCAAAATTTCTGGTGGTGACAGTGAGCAGGGTTGGCAAAATCTCAGAAAAAAATAAAAATAAAATACAAATAAAATAGAAAATTGGAGAATAAAATAAAATAAAATAAAATGGAAAATTAATAAAATAAAAATACAATTTTACTAAAATTCGAGTTTTTGTAAAATTTTAGTAAAATTGTACAAAAATTCAAATTTTTGTACAATTTTAGTAAAATTTTACAAAAACTCAAGTGTCTGTAAAATTCTATAAAAAGTTTTTGTCCTAAAATCCTCTTGTTCAAGATTCTAGCTGCCAATTTGCAGAACTGATGCTATGTTGTTGCTTTCATTATTGTTATTTTTGCTCAAAATTGCAGATTTTCACATTTTTTTATATTGTTACCCTAAAAATAACTAATCTATGTGGATTTTTTCCCATTTACTTCGTTCCATACCATGAAAAAGCCTATATATTAACCCCGCAAGCCCCCTCCCAAATAACAAATTATTAGCTATCTTCCCTCAGTAGAAGCAAATCAGCTGCAGATCTATCCGGCCCCTGTGTGGGTCAAAATTCAAGATACCTACATAGCAACCAATGTCACAAGTCTACATAAAAAATTTTTTTATTCATCTGTACGCTTTTAGCGTGCACATTGTTTTATGGCCTTGCATCCAAGATTTTAGATTTTTTGTAAAATTTTTGTAAAATATTTGTAAAATTTTTGTAAAATGGTTTCATTTTATTTTATTAATGGCATTTCAGAATAAAATAAAATAAAATAAACTGAAACATGAATAAAATAAAAATAAAATACAATTTTAATAAAAATAAAATACAATTTGAGTAAAAAGAATTTTACTAAAACCAACCATGACAGTGAGTGACAGCTATTTAGCGGGAATTAGAGCTCAGCGTCGATTCGACGTGAAATGATGACATGAAATGTCGTCATGAAATTAATTACACGAGTGTGGATCATGCTACGGGTAGTGATGTTAAAAGCACCGGGAAAAATGGCACCGCACCGCACCGGCACCTTTGCCAACGCATGAAAAGGGCACCTGGCACCCTGGGGCACCGGCCAGAAAATGGCACCGCACCGCACCGGCACCGGTGCCTTTTGGAAAAAATGGCACCGGCACCGAAGGGCACCGGCGGGTTGCCGGTGCTAGCACCGAAAGGCACCGCACCGGGCTGGAATTTCTGAAGTAAATATCGGGCAGTTTCTCAGTGGTCTCACCTTTGGAAGTGCATATTTCCATGAATTTTCAACCGATTTTGATGGTTGAGCACTTAAAATGATCAGAATGATGTGGCTATCACTTTTATGAAGCAATTACAAATGAAAGATAAAATATTTTATTCACTACAATGTCCATAGCCACTATTGTCTACTGATCGGAGTCGTTGCTGTACAGAGAATGGAACTATCTCTGTCATAAACTGACAACAAATTTTGGACAAAAAAGTAAGATAAATATAAAATATAAAAATGATTTAAAATTCAACAAAATTTTAGATTCGCTCATCAGATCACGTATCGGGTATAATGGATTTCACAGTAGGTATATTTATTTGATGGGAGGTTTACAAAATAGGCAAAAACGGTTAGGTAAATATATCACTGTTTTTTGAAATATGCATAAGCACATACTGTGGACAAAATTGCACAGCACATGAAGCCTTGGCCGGTGCCTTTCCCGGTGCCTTTTACTTTGGCCCTGGTGCTAGCACCTTTGGCACCAGCAAAAAAATGGCACCGCACCGCACCGGCACCGGTGCTATTCTGAGAAAAATGGCACCGGCACCGGCATGGCACCCCTGAAGATTGCAATGGCACCGCACCAGCACCGGTGCTGGTGCCCTTCGGTGCCCAGCACCGGGGCACCGGTGCCCCGGTGCCTTTACATCACTAGCTACGGGTCTACAATTTTCTAAGGATAATATATGAATCAATACCTTAATCGTGTCCAATACTGAGTGTTATCAGCCACAACTAGAGCAAATTGAAAAATTCAATTTTTATCATTTCACGTCATCATCATTTCACGTCACAGTGTCAGGGAACAACTTGACATTTCACGTCAGACTGCTGCTTGCAATAGTCTGACGTGAAATGTCAAGTTGTTCCCTGACGTAAAATGATGATGTGGAATGATAAAAATTGAATTTTTCAATTCGCTCTGGTTGTGGCTGATAACACTCAGTATTGGACACGATTAAGGTATTGATTCATATATTATCCTTAGAAAATTGTAGACCCGTAGCATGATCCACACTCGTGTAATTAATTTCACGACGACATTTCACGTCATCATTTCACGTCGAATCGACGCTGAGCTCTAATTCCGGCTTTTTAGAGGCGGTGACACCTTTATAGTACTATAACTTTACTACTGCAGGCATTTTGAACAATTTTTCACTCACAATAGCTTATTTTTGCTTCATTTTGCCAATTTTCACATTCGAAATCACTATTATCAGCTATATACATGCTTAAATACCTATTTTTTTCTTTCTACCATCAATCAATTTATATGGCAGTGATTGTCACCGCGATGACGTGCCATTTTGTCGCGGTGACACCCGGAATCTAGGCGGTGACAATCACTGCGTCACCGCCACATTTTTCGTCACTGTTCTCAATTTCAAATTAAGTTACTTCAGATACTGCCTGGATGTTGGTATACATATGCTTATGCGTCGTACAAAACTCACCTGTGTAAGGCCGCAATTTAGGAGTAATCGATGGGTGTTCAATGTGTGTTGTTTTATAGTTTGGAGGGACTTAGGAGGGGGTCCCTCAACCCCGGGTCCGAGTTTGTATACTGGGACTTTATTAGACTGAACTGATCTGACTACACAACCAAAGTGAGCCCTAGTCAATAATCATTGAAACATAAGAATCGCGGGTTTACACAAACCAACCAAATACACCTACTCAACTCCTCGGGGGCGAACAAAGATTATACAACCACGGATAATCAGAAAAGATATCAGAAAGAGTAATATAAAACACATCACACAAGATCACACAAATTGGTTTCACACAAGCACGTTTATCACAAACACACATTGGGATTTGTTTACAAAAGGCGAGAGATACAATTTGAGAAAGAACACAATCACAAAATATTCAAATATTAAAATCAACTCTTTGTGAATCTGGGTTGCAGCATGTTGATCGGCACAGTACGATGCTTGCCATTCGTGAACTTGATCACTGCAGCCTTTGGCGATGGAAACGATTCTATCTCGCCTTCGCGGGAATTCGGCAAGTCAAGTTTTGCTTTGCGGCTTCCCATGGCAGGTGCGTCTTGAACGAAAACAGCATCACCAATTCTGAAGCGAGTGTTTGGATTGGTGGAGAAAGCAGTGTTGGCAGCTTTCTGTTGCGCAGCCTCCACACGTTCGTTGATGCGCTTCCAGAAGTCAATCAGCGGAGGTGCTGGTTCAAACTCATGTCCCGTTGTTGCACGTTTTGAGCCATAATGGACTTCAAAAGGTGTAGCGCCAGTAGCGGAGTGCTCAGTTGCATTGTAGGCAGCTACAGCATCAGGCAGTATCAGATTCCACGCTCGACCATCGTCAGCTCATTTCTTCGCAAGAATATCCTGTAGGGTGCGGATGGCACGTTCGCAGATGCCGTTGCTGGTCTTCGAGCCTGGTGTAGTTGTGTGCAGCTTAGTTTGATGCTTCTGCAGCGTTGACTGGAACTCGTGGCAGTTGAAGTGCGTTCCACTGTCAGTAACCACTTCTTCAGGAACTCCATGTTTTGTGACAATCTCGTTAAACATCTTGACAGCATTTTTCGCATCAGTCGCATTGCACGATTTTGCCTCAATGAAGCGCGACATTGCATCGATGGCGACGAGACAGTAGCGCGGACCTTTGTAGGAGTTTGGCATGAATGTGGAATAGTCCATGTGCCAACGGCGGCGCGGTTGATCTGGAGGCGGCCTTGGCAGTAGCGGCAGCACCTCGTATCGAGTCGATCGCTGTTTGCAGACATTGCACTGTTTGCAGTATGCTTGTACATCAGCAGCAAGAGTCGGCCAAGTTGCATGGGAATAGAATGGGCGTAGACGCTGATACGTCTTCTGCGCGCTTGCATGTGCGGCCCATCGTCCCTCATGATGCCATCGCAGCATCTCTTCCCTTTCCTTCTTGTCAGCCAAAACAATGTTGTTCACAGCAACAGGCTTTGTCATCGCCAGTTTTGCCAACATGTGTGACACTCGAATGTTGCACACTGTGTCAAGTGTCACTTCAGGTTCATTGATTGACTTTCCTCCCCCCATGCGAACAGGAACGGTGCCCGCAGGTGCGCGTGAAAGTGCGTCTGCTACCTGGTTCTTGATCCCAGGCTTGTAGCGCAAAGTGACGTCAAATTGTTGTAGCACTAAGCACCATCGGTATAGGCGATGTGAGGGGCTATTCTTCTGAAACAAGTGGGTCAGCGGGTGATGATCAGTGAACACGGTCACTTTTTCCCCAGTGATGTATGGGCGAAATGTCTCCAGAGCGTAAATCACTCCACGAGCTTCCAATTCTGTAGCTGAGTAGCGTTTCTCAGCAGGTGCGGTGACTCGGCTTGCAAATGCAATCGGTTGCAGTTGTCCAGCATCGTTGGCTTGCTCCAACATCGCACCAAGTCCATCTGTACTTGCGTCAGTAGTGATGACATAGTCACGGCCAGGCACAGGCATAGCCAAACTTTGTGGGTCACCCATCTCATTGCAAATTTGCCGAAACAATTTCTTCAGCTTGTCTGTCCATTCCAATTTCTCTGCCTTTGTTTCCGGTGCTTGGAAGAATTTACGTAGCGGCGCTAGACGATGCGACAAGTTGTGATGGAACCTTCGCATGTAGCTGGCGAGTCCCAAAAATCCTGCTCCATCTTTCTTGGTGACGGGTAGCGGGTAGTCGCGAATCGCAGCTGCTTTATCAGGATCAACACTGATTCCATCGGCACTAATCACGTGGCCCAGGTACTGGATTCTGTCCTTCAAAAAATGACATTTGCGGGGATTCAGTCTCATGCCAGCATTGCACATCGTGGAGATAACAGCCTTCAGGTGCTCAATGTGCTCATCGAAAGTTGCAGAAGCGATGATAATATCATCCAAATAAGCACGGCAAAATGCCTTGTGATCCATCAGGATGTTGTTCATGGCACGTTGAAATGTCGCAGGAGCATTGTGCAATCCAAACGGCATACGCTTCCACTCGAAGAGCTGGTCGAGGGCTGTAAACGCAGTCTTGTGCTGGTCCTCCTTTTTGATTCTGATGTTGTAGTATCCGCACTTGATATCCAGGGTCGAGAAAAATTTTCGGCCTGGCCACAAATCGAGCATGTCGTCCATGCGCGGCAGCGGGTAGCTGTCACGTCTCGTGTTCAAATTCAGCTGGCGGAAATCAATGCAAAATCGCCATGATCCATCCTTCTTCTTTGCTAGTACGAAAGCGCTGCTGTAGTTGCTGTTTGACGGAACAATGCAGCCTTGATCCAACAAATCTTTCAGCATCTTTTCCACTTCAGGACGTAGCTTGAGCGGGATGCGACATGGTGGTACTTTGAACGGTAGCGTATCTCCAGTTTCGATTTCATGTTCGACCTCAGTACAGCCAATCTCGTCAACATTCTGGCATGTCCCAGCCTTGTAGTCTGAGCTAAATGCATGACGTAGGTTGAAGAGTGTGTCGACCACTTTCTGTCGATCATCATCGGAAGACGCTCCAATATTCAACATTTTCGACCAATCGTCCTTTGTCAGCTCATGCAGCTCGTTAATTACCAATTCAGTGACTGGTTTGCAATCAGGCTGTCCGCGCCGGAAACGCGTAGTGTTTCCAGCGCGTTTATCACTGCGCGCCCGCCGAAATCACAAGCGCTTTAAGGGCTGCGCACTAAAGTGTTTGCGGGGGGGAAATTCTTTAGCGCGCGTGGTTCCCAGACCGCAGTCGCGCAGGGCATGTGCCACCTGCGCGCTTGCGGGGGGGAGACGCTTTAGGCATGCGTGGTTCCCGTATTGTAAACACGTACGCATAAAATTGGCTGCGTGTTTGCAGCCCGGAATCGCGTTAATGATCAAAAAAATCAATACGGACACATATTGCATAAATTTATAATCAATACGCTGTATGTACAAAAAAAATGACTTCGAGCGAAATGAAAAAAAAAACCAGCGAGCGAGCGCGGAAAGACATTTAAGATAAACGGGCAGTTAGATAAATATTATGCAGTTTTTCATCAAAATATTTTGTTTCTACTATGGAACATTTAATTAAGAAATTTATTACAAAAATTTATTCATTGAATTATGGTAGGATTCTGCACATACTATGCAGTCCGCTGAGTTTAGTATGCTCAACGGACATCACACTTTGCATGGAAACCTACCATATACCATCTGAATATGGAATCAAAAATTATGCAGTTTTTCATCATAATTTTTTGGTTACTCCTATGGAATATTTGATTACAAAATTTATCACAAGATTTTATTCATTGAAATATGCTGTATTCTGCGCTAAGTATGCGCTACACTTGATATATTTATATGATGAAAAAATGTTATGTTTGTTCTTTTATTCAGATGGGATATGGTATTTAGATATCATTGTAAGGTGTAACGTCGCTGGCGTGCAAGGCATTTTTTGGGAATTGCCTCATGAGTAACAAGTGTTATTATTGATCGTGTACATCATTTTACTTTTTAACTGATGGGATGGAATGTTACTCGATGAATGAACCCACATGAAAATTCACACCCTGAAGTCAGTTATAGTAAGCGCAATGTGAAGTTTTCTGCATTTTATTCGGATGGGGTTCACATTCACACGCAAATTGATACATGATTTGACTATTCGATAAAGGAATAATGGTGCCTAGAGTTGGGAACCCGACCCGAAATGAAATGAACCGAACCGAAACCGAGGTCCGGGTCAGAAGCTGATACCTGAACCTAGCATTTTTACCCAATACCCAATAATTTTATTAACTGCTAAATACTGAAATTTTCATTTTGCAACAGAAAGAATCAAACCGGAACTGAACCTGAAAACTGGAACCGATACCCACCCAAACCAAAAATTTTGAGTAAACAATACCTGCACTAGAATTGTTTGGAACCGAGAACTGAAAACGAAAATTGTGAAATTCCTAACCCTAGTATACTTCAGTGACTCTTCACCTTGCACGTGTGGTTCATGCTGGATGGAAGCGTGCCAATCGTAATTATAGCATTCGATTTTCATACAAAAGTTTTTCATACAAAGTCGTCATTGCTATTATAACACTTTATACGCCACCATATTCAAAACAATGATTGTTCACATGTTTCTACAAAAATAGCATCGTTAATTATCATTGACACGCTTCCAACATGAGACATAAGTAAGTGCGAGTGCAGAGTATCAAGTCCGCCGAGAATACATATAAATATAGGTATTCACGCAGACAATGAAAGTTACTTGAATAACTTGTTATTGATGGACCACAGATTTTATTGCCTAAATTTTGTGGGTTCAAAAACGATCCGAAACTTTTGCCTGGCATCAAAAATTTTGAAGTCAACTTTTAGAAGATAATTACATGTATACCTACATGTAATTCATTGTACCAAATTCGTATAAAAATCGATTTTAAGCAAATAGAAGGGCGCTGTCCATTTCACACAACGCGCTTCCCAGCGCGTTTATATTATTCTTAAAGCGCTTGCACTCATGGAAACTCTTTAACAGAGGGTTTCCAGACTGCAAACACTTTAGCGTGTGCGCGCCTGCGCGTCGATAATTGGGAGTCGCTTTTAGCGACGTGTTTATGCGTGCTTGCACCTGTGCGCATGCATGAGCCCAGCGCGCTTGTGTATTGGGAAACTCTTTAAGGCAACGCGTAACGTGTTTATGCCTTAAAGGGTTTCCGCCGCGGCCAGCCTGTTTGCAATCTAACAATGGCACGTGGGCAGCTTGTATCAGCTGGCCCTCCTTGTCAGCAAAAATCACCAGTGCTGATTCATCATCGTCTTCCAACTTGCAGTGTTGCACCAATCTGCGGCAAATGTCCGGAGAAGCGTTGACAGTGTCAGCCTCTGGTAACAAGTTGCTTCCATCTGCAGCAGTCATGCGAATGCCAAGTTTTGGCAGCACATCCTCGCCCAGTAGGATGTCATAATCGATGTCATCAGATACGAAGCAGGTGTGCATCGCTTTGCCACCGGCGTATTCAATTTGAATGTTGACACAACCGTTTCCATTTGCAGCATGTAGTTTCTCACTGGTGGGTTTGACAGTCAGTCCCAGCTTCTTGACCACACGATGGGTCACAATTGACACATCCGCCCCATTATCAGGTCGGCAGGTAGAAAATGGGATACCGTTCAGGTACGCAGCTGGCCGGTTGATTTTGTTGCACGCTTTATGCGCTAGCAGGCCCATTGACTGCATCGCATGTTGAATGCGATTGATCTGCTGAGCTCGATACTCCGGTTCAGTCTCAGCATCAGCCCCAAATTGAACGTGATTCACTTTTGATGACCGCTATTCAGTTTTCATTGGCGACTTCGCAGCATTGAACTGAGGCCTGGCGGCATTGAATGGCCTGTTGAACTGCCTTTGACTGGAGCAGTCCTCCGTGTTGTGTGTCCGAGAGTTGTGGAATGTGCACCACTTTTCTGAATTCTGTCGGGCAGGGAATCGATCCACATTCGACTGAAATTGTCGCGGGAATGACGACGTTCGTGGTGGGAAACGACCCCGGTTGCTTGGTTGCCGATTGAAGCCACGGTTGTTTGACGTTCCACCACGCTGAATCCTCGGATTGTTCAACGTTGCACTTTTAGCCATTTCTTGGGCCATGGTGCACTCATTCGTAGTGTGTCCTCTGCTATTGTGAAAAATGCAGAACATTTCTGGTTTCCCGTAGGTTTTCTGTCTCTTGTCGGCAAATTCGAGCCGCTCCACATTATCAATCAGCTCCTTGAATGACATCATCTCGTATGTCGGCAGTGTGTAGAGTGAATTTTGAAGAATGTTGCTGTTGAGACCAGACATGAAGTAGTGTTTCAGCTGGATCTTCAAAGCAGTTGGCTGAATATCGGGCATCGCCTGGCGCACTAAACTGTCGACGAGTAGACCATAGTCGCGGACATGTTCCTTTGGTCGTTGGCGCAGGTTCAGCAATTTGTTCATTGCATTCTGGGCGGCAAAATGATCCCCATACTGCGACTCCAAGAAACTCGCAGACTTGTTCAAACGTTTCACGATCCTCATCTGGTAGGCGTTCGAATTGACGTAGCGCACGACCAGTCAGGCACTTGCGCACGTGGATGATCACATACTTGTCTGGAGCCTCTGTCAGTTGGATGCGCGCCTTCAAATCGTTGATCCACAGCTTGAATTTTAGCGGGTCTTCGCCATCGAATGTGGGGAAACGTTCATCCAGCAGCGGCGCCCACAAGCGTTTCTCGTGTACGGTGTACTTTGGTGATGTCAGGTCGGTGACAGCCGGTTGCGATGTGTGGCTGGTTTCTGTCTTGCCAGCATTTGCATTTGAATTTGTCAACTTGTCCACAACTAGCGACAGCATTTCTTCCTGCTTGTTCATCATCATGGCTTGCTGTTGCACAGCAGATGTCAAGGCTTCCACTTGTTTTTCTTGTTGGTTCATCATTGCTTGCTGTTGATTCATCATTGTCTGCATGACGGTGCACAGCTGTTTTATGATTTCCGGTGATTCCGATGCAGTAGCGGGGGCCGATGACGATGCGGTAGTTGCAGCCACAGCTTGCCGTGGGAGCGGATCCAGCAAATTGGTGACCCCCGTGTCTCGAATCGCAGCAGCCACTGTTTTCAGCTTCGCTGCGTAACGCTCATACAATATCTTGCGCCACATGTCTTCATCGTCAGGCAGGTCATTGGAGTTGTGGGCCTTCAAAATGTTGCGCAGCTGGTCGAATTTTGCTCGATCCTTGTTAGCAAGCGATTGGTCCACGAAGCCGATGAATGCATCGTACGAAATTGTCGACATCTCGTATTAGTTGTGTTGTAGCTGATCAGGGGAGTCAGTTGTCAGCACAGCTGTAGCCTGCTGCGATGGACGTTTTCCGTCAAGTTGAACTGCCGTGATAGTCGATAGTGGTGAGTAGTCGGCAGACGTCAATGGTTGCTTGACGTAGTTGATGCCATTGGTAGTCGGGCAATTGTAGTCGTTGACAACGTCAGTTTAGCTGGATCCTGATGTAGACGAGTCGTCGGCGTCGAGTCGACGATGTCGGGCGCCAGTAGTCGGGCAAGTCCGGTAGTCGGGCAAGTTGGGTAGTCGGGCGAAGTCGGGCCGAGTCGGGCACGGTCGCGGCACCAGTTTGGAGGGACTTAGGAGGGGGTCCCTCAACCCCGGGTCCGAGTTTGTATACTGGGACTTTATTAGACTGAACTGATCTGACTACACAACCAAAGTGAGCCCTAGTCAATAATCATTGAAACATAAGAATCGCGGGTTTACACAAACCAACCAAATACACCTACTCAACTTTATTTACTTGCATTAGACTCTAGAGGTCCGAGCCGAGTAAACTTTATTTGATTTGAGTATCAAATATCATGTTTTTGTATCCAAATTTTACGTTTTTATCCTAATCTTATTCTTTCAAATCTTACAAAAAAATGATATTTACAATACGCAATTGACACTTTACTTTGTATTTGAGATTACATTTGACACTTTGCATGACAATTGATACTTAATGGAATGTTACGTTGAGCTGTAATCGCACCATTAACGTGTCGCACAATGCGATCTTCCAATGCACTTGCCGCAATATTAATTTCACAGCTGTTAAAAGGTACATACATTTACTAGAAAAATACGTGTATGCGAGTACGCGGTAGATAATCGGTAGATTTGCATATTCTTTAAAAAAGTAATGTACTCAATTTTACTTGTACATTTTAAAAGGACACGCGTGTTGAGAAAATGTACTTTTTGTTGCTAAAAACAAATTTTTTTGTTGATTAATTATGAAAAAAACTTGAAGAAATCATATATTTTTTCTAAAAAAATACTAAATAATTATCATAACGCCTTCCATAAGTTCTCGGCTGGCCGTCTGCCAGCCAAAGACACAACTCCTAACTGTTTGTAGAGTATCGTGTCTGCAGAGTACCGTATTTCCTCGAAATACCCCCGGGGGGTTTATTGTTTCAGAGTGAGAATTTTGAGGGGGGGTTAAACGAGGGGGGGGGTATTTCGAGGGGGGGTTTATTATTTCGCCAGAAATTTTTTGAAATCCCAGTACTAAAATGTCGTCTGAAACGTACGCCACGTCGAAAAATGCAACAAAAATAGCCATTTATAAGACTCTAAAGACATTTATAAGTGTGTAGACGTACAAACACTGTTCTCACATAACATAGTCATCGTTTTTAACGTGTGTTCTGCATTGCCGGGATGACAAACCGCAGCCTTTGTCATTTACGTTCTCTATACACTAAATTTGGGGGGGGGTATTTCGAGGGGGGGGTTTATAAGTTCATAGTGTCCATTTTGAGGGGGGGTATTTCGAGGGGGGGTATTTCGAGGGGGGGGGGGTATTTCGAGGAAATACGGTATACTAGTAGAAAAAGTATTTTACATTTTCTATACATTGTGGTGAGTAAAAAATACTTTACATTTAAATACATATACTTTTTAAGACTTTCAGAAATTCTAACAACTCTGATTTATTTCTCAAAATTGCCGCACGTGCATTTGGAGATCGCAGTGGACACGTGAAGCCGAAATTCGAGTTGACACAGGCCAGTTCTCGTGTCAACTAGTGTTACGTGACAACGTCAAGTGTCAACTAGTGACATGTGTCAACTAGTTTACGGTTCGCCAATGGGCGATGTCAAACCAGACCAGTCACACTCAAAATTCCCCCCCCCCCCCAGCGCCAGCTCGCTGTTCTTCGTGAACGCGGACATGAACTTCGAGTACCCCTGCCCGCTGGGCGCCAACGTGCGCTACGTGGGCGGGCTGACCATGCGAATGGCGCAGCCGCTGTCCGACCGCTGGGCCAGGGGGCAGTCCCGGACCCTGTAAAATGCACTGTGAAATGTCAAGTGTCTTGACAAGTGTCAAAAGACATGTAAAATGGCCTGTAAAATGGCAAATGTAAGTTTGCCATTTTGCAGGGCATTTTACATGACTTTTGACACTTTGGACATTTGACATTTGACATTTTACAGGGCATTTTACAGTGTCTGGGATTGGCACCAGGCGGGTGGCGAGCGCGCGGCCCGGAGGCGTCGTGCTGTTCTCGCTCGGCAGCGTGGCCAACACCACGCTCATGCCGATTAGTTGGAAGGTTTGTTTGTCTGTAAAATGTCATGGAAAAGACGTGTAAAATGTCATGTGTCATGTAAAAGACCCTGTAAAATATCCTAATCTTTTCCTGTAGTATTCAAATCTAATGTTTTGTACACAAATCATATTTTCACGTAACATTTGGATACAAAACATTTGGGAGGGGGGGGGGGGTCAATAGGAAATGTAAACATATTTACCCAGTACTCGAGTATGAATACTTTTTCGAGAAAACGTAAATACGCTTTAAAAACTACGCCAATCTCCACAGCAAGTTCTGTTGGATTCGTTCTCCGCCTTCCCCAACTACACGTTCCTGGCGCGTATGGAAGGGCCGCTGCCGGAACGTCTGCCCGACAACGTGGTGTTCACCAACTGGCTGCCACAGCGCGATCTCATTGGTACGTCCCCGGGGGGTATTTCGAGGGAATATGATAATTATTTTTAGGGTCCAATTTTATGTTTCAGCGCATATTTTCGTTGTGCTGGAACTTAGGCTCAAATATACCGTATTTGCTTGAATAATCCCCCTGGGGGATTATTATTTCGTGAGTCATTTTTGATGGGGAAATATTCGAGGGGGGATTATTCATGGGGGGAATTATTATTTTGTCAAAATTTTCAAGCATGTTTCAATCAACTCATTTCACAAAATATGCTTTATAAACACAATAACGTGTCATTTTTGTTAAAATTAAGTACAACAAATTAATCAAATCTTTAAAGGGGGAGGATTATGCAAGGGGGAATTATTATTTCTTCACTCGTTTTGCAGGGGGTAAATTATTCGAGGGGAGAATTATTCAAAGAGGAACTATTCAAGCAAATACGGTAACTTTCGGTACAAAAGAAACGTACCATATATCCTTAAATAAGGCCCCTTGAATAACACCTCCTTGAATAACTCCTCCTCCAAAACTCTGACGAAATAATCACACCCCCGGGGCCAGATTTAATACTCCCTACATATTTGTAGGGTAGGGCGTACGCTCGACAGATTTTTTAAAGTTTAGCCGCATCGACGCACATGCACCGAGAGCAAGGCGGTTCGTAAAATATACGAAACCATCCCTTAAGGTTGCCGATATTGCAATATGACGTATAGCACTTCGATTTTGGCCCGGAAATCACGATTTCGTCATTTATTGGCCGTCTGCCAATTCGTTTTTTTTATTTTATTTTGTCGGGCGGGTTACTCGCATACAGTGCGCGCAGATATTTTGCTTTGCATGCGGCGGTCGGCGCAAGCTCCGCCCACTTTCGTGTAAATGCCCACTAGCGCTAACCCCAAAAATCACGAACGTTCCGTCAGGCTCGCCTTTTTTGTGTGTGAGCTCCATAACGACAGTTAAATTTCTCCGATTTCTTGCATTCAACAGAGAGCGCACATAATTTTAGCCCCCTGTGCGTATGCTCGACCCACAATTCCCATTTTTAAGCGCATGGTGGGCCTCGAAAGGTTCGTAAAAATCACAAGTTTGTATATGGAAAACGATACGCCCAGCCGAGCAAAATTCGCGTGCAGTTTTAAGATGTAGGCTGGCGCGAGTGCGCGGAGTAACAGTGGCACATGGCTCGGTGCCAATACGCACAGGAATTTCTGCGCGCACTGTAGGTCGCGCTTTTGTGTAGTCAGGTTGTCACTTTTTTAGTGTTCACTGTCTGCAACCGAAACCATGAGGGCAGCGACAAGAAAGACAGCGACATGCACGAGCGTACAAAAGCGCGACTTATGCGAGTAACCCGCCCGACAAAAAAAAAATAAAAAACGAATTGGCAGACGGCCAAGAAATGACGAAATCGTGATTTCCGGGCCAAAATCGAAGCGATATTCATCATATTGCAATATCGGCGATCTTAAGGGATAGTTTCGTGTATTTTACGAACCGTGGTGCTCTCGGTGCATGTGCGTCGATGCGGCTGAACATTAAAAAATCTATCGGGCGTACGCCCTACCCTACAAATCTGTAGGGAGTATTAAATCTGGCCCCCGGGGTCTTATTCTAGGATATACTGTAGAATTCCAAACCTTCTGATGCAATAATCACTCCCCCGGGGTCTTCGAGGACATGCGGCAGTATATTTCCGGTGCACCGTTTCGCAGCTGAGCCACGCACTCGACTGTTGATCACGCACGGCGGCTACAACAGCATCAACGAGGCCACCGCGGGCGGAGTGCCGCTGGTGCGTTCCACTTTTTGGCCACTAAGGATAGCAAAAACAATTATTTGAAAATTCAAAAATGTTTTCAAATTTTCGAATTTTTTGGACTTTTCTAATTTTTTTGAGAACGCAGTGAAAAAATACTAAAAAATCAATTTTTTCTCGAAAAATTCGAAAATTCACAAATGCATTTGCATTTTGCACGGCATTTTCCATGCCTTTGGTCACTTTGCATGACATTTTACATTTTCCAGGGCACTTTGCATTAATGGTGCCCCTGCCCATTAACCAGTAAAAAAATAGTGACAATATCACAAGTCTCTACACACGACCCCATACACAGGTTGTGATACCGTTGTTCGGCAATCAGCTATCGAATGCGCTGCGAGTGCTGCGCGCCGGCGTGGGGGTCAAACTTGACAGGGACAACTTGAGCGTCGCCTCTGTGACCGCCGCCATCGGCACCGTGCTCAACGACACCGAGTGAGTAGACTGATATTGTTGACATACAACTAGTGATGGAAAAGCGCCAGGAAAAACGGCGCCAGGCGCCAATGGCGCCATGGCGCCATTCAGAAAAATGGCGCCGGGCGCCAAAGGGCGCCACAGAAAATGGCGCCAAGCGCCAATTGCGCCATGGCGCTGGCGCCCTTTGGCGCCATTAAAAGGCGCCAGCGCCATGGCGCCATTCCATCACTAAAATACAACTCTATGTTATCTTTCTGGGACCCTATGTTCTCAGTAGGGCCTACTGGCGGTTGTTCATACCGTATTTCCTCGATATACCCCCAGGGGGTTTAATATTTCAGAGTGCAAATGTTTAGGGCGAATGTATTTCGAGGGGGATGCTTCGAGAGAGTATTTTGAGGAAATACGATACATATATTTTTTACACTTGTGTAAATGTATCGCGTTTCGCTACGTTTATTAGCAGTTTTGGGTAAGTAAAAGCCTATCTTTATTACGATCCGTCTCAACAATTTCTCGGGAAATAACCCCCCTCCTCGAATAAGCCCCCCCTCAAAATTGCACTCTAAACATTGAACCCCCTGGGTGTATTTCGAGGAAATACGGTAAGAAGAAACCAACTCTCGCAGCTACGCCTCGCGGGCGGCGCGTCTGCGCTCTCTGATCCTGGAGCAGCCGCTGCGTCCACTGGACGAAGCACTCCGCTGGGTCGAGTTCGCCGCGCGCTTCGGCCCCCTGGTGCCAGTCCCGGACCCTGTAAAATGTCCTGTAAAATGTCAAATGTCACGCAAAGCGTCAAAAGTCATGTAAAATGCCCGGTAAAATGGCAAACGTTCGTTGGCAAACATTTTACAGGGCATTTTACATGACTTTTGACACTTTGCGTGACATTTTACATTTTGCAGGGCATTGTACAGGGTCCGGGACTGCCCCCTGGAGCACTTGCAGCTGCGCGCAGCCCGCATGCGCACATTGCAGCGGTACAACTTGGACGTGTACGCCGCCCTGGTGCTCGCCGCCGTCGCCCTCCTGGTGACAGTCCCGAACACTGTAGAAGACCTGTGAAGTGTAGAAGAGCCTGTAAAATGGCGGGTGTTATGTAGAAGACAGTGAAAAGTGTCAGATGTTTTCTAATCGTAAAGACAGTGCCAAGTGTCAGGTGTAGTGAAAAAGACAGTGTAAAGTGCCAGGCGTCATGAAAAAAGCAGTGTAAAATGTCAGGTGTCATGAAAAAGATAGTGTCAAGTGTCAGGTGTATCCAAATCCTATAGTATAATGTCCAAATCTTGCGTTTCGATCTTGCGACATAAGATTTGGATACAACAACATAATATTTGGATACGATACAATAAGATGTGGATGAAACTTTGCAGGGTCTTTTACACTTTACAGGGTTTTTTACAGGGTCCGGGACTGCCCCCTGGCAGCGGTCCTGTGCGCCGCCCGCTGCGTGTGCGCTTTCTGTCTGCGCCAGTGTCGCGTGGTGGTGAAGAGGAAGATCGACTGATCGATTCTCGTTTTTTCTACCGTATATCCTCGAATAAGACCCCCATGAATAACCCCCCCCCCCTTGTGATAGGTGGGAACAATGTTGGGTCAACTCAAAACATCTGTGATGTCAGACAGAACGAATAAAGCTACGTGTGGGCTTCAAATGCAGTCTACAGTGTTTGCCTGTGTTAGGCTACAGCAGTGTTAGCCTACAGCAGCGACAATAGATACATAGGTAATGTAATTCGGAGGAGAAAAAACTGCTCCCTTCCATACTTCCTTCCTCCCCCTTCAATAACTCACCCCCATGAACTCCCTCATGAGCAGGGTTGGCAAAATCTCAGAAAAGAATAAAAATAAAATAAAAATAAAATGGAAAATTGAAGAATAAAATAAAATAAAATAAAATGGAAAATTTCAAAATAAAAATAAAAATTGTATAAAAATTCGAATTTTTGTAAAATTTTTGTAAAATTGTATACAAATTCATATTTTTGTAAAAATTGTATAAAAATTCATATTTTTTGTAAAATTTTTTTCTGTTGTTTATAGTTCAACCTGTTCATTCGCGGAGCTGGGGCAGTCCCAAGCCATGTAACGTGTCAAAATGTCATGAAATGGAATGGAAAGTGTCAATTGTCATGAAAATGTTAAGTAAAGTGTCAATTGTCATGACAAATATAAATTGAAGTGGAAACTGTTTAGCAAATTGTATCCAAATCTTATCTTTTGTATCCAAATCTTGTTGTTTTTGTAACCAAATCTTGTGTGAACATTTGGATACAAAAACAAAAGATTTGGATACCAAAATATAAGGTTTGGATACCAAAACGTAAGATTCAGATACACAATTTACACTCTGCACGACATTTGTTATGACAATTGTACTTTGCTTGACATTTGAGATGCCAATTGACTCTTTACTACATTTGTCATGACAATTGACACTTAGCATGATGTTTTACAAATGCGCCCAGCACACTCCAGTAATCCTTCTACTGAAAATGCAAACCATTCTTATCGATAATTGTAACTTAACACTTGCAACTAGCTAACAATACCTACTGCATGAAACTTTTGCAAAGTAATGGAAAAATTTGTCACACGTTTTTCATGTTTAGGTCTAATTATCACATTTTTCTGACCTTGCATGCAAGATTCTAATTTTTTGAAAAATTTCTGTAAAATTTTTGTAAAATTTTTGTAAAATGGTCCATTTTATTATTTTATTATTATTTTGGAATAAAATAAAATGAAACAAGAATAAAATAAAAATAAAATACATTTTTATACAATTTGTATACAATTTGTATACAAATGATTTTTATAAAACCAACCCTGCTCATGAGACAAGAAATAACTCCCCTGGGTTCTTATTCGAGGATATACGGTATTTCATAAATATATTGGTAAACACGGTCGTGCCTAGTGATGTTAAAGGCACCGGGAAAAATGGCACCGCACCGCACCGGCACCTTTGCCAACGCATGAAAAGGGCACCTGGCACCCTGGGGCACCGGCCAGAAAATGGCACCGCACCGCACCGGCACCGGTGCCTTTTGGAAAAAATGGCACCGGCACCGAAGGGCACCGGCGGGTTGCCGGTGCTAGCACCGAAAGGCACCGCACCGGGCTGGAATTTCTGAAGTAAATATCGGGCAGTTTCTCAGTGGTCTCACCTTTGGAAGTGCATATTTCCATGAATTTTCAACCGATTTTGATGGTTGAGCACTTAAAATGATCAGAATGATGTGGCAATTACTTTTATGAAGCAATTACAATGATTACGAATGAAAGATAAAATATTTAATTCATTACAATGTCCATAGCCACTATTGTCTACTGATCGGAGTCGTTGCTGTACAGAGAATGGAACTATCTCTGTCATATACTGACAACAAATTTTGAACAAAAAAGTAAGATAAATATAAAATATAAAAATGATTTAAAATTCAACAAAATTTTAGATTCACTCATCAGATCATGTATCGGGTATAATGGATTTCACAGTAGGTATATTTATTTGATAGGGAGGTTTACAAAATAGGCAAAAACAGTTGGGTGAATATATCGCTGTTTTTTGAAATATGAATAAGCACATACTATGGACAAAATTGCACAGCACATGAAGCCTTGGCCGGTGCCTTTCCCGGTGCCTTTTACTTTGCCCTGGTGCTAGCACCTTTGGCACCGGCAAAAAAATGGCACCGCACCGCACCGGCACCGGTGCTATTCTGAAAAAAATGGCACCGGCACCGGCATGGCACCCCTGAAGATTGCAATGGCACCGCACCAGCACCGGTGCTGGTGCCCTTCGGTGCCCAGCACCGGGGCACCGGTGCCCCGGTGCCTTTACATCACTAGTCGTGCCTTACACAACACCTCATTCGCTTATATAATATACTATCCTGTGCGATTCTTGAGCAGAAAAGGGTATCTCCACGTCCACGCCGTTCTCATTGATTTTACCGTAGTGGTGTTGAATTATGTTCTAATATTGAAATATTGCTCAAGCTTCATTTAAAATGAAGCTAATAAACAACATGTTCAAATGAAAAATGTGTGAAAAGTTACATAAAAAATAGAATGGTAGCCTCCAACCGTCCAATGGAACAACACCACCAATAAAATTGCAGGTAAAGTCGGCGGACATTTCACCCTACAAAATCGGAGAGTTAGAATTCACTCGTGAATAGAGCGAACAACGAAACTTGTGTCCCACGCGGACGCTAGAAATTGAAAAAGAAAATCATATTAAAAGAAAAATGGACGTTTCGCTGCGTCCGTGCGTGCCACGCCCTAGTTATCTACATTTTCAACGTTGCTCGTAAAGAATTTGACCGTTCAAACTACCGTTTTACCGTTCAAACTACTGTTTTTGTTTTTATTTCATTTTTCATCCGTTGGCTCCGTTCCAACAGAAGAGAACTTGGCAGCCGGCCAAAATTTCGAAATCCGCTATTTATATGAATAAAATAAGCTCACAATAGCTATATAACCATGTATATAAACAAAAAAAGCGATTGTGAAGGTGGAAATTGGCAAAACGAAGCAAATTTTTACGATTTTTAGCTAACTTTCAGTTTTCACTCTCATTTGTATAATACGCAACTGGTAACTGGGATAAGGGCCAAGTTTTCATACGTGACCCGATCTATTCCAATGGTTAAAATATTGCGTCACAATACCTAATGCCGTCATGCACTCTCCACTGGAGAGATTGACGCAAATGTTTGTAGGGCGATACGTCTGCCGACTTTAAAAAGGTGGCGAAAAAATAGAACAGTGCTCTTCTATTAGAATAAATATGATATCCGCTCTGTGCACTGTTTTTTTAAATTTTGATTAGGAATTTCATATTTTACTAGCTGAAAAGCCTGAAGTAATAAAACATGGAGCATGCTGAAATTTCAAGAATTTTATGATTGCTGCACTGATTCTAATTTAATTTAGCACATCTGCCGCCATTATAATCTGTTGAACACATCACAAACATTGACTTAAAATGCTCTTCAATTGGTATGCATCACTCCTTGTGGTTGCGTTTCCATTCCACACAGCCGACATGAAACGATGCCGAGTTTGTTTTCCAATTCATGTACCTATTTACTAATATTTTTTATACTTACCTATGTCTTAAATTCAGATTTCACGGGGTGCCATCATAGGGGATTTTGGGGTTAGCATTTTGGGGGGGGGGTTAACCTGCCGGCGCGTGCTAATAACTCGGGAACCGCTTGGCGAAAAATGTTGAAATTTGGATATGATTTAGTTCTAGGTTGGGGCTACGCACGATTTTGACGATTTTTTTCTACGACCCCCCTATCTCCGGTCTGGGGGATCGTAGAAAAAAATCGTCAAAAAGTGCGTAGCCCCAACCTAGAACTATATCATATCTAAATTTCAACATTTTTCGCCAAGCGGTTCCCGAGTTATTAGCACGCGCCGGCAGGTTAACCCCCCCCCCCCCCAAAAAAATGCTAACCCCAAAATCCCCTATGGGTGCCATCCTTATTTACAAATCAGATCAATGTATCCTAATTTACAAATCGTAGAGATGTACAGCATAGGGTTGTGTAAAATAATTCTGGAAATCGCGACACCAGCGAATTAATTCATCGTTTTATTGAAAGGTACTCTCCAGTCATGCATGACGTAGAATATAGTAAATTTTATTCAGTTTTAAGATACCGTATATCCTCGAATAAGTCCCCCGGGGAGTTATTTTTTCGTCAGTGTTTTTGAGGGGGGAGTTATTCAAGGGTGGGGAGTTATTCAAGGGAGGGAGTTATTTTTTCCTCATAACTTTCAGGAAAACCTACAGGTAGGTAGGTGTGTATACACTGCATAAAATACACACTGTGTATGTGCTTTTGCTGCTGCAGGCTAACATTCTTTTGTATTTTTGTCTCACACACTGCACTGCATTTGCATTACGTTTTTTCACTTGTTGCACCATTATCCACAATCATCACAGAGGGGGGAGTTTTTCAAGGGTGGGGAGTTATTCAAGGGGGGGGGGAGTTATTTTTTCGTCAGCGTTTTTGTGGGGGGAGTTATTCAAGGGTGGGGAGTTAATAAAGGGGGTCTTATTCGAGGATATACGGTACATGGTAATATTTTACTAAATTCATGTCATCCAATTACCATTTCGCTCAATTTAACGATAGCAAAATTAGAGCAGCTATGTTTGGCACGGTGCCAATTTTCGGTTCATGTTACAGACATTCTCAATTCTCTAAAGAACATTGTCACACTTTACTAGGATATTAGGATATTGGCTGCAAAAGTAAATATTATGTTCATTATCATAACCCTGTAATTTGAGCAATAAAATCGCAGTAATCTGATAAAACAAGCAAATTGTTTTGTTCGTTACTAAAAAGTTCCGATTGAATCGACAATATCATTGGTTCGCAAATAAGAAACATTCTTTCATTGTATCTTATAGAACTTTTTGTTACTCTCATGAAACGTTGGAATCGCGCCAGAAGGGTGATTGTGTCCGAACCGTGGCTGTAAATTTAAAAAACCTTTAGAAAAAAAAAAACTACCATATTTGTTTGGATAATTCCCCTGGGTAATTATTTTTTTTCAGATTTGTTGAGGGGGACATATCAAGGGGGACTTATTGAAGGGGGACTTATTGAAGGGGAGGAATTATTACTTTTTTAAATGCGTTAAGCATGTTTCTATCAACTCATTCAACAACATATGATTTATAAACACAATAACATGCTATTTTCATCCAAATTGGACACAACAAATTCATTATATCCCTTACACGTGGTAGTTTTCAAGGGTTTTTCCCTCACTCATCATACAGGGGGGACTATTCAAGAGGGGGGATTTTTCAAGGGGGAATTATTCAAGCAAATATGGTAGTTCTATCAAAAATACCTCATTAGCTAAAGAAACCCACAACAACTCAGCCTGAAGTTCAATAAAATTAATTTCCATGAAGGGTTTCTTTTCTCCAAGCGCCTTTAACTCATCTCCATACATGAAGTAAATACCCAATCTCACTGCGTCCGACACTGTGTAATATCTCAATGTGTCATTTTTGTACCTGATGCTCAACTTAGAGTTTTGCAACACTTTGAAGCACTGATCCATTGCGTTCTGGGGGCTCTCCCGGACCCTGTTAAAGACCCTGTAAAGTGTCAAAGACCCTGTAAAATACCATGTGTCATGTAAAAGATGATGCATAGTGCCATGTGTATCCAAATATTTTTTTATCATATCCAAATGTTATGTTTTTTGTATCCAAATCTTGACAACGTTACGATCAAATAATATTTGGATACACATGACACTGTACAGGTGCTTTTACATGGCATTTGGCACTTTACAGGGTCTTTTACATGACACCTGACACTTTACAGGGTCTTTGACACTCTACAGGGTATTTTACAGGGTCTGGGAGTGGCACCTGCTGTGTGTTCCCCTTAGCTGTGGTCTCGAGTGGATTGCTGCCATTTGTTGTTGTTTGCAGGGGAGTGAACAGCTCCTGAGCCAGGATATCGATAG
>OZ038455.1:25437335-25516957 GCA_964036195.1 Sphaerolaimus hirsutus
TGTCAGTTGTCGTTGCACGTTTTTCCTATGTACAGGGGTACCTTGAGTTCGGACCATAGGGGATTTTGGGGTTAGCATTTTGGGGGGGGGTTAACCTGCCGGCGCGTGCTAATAACTCCGCTTGGCGAAAAATGTTGAAATTTGGATATGATATAGTTCTAGGTTGGGACTACGCACAATTTTGACGATTTTGTTCTACGACCCCCCAGACCGGAGATAGGGGGGGTCCATAAAAACACTGTCATTTGCGTTTTTTTGGGTGTCGCCGAGAACATGCAAACTTTGAACATCAATAACTCGGTCATTTGTGAACCGATTTTAGTCATTAAAATGTTAAAATGATCACAAATGTTCGGAGAGTTCATTTCTGAGGTCAAATCGGAGATACACATTTGTTTATCTATCGATTTAGCCCGATTTCGAAATGCAAAATTTCCGCAAAAGTTTGCTTTTTGAACATGCTCAGGGACGTATCCAGGATTTTTGAGCGGGGGGGGCTGCTTGTTTACGGAGGCCGGCGAGGGGGGGGGGGGCTCAGCCCCCCCCCCCCTAAAATTTTAGCTACATCGTGGCGGAATGGCGCCATGGCGCTGGCGCCATTAGTAGGCGCCACGCCATGGCGCCATTGGCGTTGGCGTCAGCGCCATGGAATGCTGTATATGTATGTAAATATACATACAAAACAGCAAAAAAACACAACATTGAGTGTATTTATATTGATTTGTGGCCACATGGAGCAAATCCGATGATAATATAATACCTTATGTCTGGCAAAGAATGCGCGCTTGCGCGCAAAATTTTTTACGCTGACGTTGAAAAAGTCGCATTTTCCGGTCACTTTTTGGTCTCGCCCCGGGAAGGGGGGGGCTGCAGCCCCCCCCCCCGCCCCCCCCCTGGATACGGCCCTGAACATGCTATCCTATTTTCCTGATCGAGAGAAACTCAATGAAACAAAAATGAGATCGTTGAAACAAAAATGTTGAAATTTGGATATGATATAGTTCTAGGTTGGGGCTACGCACAATTTTGACATTTTTTTCTACGACCCCCCAGACCGGAGATAGGGGGGGGGGTCTATAAAAACACTGTCATTTGCGTTTTTTGGGGTGTCGCCGAAAACATGCAAACTTTGAACATCAATAGCTCGGTCATTTGTTAACCGATTTTAGTCATTAAAATGTTAAAATGATCACAAATGTTCGGAGAGTTCATTTCTGAGGTCAAATCGGAGATACACATTTGTTTATATATCGATGTAGCCGGATTTCGAAATGCAAAATTTCCGCAAACGTTTGCTTTTTGAACATGCTATCCTAATCTCCTGATCGAGAGAAACTCAATGAAACAAAAATGAGATCGATATCTCTTTCCGATCAAAAGTTATGGCGCTTCAAACTTTTCCCTCTGGTCCTAAAAATGAAATCTCCATGTTATTCTGATCATTTTAAGTGTTCATCAGTGAAAATCGGCTGAGAAATGGCCGAGATATGGAGTTTTGAAGTTGCATGCATGTGCTTATTTATGTGGATGGGAGGGAAAAGTTTGAAGCGCCATAACTTTTGATCGGAAAGAGATATCGATCTCATTTTTGTTTCATTGAGTTTCTCTCGATCAGGAGAATAGGATAGCATGTTCAACAAGCAAACTTTTGCGGAAATTTTGCATTTCGAAATCGGGCTAAATCGATATATAAACAAATGTATATCTCCGAATTAACCTCAGAACTGAACTCTCCGTTCATTTGTGATCATTTTAACATTTTAATGACTAAAATCGGTTCACAAATGACGGAGCTATTGATGTTCAAAGTTTGCATGTTCTCGGCGACACCCAAAAAAACGCAAATGACAGTGTTTTTATAGACCCCCCTATCTCCGGTCTGGGGGATCGTAGAAAAAAATCGTCAAAAAGTGCGTAGCCCCAACCTAGAACTATATCATATCTAAATTTCAACATTTTTCGCCAAGCGGTTCCCGAGTTATTAGCACGCGCCGGCAGGTTAACCCCCCCCCCCCCCCCCCAAAAAAATGCTAACCCCAAAATCCCCTATGGGTGCCATCCTTATTTACAAATCAGATCAATGTATCCTAATTTACAAATCGTAGAGATGTACAGCATAGGGTTGTGTAAAATAATTCTGGAAATCGCGACACCAGCGAATTAATTCATCGTTTTATTGAAAGGTACTCTCCAGTCATGCATGACGTAGAATATAGTAAATTTTATTCAGTTTTAAGATACCGTATATCCTCGAATAAGTCCCCCGGGGAGTTATTTTTTCGTCAGTGTTTTTGAGGGGGGAGTTATTCAAGGGTGGGGAGTTATTCAAGGGAGGGAGTTATTTTTTCCTCATAACTTTCAGGAAAACCTACAGGTAGGTAGGTGTGTATACACTGCATAAAATACACACTGTGTATGTGCTTTTGCTGCTGCAGGCTAACATTCTTTTGTATTTTTGTCTCACACACTGCACTGCATTTGCATTACGTTTTTTCACTTGTTGCACCATTATCCACAATCATCACAGAGGGGGGAGTTTTTCAAGGGTGGGGAGTTATTCAAGGGGGGGGGGAGTTATTTTTTCGTCAGCGTTTTTGTGGGGGGAGTTATTCAAGGGTGGGGAGTTAATAAAGGGGGTCTTATTCGAGGATATACGGTACATGGTAATATTTTACTAAATTCATGTCATCCAATTACCATTTCGCTCAATTTAACGATAGCAAAATTAGAGCAGCTATGTTTGGCACGGTGCCAATTTTCGGTTCATGTTACAGACATTCTCAATTCTCTAAAGAACATTGTCACACTTTACTAGGATATTAGGATATTGGCTGCAAAAGTAAATATTATGTTCATTATCATAACCCTGTAATTTGAGCAATAAAATCGCAGTAATCTGATAAAACAAGCAAATTGTTTTGTTCGTTACTAAAAAGTTCCGATTGAATCGACAATATCATTGGTTCGCAAATAAGAAACATTCTTTCATTGTATCTTATAGAACTTTTTGTTACTCTCATGAAACGTTGGAATCGCGCCAGAAGGGTGATTGTGTCCGAACCGTGGCTGTAAATTTAAAAAACCTTTAGAAAAAAAAAAACTACCATATTTGTTTGGATAATTCCCCTGGGTAATTATTTTTTTTCAGATTTGTTGAGGGGGACATATCAAGGGGGACTTATTGAAGGGGGACTTATTGAAGGGGAGGAATTATTACTTTTTTAAATGCGTTAAGCATGTTTCTATCAACTCATTCAACAACATATGATTTATAAACACAATAACATGCTATTTTCATCCAAATTGGACACAACAAATTCATTATATCCCTTACACGTGGTAGTTTTCAAGGGTTTTTCCCTCACTCATCATACAGGGGGGACTATTCAAGAGGGGGGATTTTTCAAGGGGGAATTATTCAAGCAAATATGGTAGTTCTATCAAAAATACCTCATTAGCTAAAGAAACCCACAACAACTCAGCCTGAAGTTCAATAAAATTAATTTCCATGAAGGGTTTCTTTTCTCCAAGCGCCTTTAACTCATCTCCATACATGAAGTAAATACCCAATCTCACTGCGTCCGACACTGTGTAATATCTCAATGTGTCATTTTTGTACCTGATGCTCAACTTAGAGTTTTGCAACACTTTGAAGCACTGATCCATTGCGTTCTGGGGGCTCTCCCGGACCCTGTTAAAGACCCTGTAAAGTGTCAAAGACCCTGTAAAATACCATGTGTCATGTAAAAGATGATGCATAGTGCCATGTGTATCCAAATATTTTTTTATCATATCCAAATGTTATGTTTTTTGTATCCAAATCTTGACAACGTTACGATCAAATAATATTTGGATACACATGACACTGTACAGGTGCTTTTACATGGCATTTGGCACTTTACAGGGTCTTTTACATGACACCTGACACTTTACAGGGTCTTTGACACTCTACAGGGTATTTTACAGGGTCTGGGAGTGGCACCTGCTGTGTGTTCCCCTTAGCTGTGGTCTCGAGTGGATTGCTGCCATTTGTTGTTGTTTGCAGGGGAGTGAACAGCTCCTGAGCCAGGATATCGATAGCCAGCTGTGCGGGAGATTTAATTTTAATGTGTTGAAAGTTGAAACATAACTTTACAACAAATGAAATATAGGTAATTTATGTTGAAATGAAGTGGAAATGAAGTTAAGGTGATATTTATATGGTTCAATAACATCTGAATGAGTGCCCGTGACAGGCTTGTGGCCAGATTTAATTCTCCCTACAGATTTGTAGGGTAGGGCGTACGCTCGACAGATTTTTTAAAGTTCAGCCGCATCGACGCACATGCACCGATAGCAAGGCGGTTTGTAAAATATACGAAACCATCCCTTAAGGTCGCCGATATTGCAATATGACGTATATCACTTCGGTTTTGGCACGGAAATCATGATTTCGTCATTTCTTGGCCGTCTGCCAATTCATTTTTTTATTATTTTGTCGGGTGGGTTACTCGCATATGTCGCGCTTTTGTGTAGTCAGGTGGTCACTTCTTTAGTGTTCACTGTCGCAACCACAACCATGAGGGCAGCGACGAGAAAGAAATGCATGCACGAGCGTACAAAAGCGCGAGTAACCCGCCCGACAAAAAAAAAAAAAGCGAATTGGCAGACGGCCAAGAAAAGACGAAGTAGTGATTTCCGGGCCAAAATCGAAGCGATATACGTCATATTGCAATATCGGCGACCTTAAGGGATGGTTTCGTATTTTTTACAAACCGCCCTGCTCTCGGTGCATGTGCGTCGATGCGGCTGAACTTTAAAAAATCTATTGGGCGTACGCCCTACCCTACAAATCTGTAGGGAGTATTAAATCTTGCCCCTGGGCCAGTTACGTAAGTGCTAGAGTAAACTGAAGAACTTTTCTATTCACTCTTCACTTGACTCTTTATACAACTTTTTTCTTTTTACTCTACTCTTTATTTTCCACATGCTGAACCTAGTGATGTAAAGGCACCGGGGCACCAGTGCCCCGGTGCTGGGCACCGTAGGGCACCAGCACCGGTGCTGGTGCGGTGCCATTGCAATCTTCAGGGGTGGCATGCCGGTGCCGGTGCCATTTTTTTCAGAATAGCACCGGTGCCGGTGCGGTGCGGTGCCATTTTTTGGCCGGTGCCAAAGGTGCTAGCACCAGGGCCAAAGTAAAAGGCACCGGGAAAGGTACCGGCCAAGGCTTCATGTGCTATGCAATTTTGTCCATAGTAAATATGTGCTTACCGTATTTGCTTGAATAATCCCCCTGGGGGATTATCATTTCGTCAGACTTTTTTGAGGGGGGAACTATTCGAGGGGGGGAATTATTCGAGGGGGGGAATTATTATTTCGTCACAACTTTCAAGCATGTTTCTATCAACACATTGATTGAAATATGCTTTATAAACACAGGAACGTGCCATTTTTGTTAATATTGGGCACAAACAATTGATCAAATCTTTTAAGGGGGGAATTATTCGAGGGGGGGAATTATTATTTCCTCAGTCGTCTTACAGGGGGGGATTATTCGAGGGGGGAATTATTCAAGGGGGGGGGGGGGGTAACTTTTCAAGCAAATACGGTATTCATAAATATTTCTAAAAACAGCGATATATTTACCCAACCGTTTTTGCCTATTTTGTAAACCTCCCATCAAATAAGTATACCTACTGTGAAATCCATTATACCCGATACGTGATCTGATGAGCGAATCTAAAATTTTGTTGAATTGTAAATAATTTTTATATTTTATATTTATCTAACTTTTTTGTTCAAAATTTGTTGTCAGTTTATGACAGAGATAGTTCCATTCTCTGTACAGCAACGACTCCGATAAGTAGACAATAGTGGCTATGGACATTGCAGTGAATAAAATATTTTAAATTGCTTCATAAAAGTGATTGCCACATCATTCTGATCATTTTAAGTGCTCAACCATCAAAATCGGTTGAAAATTCATGGAAATATGCACTTCCAAAGGTGAGACCACTGAGAAACTGCCCGATATTTACTTCAGAAATTCCAGACATTTTTTCCAAAAGGCACCGGTGCCGGTGCGGTGCGGTGCTATTTTCTGGCCGGTGCCCCAGGGTGCCAGGTGCCCTTTTCATGCGTTGGCAAAGGTGCCGGTGCGGTGCGGTGCCATTTTTCCCGGTGCCTTTAACATCACTAGCTGAACCAGCACCAGGGGCAGTCCCAAAGTGTCAACTGTGTACTCAGATCTTTTTTGTATCCAGCTATTATGTTTTTTGTATCCAAATCTTATGTTTGATAATAAGATTTGGATACAAAACATAAAATTTGGATACACAGTTGACACTTAGGGATTGGGACTGTCCGCTGGTGCAGGTTCCACAATTGGAAAAGTAAAGAGAGAGGTAAAGAGTAGAGTGAAGAGTAAAGTTCTCCTTTTTACTCCACCACTTGTGGAACTGATTTCAATATGTATTGCACACCCATCGCAGAATGAGTTAAACAACCATTACAAAAACCCAGCGCAATAAAGATCAAAGAACGCCGACAAACATCCACATCCTGCTGCCAGGTCTGCTGCAACTCTCCCATCGCGTCCGCGGTAAAATTCAACATGACATCGCTCAAACTGTCATTGGTTCCCTGTCGCTCGAGCCAGTTTTCGTTGATTACCGGATCGATTATGGCGGGCACCATGCAAGTGCAGTATTGTTCGGGCACGCCCGCCTGGGCACAGTCCTAGACAATGCGAAATGTCCTGTGGAATGTATCGTGTAAAGTGCCAAAGGTCTACTCTAGAGCTGTTAAAGTGTTTTTTGTTACCTAAGTTCCTTTAAAGTTGTTACCGTACCTTTAAAGTTGTTACTAAAGTATTGTACCCATGAGCATTTCTGTGTATTATGTGTACCGTATTTCCTCGAAATACCCCCCGGGGGGTGATTGTTTCATAGTGCTCCCGAGAGGGGGGGGGTATTTCGAGGGGGGGGGGATTTCGAGGAAATAAGGTATGTGCATTTCAGAGTAGGTAAATGTAAATACCCACTTTCAACTCTACAAAAATCCTAATGCCCTCTGACGTTAACCATTTCCCATAATATTTTCCATGACCTTTGACACTCTACACGACACTTTACATTTCACATAACATTTCACAGGGTCCGGGACTGGCACCTGGTCGCAGGTGCGCGCCTTGGACACGACCGTGGTCAACAGTGACTGGCCGCGATTTCCGTGCTGCGGCTCGGTGCCTTGAGAGCTGCGCGCGAGGTGCCAACTTGAATTTGGATGGTTGCCAAGTGGCGATAAAAACAGAAGACTTGAATACCCCCCCCCCCTCCCCGGACAGAAATGTTCGGCGAAAGAAAACTCCCTGTGGTGGGAAGATATTTGGGGAGCAGTCCCAGCCCCTGTGAAATGTCGTGCAAAGTGTCTGAAGTCATCTAAAGTGCCCCGCAAATGGCGAACGTACGTTCACATGACATGACACTAGACACTTTGCATCACAATTGACATTTGACATTTTAAATCGATTTTTACAGGGTCTGAGACTGGCACCCGGATTATACAGTTATCCAACCCCGGCCGATGGAAATTTACCAGCTACAAAATGCCTCAGAAAACGCACCTGAAATTCCCAGTAATCATCTGGAAAAGCATCTGGTGCACGTCGTAATTCGCCGTGAGCCGGTGTCGATTGATGCGCAGGTTTTCTATAAAATCTGGATTGGCGTTTTTGAACCAATCGGGGAAACGGATAGTGAATAGCGGCATGCGGGACTCGATTCTTCCTGCGCGTGCCGTTGGCATGATGCCAAATTAGGTTGTGGATGCGATGGGCTTAAGGCGGAGTTAGAGTGTAATGATAAATGGGTAGATAAAAGGGCAAATGTAACATAAAGTCAAACAAACAAGTCACCGATAAATTCATTATTTCAGTAGTTAGAATGGTGCGCAAAATGAGACCTCCTGGTACATCACTCGGTAAGAGCATTCACATGATCAGTGAAAGGTCCCGTGTTCGAGTCCCGGCCAGGGCGAAATCATTTTTGTACTTTGTCTCTATGTTTCAGAGTTTGTTAATCAAAATTCCAATTCAAAATTCAATTTATCCTGAAAAAGTATTATACGTGAGATGTTAATTTTCAAATTTGAACGAAAAACTTTGGATGGAAAATGGAGCGCAGACAAATCACGCTGACGCATCGATCATTAATTTCACCTTTTATTCATCGTTATACTGTACCTCTACCTTGATGCAAACGTACCGTAATACAGCGACCTGATGGGGGAAGCTCTGTTCCCGTGGTCGCCCATGATGACCAAGGTGGTGTTGTTCAGGGCGCCGGTCCAGAGCAGCCGCTGCAGCATCGAGTGCAACTTGTCGTCCAGAGTTGCGAGTCTGGCATGGGTGTAAATGGGGTTGGTAAAGTACACAACTTCTTTCAAAGTACCGTATTTCCTCGAAATAACCCCCCCCCCCCCCGAAATACCCCCCCCCCTTCAAAATGGCTGCTATGAATTAAAAACAACCCCATCGGAATATCCCTCCCCAAGTTGAGTGTAAAGCTGCGCTGTAAAGTGTAATGACAAAAGCTGCGGTTTGTGATTTGAGAAATGCAGAACACACATTAAAAACAATGACTCTGTTACGTTAGAACAGCATCAGCAAACGTAAAGTAATTTTTTCGAGTAAACGTAAGTACGTTTTAACGACTTATTTTTATTTATAAAAAGCAATCCGGCTGGTTGAATTGCCGTTGAGAATTCCTGGTGCCAGTTCCGCAAAATGAGAAGTGAGATGTAAAATGGTAAATGCGAAGTAAAAGTGCAACGGCGGTGTGAAACGGCAAGTGAATTGGCAAAAGTGAAGTTAAAAAAAGTTATTTCTCTTCGCTTTTGCCATTTCACTTGCCAATTCACTTGCCATTTCTCTTTGCTTGTGCCATTTCACTTGGCCTTTGCGCTTTTACTTTGCCTTTGCCATTTCACTTCTCATTTTGCGGAACTGGCTCCAGATCGGATTACGTTTCACGTTTCACGTTTGTTGACGTTTTTACCATTTTATAAAAATATAAACACTTCTCACTTGTGTGGATAATTGTGACTCGTCTCCGAGAATGTACTAAATGAGAAGTGGCATTTGTCAGCAAATTTCCTCATAAATCTCTCAGTTATGTCCAACAATTGCGGTGCATAATGTTCATCTGCGCGCAGAAAAACGAAAATTGTGAGCTAAATAGTGATTAGTGCTGGAAGCCATGGCGCTGGCGCCATTTATCGGAGCCAAAGTGCGCCAGCGCTATGGCGCCATCTTTCCTGGCGCGTATCCACCACTAGTAGTCATGCAAAAGCGCCGTGGCACAGAAAAAGCTCTTGGCGCTTGGCGCTGTTTTGCTGTGGCGCCATTATCGCTTGGCGCTTGGCGTCGGAATAGCGCCATGACGTTTTTGGCGTTTTTTCACACCACTAGTGGTAGGTAAATTTCCCTGACATAACCAAAGGTAACCTACTCATTTTACAGTGTCTCTCGGTGGTGTCGTTGAGCATGTGCAGCTGGGGGCAGTCCCAGACCCTGTAAAACACCCTGTAAAATGTCAAATGTCATGCAAAGTGACAAAAGTCATGCAAAGTGACAAAAGTCATGCAAAGTGACAAAAGTCATGCAAAGTGTCAAAATTCATGTAAAATGCCCTGCAAAATGGCAACTCGGTTGCCATTTTGCGGGGCATTTTACATAACTTTAGACACTTTGCATGACATTTGACATTTTACAGGGCATTTTACAGGGTCTGGGACTGGCACCTGGTTGTACATGTGCCAGGGCCAGGAGAAGTGGCTGAACGGCTTCTTTGTGAACCCTCTCAGACCGGTGTGGTAGCTCAGCAAACCGTACGTGTGGTCGATGTCGTCGTTCCACAATTTGGCGCACGCTGCGTTTTTTTAGGGTTGAGTATTTTTTGGCTCAGACTACCGTATTTCTTCTAATAGAACGACATACCACTAATAGAACACCAGCCAGGTTTTGGCACGTTTTTGCGCTCATGAAAACAATAAATAGAACGGCAGCCTTCAATAGAACGCCATGGAACGAAATTTATGGGGAAAAAAACAAGAACGGCGCTATGCTATTCTATTAAAAGAAATAAATATGGTTTTATAAATTTCGTCGTACGTGATAAATTAAATTGATTATACATTTTAGACAGTATAGAAATTTGTCAGAAAATGTCAAACATTAATGCTGCGATTACAGCTCGGGCGTAAAATAGACTGGGCGTAAAATTGATTTTGGGCGTAAAATTAATTACAGATGAATGGATAAAGATACGACATTGTTATTTCAGTCAAAGAAAGCTTAGATGCAGACGTTTCTTGTGTTCAAAGCTCATGAGTTTATTTTAATCGTACTGGGAGTTATGAATTTTAGCACTATTTCTCCAATTATGCGCTGTAACTGGCGTAAAATTAGGGCGTAAAATTAAAAAAATTTGCGCCAAAATTCATAACTTCTAGTACAATTAAAATAAACTGATGAGCTTTGGACACAAGCAACATCTGCATGTTCCCTTTCTTCGACTGAAATTACGACGCCATATCTTCATCCATTCACCTGTAATTAATTTTACGCCCAAAAATCAATTTTACGCCCGTCCATTTTACGCCCGAGCTGTAATCGCAGCATTAGCATGTCACGCTGCTAATCGGATAGATAGAATTATTCATGTCAAAAACATTAAATCGAGGTGAAAAAAGTTGAAAAGCTTGTCTAACTCAAATATCGACATCCAAAAAAGTACCTTAACCCCTCACCCAAACAAACCATCTGGATAGTATTTCCACACGAAGTCAATATTATCCAAATCCACCCAATTCGGATAGTTTGGCACTTCATTCAGATGTGTTTCTGATTGATTGTTCAGTCTGGGGGCACTCCCAGACCCTGTAAAAGACACTGCAAAGTGCAAAAGACCCTGTGAAGTGTCGTGTGTATCCAAATCTTATTTTATCGTATCCAAATCTTATGTTTTTGTATCTGAATCTTACTTTTTGACATAAGATTTGATAAAAACATAAGATTTAGATATAAAATACATGACACCTTGAAGGGTGTTTACCATGACACGTGACAGGTTCTTTGACAAATTACAGGGTTTTTTACAGGGTCTGGGAGTGGCACCTGATGCCGGCGAAAGTGGGCATGGCGTTCGGATCGCTGTTGTCCGCCACTTTGTGATAGCTGGGTATTATAATATTTGGATACATTGTTAAGTTTCCATCACCATGGCGAGAATAGTCACTAACTGTCATCAAAAATACCGTAGTCACTCGTATTTATTTCCAAATTTATTTTTTTCGTCAAACTTTTTTGAGGGGGGGGGGGGGTTTGAAGGGATGGAATTTTTCAAGGGGGTTATTGTTTCGTCAAAGTTTTCAAACAGGGCAACTAGGTAGTATGCGAAAAGTTAATTCATCACACGAAATATGCTTATAGGTCTTGAAATCAGGGGCGAAACGAAATTGAATTTCAGTTTATTACGCACACAAATGATGCGGAGATTATTTCTTGTATTTACATGAGATACCCCCATGTCTGAGCGACCTGAGGAAAACATAAACCCTTCTCGAAATACCCCCGTCTTGAATAAGGTACATCCTGTATGCAATGTACACGATGCATCTAGTCCCCCCTCGAATCAACCCCTCTCAAATTTGCTAGCAAAACAATAAACCCCCCCGGGGGGGGTATTTCGAGGAAATACGGTACTATTAACTTTTACCATTTCACGGAATCTGCACGAGCAGCACAAACCCTTCTAGCCATTCAAAGCCCATTTCTTTCATCAACCGCCAACTTTTGGTCATGTGCCTTTGGAATTGATTGAACGACACGCTGTCCAATTCCATTATGTCAACGCTCATCGTCCGAATTGACAAATCGTTTGTCAACGGAGCGTCTTCCTTTGACAGAATTTGGTAGTAGGCGTTTTGATAGAGGATTGTCGACGCGTTGAAGAATATATTACGTTGTTCTGGGGGCGGTCCAGAACCGTGTCAAGTGTCAATGTCAAGTGTCAAGTGTCATGTAAAATGTCAATCGAAACGAAGGAGAAAAGATTTTTGTTACTGAACTTTGCATAACAATTGGCGATTCGCCTGACACTTTTTATGACAATTGACAAATTTGTATCATCTTTGTCATGACATTTGACACTTTACTTTACACTTTACAAGGTGCGGGACTGGCACCTGGTGTGAGATTAATGGGTATCGCTTTCTTTATGCAGCGCACTGCGAACGCCTCCAGATCGACTCTGTGCTCCGCGTTGAATTCCAGCTGTGAATTTACGCCGAGTTATTAACGCAAAAATGTCCAATGATGGCAAACCATTTATGGAAAAAAGAATTTAAATTTTCAAGTGTTGTTTTCGTAAAATCACTTTTGGAGCTTAGATTTTTTCTGAAAATACTTTTCACACGCTTCACTAACATACCGTATTTCCTCGAAATATTTTTTCATAGTGGAAATTTTGAGGGGGGGGTATTTCGAGGGGGGTATTTTTTCGCCAGAATTTTTTTATCAAGGGTGGTAGTAAAGAATGGGCTTCATGGAGACACTTCACAAAGCTTCACCGCCCATTCACACGCCACAGTTGTTAAAATGTACGTACATTTACTCAAAAATACGTGTACGCGAGTACGCGGTAAATACGTTTACATATACTTTTTCAAAAAGTAATGTACTTACTTTTACGCGTACATTTTAAAAGTACACGCGTACAGAGAAAATGTATTGTTTGTTGCTAAAATCAAGATTTTCTGTTGCTAAAATACGACTGTTTTGAAAAAAATCATATCATTTTTCTAAAAAAATACAAAATAATCACTAAAAATAACATATATTTTGTCTTTCAGTGTAAAACTCACTTTCACATGTAAAAATTAGTGTAAAAATACGTTTTCGAGGGGAAAAGTACTCGCTCTTACACTTTCCTGAGGAAAAAAGTATTTTACTCACATTTACGCATGAGTACGAGTAAAAGAAGTATTTTACATTTTCTATACTTCGTAGTGAGTAAAAATAAAATACTCACATCTACATATACTTTTGAAAAAAGTTCAGTAATTCTAACAACTCTGCCACACACCCATAGTTCATTTCACCGTGACCAATCGCATAACTCACAAGTATCCAATCGCCCACAAACTTCAGCTTGTTATAAGTGTCTCTGGGTGTAAATCTGCACTGTATCTCCCTAATCCCACAAGTCTGCGGCATGGTTCTGTTGTGTATATCGGGGTGCAGGTACAACGTGCTCGTGTCGTAGTCGAATGTGGATAAAGTGGGCTGTTTCTTCGTGCAGTCCACCGAGCGAGGGTTTTCGTCCCACGTGGCTGCGAGGTGGATATTTTTGTGTGAAAAATACAGTGATTTGAACACTGTGATGTTGAAGGCACCGGGAAAAATGGCACCGCACCGCACCGGTGCTATTGTGAAAAAATTGCACCGGAACCGGCAGGGCACCTCTGTAAGTAATCTTAATCAAGCCACAGTAATGATTTTATGTACCTATATAATCTGTTGAAAATCGAATGTTGTTGAATAATTTCAGAAACTCACAAATATTGAATCTCTAACCTATAGAGTAATCGTGTGGGTTCAGCACAGGGTATTTGCAGGTATTTTCAAATGGATGTGACACAGCATTTCTTGTTAGTCCATTCTGATTTCTGTCCTTTTTGACCAGATCCTGTAAAAATTCCAGTTTCATGATAAGACAAATGTTAATCAAAACAGAAAATTGATTCAAATTGCTAATCCATACCCAAGGAAAACCTGGTCATAAATATGTGTGTATTTACCTAAATACATATTTAGGTATATAAATATTTGTATATACCTATTTCATTTTGGAATTATTGTTGTTAGTATGCCTTTTATGCATATGTAACAACATTTTCACTCAACACATAATTACAATGATATTAGTGATGTGAAAGCGCCATGGCGCTGGCGCCTGGCGCTAGCGCCAAAGCAAAAAGCGCCATGGCGCTTTTGGCGCTTGGCGCTAAAATGCTGTGGCGCCATTGGCGCTTGGCGCCGTGTTTCCGAAAAGCGCCATGGCGCTTTTGGCGCTTGGCGCTACCATTTTTTAAAGCGCCAAAAAAGCGCCAGAGAATGATAATTGCGCCGCGGTGTTCATGTGCCTTATTGCCTATTTTCAGCAATTTTTGGCCATGTATGTAATTATTTTACATATATATTTTAATCAGATACTGTATTTCCTCGAAATCCCCCCTCGAAATCCCCCCCCCCTCAAAATGAACACTATGAAATAATTACCCATCCCCTCTAAATCCCCCCCCCTCAAAATGAACACTATGAAATAATTACCCATCCCCTCGAAATACCCCCCCCCAAATTGAGTGTACAGAGAACATACATGACAAAACTTCAGTTTGTAATTCGGGCAATGCAAAACACACGTTTCAAACAATGAATTGTTACGTTAGAACAGTGTTACACACTTAAATAAGTCAATAGACGCTTATATATAGCGGTTATTGTTGTATTTTTCTACATCCGCATACGACAATTTAGTACTGGAATTTCAAAAAATTTCTGGCGAAATAATAAGCCCCCTGGAAATACCCCCCTCCCTGAAAATTCTCACTCTGAAACAATCACCCCCCGGGGGGGGGGGTATTTCGAGGAAATACAGTATGTAATTTTAGCTATTTTTACCCTGTTATCTCACAGTTTGCACCTTAAATCTTGAAATATCCAATAGATTGAAACGCTGCACCCCCAACCCCCAGACAATCTTTCAGCTTCTACCACTTCAGAGAGGCAATTTGCTATGTATTTAACTTGTGTGTTGAGCAAGAAAACTTATTGATTTCCATTATTTGACCATTTTTGTCTTTTTTGGAGGCAATACAAGTTATTGAAAGTGAAGAAAATAGTACTTTGTCTCACCTGTATCATTTAAGGCAATATCATTTTGGCGCTGGCGCCATTGGCGCTTGGCGCTAAGGTCCAGAAAAGCGCCATGGCGCTTTTGGCGCTTGGCGCCATTTTGCTGTGGCGCCATTGGCGCTTGGCGCTAGTTCCGGAAAAGCGCCATGGCGCTTTTGGCGCTTGGCGCCAAAAGTCTGGCGCTTTTTACATCACTAAATGATATTCATGAAGTTTTCAACTATACTCCAGCGACATTACACCTTACAATGAAATATACCATATCGCAACTGAATAAAAGAACAAACATAAAAATATTCTCATTATAGGTATTTATCAAAGCAATTTGATAAATATAATGAAAAATTTATTATGTTTGTCCTTTATTAAGATTGGATATGGTAGATCTCATTGTAAGGTGTAATGTCGCTGGAGTATACTCAAGTCCACCTCAAGAATTTGTCCAAAAAACCCTGACACACAAACCATAGGACGATTAATACCGAGCTGAATGTCATTTCGATCATCCGATTTGAGATTTCGCCCTTCATATATAACTTTGTCGTCGCGTAGGGAATATGTTACGACAAAATTCACGTTGAAAACAGTTCGCATTGAGATCAAAACGAAAATAGAGCATGCTAAGGTAACCAGGGGCCAGTTCCGCAAAATGAGAAGTGAGAAGTGAAATGGCAAAGGCGAAGTAAAAGCCCAAAGGCGAGGTGAAATGGCAAGTGAATTGGCAAAGCGAAGTAAAGAAATAAAAATCAAAAGTACCGTATTTCCTCGAAATACCCCCAGGGGGTTTATTTTTTCAGAGTGGAAATTTTGAGGGGGGGTATTTCGAGGGGGGGCTTATTCGAGGGGGGGGTATTATTTCGTCAGAAATTTTCGAGAAAGTCATACTAAAGAATTCGCTTTTACAGACCCCAAACCAGTAATAAACGTGACCAAAAAGGGTATTTAGGGACATAACAGGGACGTAAACGTACATCGCTACACAAACTAGCGTATACGTATAACTGCTATGCAAAATGGTCTCAATAGCAACATCATGTTCCTTGCATACATGATGTACCTTTTTCCAGGGGGGGTTATTTTTTCCTCAGCTCGAAAACACCTGGGGGTATTTCGAGGGGGGTAATTTATGGGGGGTATTTCGAGGAAATACGGTAATTTCTCTTCGATTTCGCTATTTCACTTGCCGTGTCACTTGGCCTTTGCGCCTTTACTTCGCCTTTGCCATTTCACTTCTCACTTCTCATTTTACGGAACTGGCACCAGGACTAGGACTAATTTGTGGTTGTGCATTTTGGGCATTATTGACCATTTGACATGGCGTTTAAAATAATTAAAGATGTTCTAATAACACCATTCTATTTGAGCTGCTAATCGTACCCATACCTGTGAAAATTTTCGTTTTACATTTTTTTGCGATAAAACTGATCGCTATAAATACAATGAATGTTACCATATTTGGAAAAAAAGGTGCAACAAATTCACCCAAAGTAAATGGACGCAGTGTGATAAATATGATGAGAAAATTGTTTCAATGTTTTTTATTCAGATGGGATACGGTAGATTTAATTGTTATGGTGTAATGTCGCTGCAGTATATAATGCTAGTACTTAGACAATAATTTACAAGTCGATCAATGGGCAATAAAGCGTTCAGGCCCAGAGGCCAGTCCAACGGGGCAGGCCTGATACGCACACGTGCCCGATACGCACATATGCCCGTTTTTTTCACTTGACACTTTTCAAGTGATTTTCAGATATGAGTAAAGTGAAAAAAAGTTGCGCTGTGACATTAGTGAACTTTTTTCACTTCACTCATATCTGAAAATCACTTGAAAATGTGTCAAGTGAAAAAAAAACAGTGAAAAATGGCTATTTTTCACTGTTTTTCATTTGACACATTTTCAAGTGATTTTCAGATATGAGTGAAGTGAAAAAGTTTACTAATGTCATTGCGCAACTTTTTTTCACTTTACTCATATCTGAAAATCACTTGAAAAAGTGTCAAACGAAAAAAACGGGCATATGTGCGTATCGGGCACGTGTGCGTATCAGTGCACGCCCCAGTCCAACACCCAGTAAACGTCATGTGAAATGTAAAATGTAAAATTGTAAAGTTTATAATTACTAAGCAAAATGGCAAGCTTTATGGCTGTTAATATGCAAAAATTAAAGGCATTCCCTGACCGAAACTTGACAAATATGTTTGACATTTTACATTTCATCCTACGGAAAGCGCCCACTAAGTCAATTGAGCGACATGTTTTCAAGCCATTTCATAGCGTTTTATATTTTAGGTTCTACCTCTACCTACCTATATGTATACCACTGCCAGCTGCCCTGACTCGTTTTAATCTATTGATATGTTGATCTTGAAAATCTTTCTACAATTTTAGTTTTCAAATACCTGGGAGGGAAAGCATCATGAAAACTAGGTTACCTACCCTACATAAAATGTAAAAAAATGTTCCATGCAATGTACGATTTCGAATTATCACACATTTTTTTAATATTAAGCTATTTATATATCACACGCGGTTTTTAGACTTAGGTATACCAGGGGCCAATTCCGCAAGTGCTTAAGGAAAAAGTAAAAACTGAAGCGTAAAGTAAAATAACACGTAAAGGTGACGAAATTTAAAATTTACTCTTCAATTTTTACTACACTTTTACTTGCCATTTGTCATTTTACTTTACTTTTTACTTTTCCACTTGCGGAACTGGCCCCTGTTATCTTTTCAGTCTTTTTTCCAGTGCCACACTGTAAAATTTTATCTTAAAAAATCTACTAAATATTTATACCGTATTTCCTCGAAATACCCCCTTGAATTAACCCCCCCCCCCCTCGAAATACCCCCAGGTGTTTTTGAGCTGAGGAACCAAATACCCCCCCCTCGAAATACCCCCCCTCTTGAATGATATACATCATGTATACAGTGTACTTGATGTTTTTATTGGGGTCAAATCTCATCGCATCGTCAAAAGTAGTTTGTATAGCTATCTACGTTTGTATGTTCTAATACGTCCCGTTTGGTGACGTTTATTACCAGTTCTGGGTATGAAAAAGCCCATACTTTACTACTATATTTACGAAAATTTCTGGCGAAATAATGACCCCCCTCGAATAAGCCCCCCCCCCCCTCGAAATACCCCCCCCCTCAAAATTCTTACTCTGAAAAAATAAACCCCCTGGGGCTGGGGTATTTCGAGGAAATACGGTATATACCATATTTCCTCGAAATACCCCCGACCCCGGGGGTGATTGTTTCAGTCAGAGTGAGAATTTTGAGAGGGGTTAAACGAGGGGGGTATTTCGAGGAGTGGGGGGGGGCTCATAAATTCATAGTGTCCATTTTGAGCGGGGGTATTTCGAGGGGGAAGGGGTATTTCGAGGAAATACGGTTGCGTTGGGGGTTGATCATTTCGCCGGGAAATTTTGAGATTTTGAAATTTTAATTCAAGCTAAATTGAGCTTAATTATAAACCGCACTGGTGTTGTGATACTGTCCAATGTCCATGTAACAATTGTTTCCTTTCTACGTGCATGCATGCCAATTGCATGCAAATTGATTGAGGACATTTTACAACCAAGTGCCAAGCGCTATTGACGCCAGCCAGCGTGGAAGGGGCACTTTTACACGAGTATGGGTGAAAAAAAACACAATCAACAAGCATAAAGGATATTTCCAGATTGTGGCCTGAGATGACGCATCAAATCACTCAAATCGCAAATTCCTGAATTAAATTGAAAACAATAATTGCCTTACATTTCTCGGAGCGCCTAGGTCACGTGAAAATGTGTGTAAATATAATATAAGGACTTTACCAAGTTTACGCGACGTTCACGCTGGAAGCGTGCCAACGGTAAATAACGCGTGAAATATTCATAAAACGTTGAAAAATCCATTGCAGTTATAACGTTATAAATACATTAACGTATTCACAACAATTAATTTTTAACAAAAATCACGCGCTATAATTATCATTGGCACGTTTCCAACGTGAGGCATAAATCGGTGCGAGTGCAGAGCATCAAGTCACCACAGTTATATACGCATTTAAACGGGCGTAAGTTCTCGCAGAAGATAAATATGATAAAATCACAACGTCGCGCACCATTGCAGAATGTTCTTGCCGTCAATAATACCAGTTCCTGTCAATCATTTGTGCCGTACTTTTTATGTGCCGGGAAAACAGCAGAGTTGTTAAAAGTACTGAACTTTTTTAAAAATAAACGTAAATGTAAAAAAAATTTTTACGCCCACATGAGTACAGAAAACGTTAAGTATCTTATATTTATTTTTATGCTGCATAAAATGTGAGTAAAATACTTTGTTTCCAGAGAAAACGTAAAACTGAGTAATTTCACAAAGGAAAACTAACAATGGGTATTTTTCTTACAAAAAACGTAATCGTGAGTACTTTTCTCACAAAAATAACCTAACAATTGTTGTTGTTTTTCTGCAATTTTTACTCTGAAATACATTCAATGTATGTGTTTTTCTCTCCTGATGAGTAATTCTCAGGAAAATTTCCTATGTTTGTCACTTTCTGTCTGGCAAAATGACATTTTCTGTCCCCTAAAAATACGTTTTCTGTACTTTCAGAAAGTACGCGAGTATGTGAGTACCGGTGGTTTTCTCAGCAGGAAACATAACGCATTTACGCAGTACGCGAGTAAACGTATTTATCGAAGAAAACGTAAATACTTTTTAACAATTATGGGCAACAGAATACCGTATTTCTTCTAATATAACGGCACACCTCCGATAGAAAGGCAGATTTTGACACATTCTTTCATACAGGAAGATAATCGAACGGCAGGTAGAAATTGCGTTGGAATGGTGCCAAAACAAAATAATCTAAAAATGGGTGGCGAGAACGTTCAATCAAAGCATTCAAATATTGATATTATGTACACATAAAATCAAATCGATGCTCTGATATTGAAATATAGGTAACTAAAGTTTTATAAAAAACGTATTGTCTTAAAATGAAAAATGTGAGAAGAAGAAAACTGATAAAAAGTAGAACCGCATCTCCGTGAGAAAAGCAGCCCCTAAGAGAACGACAAGTAAAAAAGTCGACGAAAAAAATGTATAACGGTGCCAGTTTTTTAGAATCAATACTGTAGTTGATGTATGTGTTATAGATAAGTGGTGGGTGATAACTAGGGTGTCAAATTTCCGTTTCCCATTTTCCGTTTCTGTTTTCCGCAGGCAAATTTTTTCCGTTGTCCGTTGCGTTTTCCGGCTGCTGAAATGTTTTTTCCGTTTTCCGGCCATTTTACTTTCCATTTCCATTTTTCTGGCTCATTTTCCGTTTTCCGGCTAAATTTTCAGTTTTTCCACCTGTTTCCATTTTCCGCCTCAATTTTTCATTTTTCTGCCTCATTTTAGCTTTTTCTGGCTCAACTTTCTGTTTTCTGTTCCAGCCAAATTGGTTAACATTTATGCAGATTGTCAATTATGTAAAAAATTCTGTTTCCAGCAAAATTTCTGCAAATTGTTTCCACTTACAGCCAAATTTCAGCAATATTTATCTGTTTTCTGGCAAAATTTCAGCAAATTTTTCTGTTTCTGTGCAAATTTCATTTTTCTGTTCCATTTTTCCGGCCCCTTTCTATTGTTTTCCGGCCGCTGAAAAATTTTTTTGTCTCTGTTTCTGTCTTCCGCCAAGTGCAATATTTTTCCGTTTTCCGTTCCGTTTTCCGGCAGCTGAAATTTTTTTTCTGTAAAGGGTAAAATGTCATGTCAAATGTCATGCAAAGTGTCAATTGTCATGACAAACATAAAGTAAAATGTAAATTGTCATGACATGTAAAAATAAAAGTATCAATTGTCAAGCAAATTGTGTCCGAAACTTATTTTTTATTTCTAAATCTTATGTTTTGTATCCAAATTATGTTGTTGTTGAATCCAAATTTTATGTGAACATTTGGATACAAAAACATAAGATTTCGATACAAAACATACTATGGATACAAAAACACAAGATTTGGATACACAATTTACACTTTGCAAGACATTTGTCATGACAATTGCCACTTTGCATGATATTTTACAAATGTGCCCAGCACACTCCAGTAGTCCTTCTACTGAAAATGCAAACCATTATTATCAATAATTGTAACTTTACACTTGCAGCTAGCTAACAATATATACTGCATGCAACTTTTGAAAAGTAAGGGAAAAATTTGTCACAGGTTTTTCATGTATAGGTCTAATTATAACATTTTTCTGGCCTTGCATGCATGATTCTGATTTTTTGTAAAATTTTTGTAAAATTTTTGTAAAATGTGTCATTTTTTTTATTAATGACTTTTGGAAATAAAATAAAATAAAATGAAATGAAACAAGAATAAAATAAAAATAAAATAAAAATTTTATACAATTTTACAAAATGGCGCAAGCGCCAATGGCGCCATTCCATCACTAGTCACGATATACAATTAACTATGCTCTACCACATAGGAAGTGTGAAATAATACAATTAACTAAAATTTACTTGACACGAATTTTAATGTCAACTGGTCACCCAGGAATAAAATTAGATCGGCTCGAGTTAAGAATGTGATAGCTTTAAAATATACTTTTAATCAACAACAGCAACGAAAAACGAAAAACGCTGTGCAAATTTCAGGCGAATACCGAATGTTACATGGCATTAAAAAGGCACGTCGAACCACTTCACTACCGTTGGGAATTAAAACATTTTTGGACTTGGCTTTCGGGTTTCGGGTCAACGATGGTCATTTATCGGGTACATATTGTTAAGCCGGGATTACAGCTCAGCGGCGTTTGACGTGAAATTATGTCGTAAATTTTGATTACATCAAAAGAGACAGAGGTACAGCGTTGAAATTTCAGAATTAGATAGTTCTAGTAATTGTGTGTTATGTCCCAAAATGTTTTTATAAAATAATCATTATTTAAGTAGTTATTCATTTTACATCAAAATTTCGTTGTTGACATAAAATGTTGAAGTAAAATGTGTAAATTTTGACGTAAAATTAATAACCTTTTAAATAATAATAATTTTATTTTTTGGGGACATTACACACAATTACTAGAACTATCTAATTCTGAAATTTCAATGCTGTACCTCTGTCTATTTTGATGTAATCAATTTTACAACATAATTTTACATCATCATTTCACATCAAACGCCGCTGAGCTGCAATCCTGGCTTAATAGCTCAGGTATCCACTTCAGATATTGGTTTAAAGTCAGGTATTTGCATTTGAAAATTGTAAGAAGTAAGTAAATGTATGATGTATTGTATTGTACATATCTTACAAACAACAATGTTTTCACACCTACACACCACACTTGCCCTATTTTTTGAGTCAGTAAGTGGGATTGTTACAAGTGAAATGAGGTTATCACTAAATTCACAGGTCTTGTCTTACAGCACAATGATAAATAAATGGCGATACAAGTAATAAAACATCACCGGAAAATCCATTATTTTCATGTTTTCAAGTATTTTTTTCAAAAATCATGTTCAATGCTCAATTTTTTACACAAATTTATTATGTGCGAGATATTTAATATGAATTTGAAAGAAAAATGTTGGATGAAAAATGGTCTGCTCACAAATCAATTTCATGGTGAGGCCCTAAAATCAATTTGTCAATGTTCATTGCATGCAATATCTCGGACTACAAAATTCAAAATGAAGCTTGGTTGGAATGCAGCTAGCTCTATCGAATTTGATTCTATTAGAATGCAAGGGTATTCGACTGAATGAAACTGTTCACAAATCATATGCAATTAAAAATCCTGAATTCATTAAAAAAACTTGTCTATGCTTAAACTTGTCTATGCATATGCTTAAAAAAGCTCGGAATATGTCTGCCATGGGATTTCAGGGACTGCTTTCGAATCCAGAAAATTGTTGAGTATCGGACACGGGTCGGTTTTCGACTCGGGTCGGGTCCGAAACGGGTTCCTAGTACCTAAAACTGCAGTTTGTCTTTTCGGATGCATTCCAACGCGCGTAGTTTAATGAAAGAAGTGTAAAGTAAACCGTTCCATCGGCACGGCAAAACGCCTTATCGTTTGCCGTTATTTCAGACTGCGATATTGATATTCGGTTCGGTTTGATATTCGATAGTCTCCGATTTTTTGAACGGAACTGCAACCATAAAAAATTATTCAGGGTTTTTTTGTGTGTGGAGAAAGCGTAATGATGATGTATTGTGACTGCGCACACTAGTTTTCGATGAAATCTCGAAAACTCACAAATCAGCTTAGAACGCATTTGAGTTGTCTACAATGAGGTAGCCGTCAACTACAGTTGATGGAGACTAAAAATGACTCATTGTGGGAAACTCAAACACGTTCAAAACTCATTTATGAGTTTTCGGAATTTTGTGTGAAAACTAGTGTGCGCAGGGCCATTATGGCGAAAATTGAACTGATATTTTTACGGAACGCCCACTTTGCACAGAAATCTACCGTGTCCCATATGAATACTAGACTTGAAATTGAGGCGTCTAATTCTAAAAGTCGACAAGTCCACAAAATGCGATTTTGAGTAAATCGCATTTTAAGTTTCAAACCCAATTCCAGGCCCTAGGTGCGTGTCCAATTTGGCTCTCTCATGCTTTCCATTAAGTTCCATATGTTGACAATAAAGTGTCAAACTTTCAGCCCCAAATATCAACCTATATTTGAAAAATGGGGTGTCCATAAAATTCCATTCGGTCAGAACAAAACTGTTTTTGGGAGGGAAATGGACTTGTCGCCCTCTTGCACGCGAGAACATTTTTGTTCCCGCCCGCGTTGGGCCTGCCTTATGGGAACTTTATGCACTTGTTGACTTATAGAAATCGGTGCCCATAGTGGACTTATCTAACGATGGCAAAAAAAGATTTGAAAATTCGAAAACGTTTTCGCATTAAAAGTAGATTTTTTCCAAAAGATTCGAAAATTCGAAAAGACGTCGAATTTTCGGATTTTAGAATTTTTTGAGCATTTTTGGTTGAAAATGGGTAAAAAATGAGAAGTTCAACTCGCAACATCAGTTTTGAATGTATTTTTTTGTAGCGACGGAAGTTCAATGTGCAATATATGTCCGCGGTAACAGCAGATTTGCAAAAGCGTATTTACGCTTACCCGAAATACCCGGGTAAATGGGTATTTATACTTACGCTTACGCTTACACTTTCATAAAATACCCGTACGCTTTTTTACGCTTTCCCGGCCAAAATACCCGGGTACTAAAAGCGTAATAAGCTTTTCACACGGTTCAATTTTACACTTTTGAAAAAGCATAAAACCACAAAAAAGAGTGAACGAAACTGCGTACAAAACAATTACTGCGTGCGTGCAGTAATGTGCTGGAAATAGTGTCACATTTACAAAATGTGTCGCAGTATGAATGTCTTGCTAATACTGTGTCGTCAAGCAAAATCGTGGCTTCAGATAAGAAATTTTGGGCTGAAAATGGATTCCGACGACGATGTTGTCACTGTTGACAGCACTAACTCCAAGTTGGAAGATAAAAAGATGACTTAATGTGTTTCTTCTAATAGAACGGCAGCATCCAAAAGAACGGCAGGCAAATAAAGAAAATTAAATCAGTGCGAGGGCAGAGTATCATGTACGCCGAGTATATGAGGGCAGACTACTAAGTGGACATCCGAAAAATGTCGCTGATAGCTTGATTTGGAAAGAATTCACTGAGAAAACGTCTCTTAAAAATTTTTACGCTTACGCTTTTGTTTACGCTTTCCCAGGTATTTAAAAAATACTTTACGCTTTAAGTATCCATACTGAAAATTTGGAAAGTGTATTTACGCTTACGCTTACGCTTTAAATACCGGTATTTTAACAACTCTGGGTAACAGTATACAATGCTGTAACACATTAAGATGTATTGAAAACTCAGATAAAAAATTCGAAAATGCAATAATTGTATGAAATTTTTTTCGAAAAGTAGTAAAAAAGATTTGAAAATTTGAAAAATCATCAAAAAGATTCAAAACTTCAAAAATTCGAACACTAAATTCGAAAATTCGAGTTAGGCCCGGAAACGTCATCTGGGGCTACTTCCGCACACTTTTCATCATTTTCCATAAATTTTTTGACCTCACATGCTCATATGGCATAGTGCCAAACTTGACATTTTTTGGGAAAAATACAAAAAATTTGGGTAAGAAGTCCACAAGTCCACTTAGTTTTGGGCTAAAAGTCGACAAGTCACATCCTCTGTCTGCACCGCGCACCCACACACCTATTTTTTGCTGTGCTTGTGAATTGTGATCACACTTCACTTCACGCCGCCCCTGAGCACACCTGATCACCGATGGAATGCAGATGACCAACACTTCACGAACTTGTTTATAAAAAAAGACATTGTGAAGTGTGTTGAAATGTTGTATTCTTACTCGTGAAAATGTATCAAATGTTATCCTACTGGCCGCGCATGAAAGTGCCAGCACGTGGTTTTGTTTTATTAGGCTCAACGCATGTTGTAAATCCCACTGTGTGCCCTACGTATTTTTGTAATCCTATTATTGGCATGCGTTAGTGCTCCCACTGGAGGCTGACCTAGTTTTTATATTGGATAGTCTGTCTGGAAGCGGAGTATAAATACAGCCGCTTGAGAGCTATTCGGGGTAGTCTACCGGAGTTGTGAAAGTGAATAAATAGACTTGTCTACAGTGGCTAAGCTGCGGCCTGAGAACAGTAGCTGTGTCTTGTGAAGACTGAACCCCGAATAGCAGTCAAGGTAGCTCGTGAATCCAGTACCTGTCTGCTGAGTATTTGTGAGTATTTGTGAGTATACGTGAGTATTTGAATGAAGTTTGGTGCCAGGGTAGCGACGCTTGAAGTGGTAAATAGTAACTCAGTCAAACGTGGCACTGAACCCACGCTCTACAGCAAAAGCGCGCACAAGTAAATCAACAACTTACTTCATCCGCTGTAGTCGCACAGGTTCTCTTGTCCACTCCTCCTGAGAAGCAGTCTTTTCGTTGTATTCGTCAGCATCGTCGAGTGGTGCCTGAGTTTACACAGAAAAGTGGTGATCGTCTGTGGTGCCACCCAACCGACGCACCTGGTACGTGTTTGTGAGTGGTAAATTTGGGACAAATTTTTTTATCAAGGGGGGAAGCCAATTGGCGACCGTGCCTAAGTGTGGCAAACAGCAGAAAGCTTCTGAAGCTTTAGAAAACACCGCAGCAGGCACCTGGTGCCTGAAATACTACCGCAGTGCTAGTGTGGATCGGTGCTGAGTACCCATTCACAGTTAGCAACTGACTTTGGACACACAGTGTTGACATACAAGCATCAAAATGGTGTTTGAATTGCCACCAGAACAGCCAGAGTATGACGATCAGGGCAGGCTAGTGTTGCCTGAATTGCCCGAACAGGTAGTTGATGTTCTGACTATGGCTGAGCTGGATGAGCAAATCCAAAATTTGACACAACAAAAGGCTATTTTGAACGCGCCTGTCTATTCATTTAAAGATGATCGTGGGCTGCGTGTGCAGTTGCGGGGGTATTTAGCAAGACTGGATGGATTGTTGGCACAGCTGAAAGCTGTGAGAAAAACTTTTGCCACAGATGAGGCAAGGCGGCGTGCCGCCGAAGCTTTAGGGGAGAGCACATCCAATCTTGCTAATGACCCACAAAACTCTGACACCACCAATCAAAACACTGCCCCGCAGAACACAGACCCACCTGTTGGAAATGGTACTGGAGCGGGGGTTGCTGCCGTTATACCCCCGGCAGTCGGGCAGCCAAACCCGCCACCGCCGTCGACCGGCACCACACCACCGCCAAGGCGCTCTGCGTTGCCACGCACTCCGCCACCAGGAACCTCAGCGACAGCCCCACCCGTCCAGCCAGTCGTATCAGCACCATCTGCACAAGGTACAGTAGGGGGATTTGTGGCGCCCCGAGCACCTCTGCCAACAACAACTCGCCGCCGTGCATTTAGTGGTTCAAATGTGAACACAAGTTCACGAGTGCCCAGTTTACAGCAAGCTGTGACACTGAATTCACATTTTGTGACAGCACCCAGTTCACAAACTAGTGGACAAAACCAGCCAAATGTTGTACAAGTGTCTCCAAACCCTTCAAATTCTGTTGGAAATGCACAAGGGCAAGTGTTGTCGGCACAGGTGGCCGGAAGTGGGGTAAATGGGGTAAGTGGGGTAACTGACCCAAGTGGTACTAATAATCAACCCGCTGCGCATGTGGATTTAGTGAATGATGCCGCAGGTGAAGATTGGCATCAAAAGTATTTAGATGATCGCGAGCAAACAGTAGAATATTTGCGCCATGCTACAAACCAGCGCCTGCAAAGTTTAGAGTTGGAAGTTGCACATGCAAAATTGGCCGCAATAAACAGTAACACCAACCCCTATGAAATAGCTAGCGGCAAAGACCAAATTCTCAGCGGGCCTTACATAACTGCCTTAAGTCAAAAGTGCCCGGAATATTCTGGGGACCGCTCCCCAAATGCAATAAATCCCTCTGTTTGGATAAAGCAGTTAGAGGTGGCACTGTACTCATTGTGTATTCCAAAGAAGAAATGGCCCCTGTGCTTGTCACTGCGTTTACGCGGTGAACCCATTAGGTGGCTAGCTGGTTGCAGTGATGCGACCAGATCTGATTATCAAGCCCTGAAAAATGACTTTCTGCGTACTTATGAAAATACCGAGGTACAAATGCGTGCTAGAAATGAGCTCTCGCAAACTAAACAACAAAAAAATCAGTCAGTGAAAGAATTTTATCATATTTTGCGAGATACACACGCTTCTGCTTTTGCACATCTAGATGATGAAACGAAAGAACGTGATTTTCGTATACTTTTCGCAAATTGTATATCCCCCCAATTACAAATATTTTATAGGACATTGTCCCCAGTTGAGCAAAATTTAGATTTTCCGGCTCTGCTCGAACGCCTTTCCGTGTATGAAAGCCAGGTGTCACAAGATACACGTGCAAGTGTGACATTTGAGGGTCGCCCCAGTGCACCGGGTGATCAACTTAGGCGAGGCGCTGGCTTTGTGCCACGCGGCTGATTTATGTTAGGTAGGCGGCGGTTTGATAGGCGCCCATACAATGACCGCAACAATGCCACCTCTAATCAAACGGCAAATGACCCCCTAAGTCAATTAGAAAGGCCCACTGAAGTGCTTCAGTCTGCACGAGCAACTTCCCCAGCCGAGAAAAATGGCTCAGAAAATGAGACACGCCGGGGTGGCGTGGACATAATGAAAAAGTTAGATGAAATTTCTGGCGAAATAAAGAAGGGAACTGAACGTGTTGATAAATTAGAGACGCAAGTTCGCGACGAAAATGCGGAAATGCGTCGTGCTATCCTCGAAATAGGTCAGAAAGCAGCAATTGGCACCACGCAGGTGCGTGGAGGAACTTTTCGCAGGGGGGGAAATAATTCAAACCCAAATTTTCCAAGTTCTCAAAGCTTTCAGAACCCAAACGGCCAAAATTCAAACTTAAATACTAGTTTTACATCTGCACCCCCCAGCACCCCCAATTACGGCCAGCAAAACCAACAGAATATGCGCAGCTCTGGATGGTATTCACCGTACCGTCCGCAGGGCCCAGCGGCAAATGCGCCACAGGGCGCAGGCCCACCGCGCACGTGTTTTCAATGCGGCCGCACAGGTCATGTAGCGCGCAACTGTACTGCGCCGCGTGTCCAAAATAAGCCACCTGAAAGAGTAAATGGTGTTTATCATTCTATTTCTGCCATGGCTGCAGGTGTGGCTTTCGAGGAAGATAAAAATAATGAAGTATCGATGGAACATTTATTTTCCATAATCGCTAGTTTTGATGAAAAAAATAAAAAAATTGACAAAAAAATATGTTTTCGCCCTGTTCGCAGCAAAAGTTGCGGAAATTTGTGTCAAAATAAGTTGTATTTGCACTCCCGACAAAATTCATTACCAAAAATGCCCCCACCGCGATCCGTGTCACTCACCCAAAAACGTGATCCGACCATAAAAACTGTTCCAAAACTTGGCAAATTGTCGAAAAATGAATTGTCAAATGAAAAGCGGGTCCAGGGAAAAATTTTGAAAGTTCTGATAAATTCTCCGCCAATTGTCATGAAAAATTCCCCGGCAATGCACCCACATCAAGTCCCTCAAGTATTTGACACGAATCCCAGTTTTATAAAATATAAAACCGAGCTGAAAACCTGCGTAAATACAATGATAAATACGATGAATTATAAAGAAAACCGTGTGCAGGGGTGGGCATTAGGTAAAGAACCGCGCGCGCGTGCGGGGGCGGACGCGGTAGGTAAGCGTGCATTTGATAAAGGAGATGTTGAAGTTTTTGGGAGCAAAAAGGTGCCAAAAGATGATTTTAAGAAAATGGCACATGCGTTCAAGGATAATTGTGGGAAAGGGGCCCAAAATGAGCCCACCTGTAACATGTTCAAATGCAAAGATTTGCTTGCCGAAAATTGGTTAATGGCCCGGAAATCTATACAAAATATTTCCGCGCAAAAACTCATAAAAATAAGGGAAAAATGTGAGAGCAACAAGTGGGCTTATCTTGGGCCAGCCACTCAAAGAAAAATAGGGTGTTTTTCAAAACTGTTTACACTTTCCAAGATTTCAAGATTTCGCACCCAAGCCCCAAAAACTTTGACTCACTTTAGACGCCGTACAGACGGCAAAGTTTTCAAGGCGCGTTGTCGCGCGCTGCATTTTCGCAAACGCCATAACAGCCCTGGCATCGACGCCATGGACTGGCGCAAACGCCAGTGTCCCTACCGTAACCCAGTTGGCAAGCTTCCAATTGCGTCCGGAAATATAACTGCATCAAATCCAGACGCAATAATTGGAAGCGCGCAGCCCGCTGTAAAGTGGGCGCATTTGTTGTGGTTTGAGGCGGGCTTATCACCGCCAAGCTGCGCGGAAAAACCGCAGAAAGTTTCAGCACTGTGCACAAATCCGTGCAGTGCTTCACAAAAACATTTTTATATTAAGCTACTAGTTTCAGCAGTGGCTATTTTTGCACTGTCTGGAAACTTATTGTTTCAAAAGTGTGTTTTCACCCCGTTTTTTGATGATTATTTTGATAGTTATTCTGATAATTATTTTGATTTATCGAAAAACGTTGAAATAAAAGAAAACACTTCTGCCCCACCCAATTTCAGTCAACCCACTGTTAAAATAAATTTAAATATGAATCCCGAGGATAATTCCTACCCCCAACCCGATCCAAATTTCCGGGTGGAAACGCCGGATTTTCTTGGACTGCACGCTATGGGACTAGGTGGGGACAATCAGGGCATTGATGAGTTAGCCCACACCCTACAAATGCCCCCGGGCACGCCGCGTTTGCAAGGTGAATGCGTGTCCATTTCTAGAACAATAGATTTTGCCACCGATGGCAAATGTTTAAAAATTGTTGCCAAAATAGATAAAATGTTGAAAAGATTCAGTTTGCCAATTTTCGACACTGGTTTTGTGATTTTTAGACGAAATGGCAAAAATGGCAAAATGGCAAAAATGGCAAAAAAAATGGCAAAATGGCAAAATGGCAAATTTAGAGGCGACAATTTGACAACATTTGCCACCGATGACAACCTTCAATTGCGCTCAGGGGATGAAATAAGTAAAAGTGAAGTGAAAAGCGTCGTAAATAGTTATACAAATATGTGTGGCGCCTTTGATAAAAATAAAATGAGCGATTTTGCCACTAGTGATAATTTAAAGTGTCACAAATCCAAAAACATACTTGGCGCCGTTGTGAAAAATTGTGAAAGTGCAAAAAAATGTGAAATTGCCAAAGATGTCCGAGAAAATTGTAATTGCATACGTGATTTCGGTAAAAATAAATTACTTAGCGCTTTTGAGATTTTTCATAAGGGAAATATTTTGAGTTTTCATGAAAGGCTATGTTCAAATAGGAACCCCTTTTGCGTGTTTCTGCCCCAAACAAGTGTGCCAGTGGTGTGTGCCCTGCCCACAAACCAGTGCTTCCCTTGCTCAGGTGTTGATGCTGAGCTCGAGCGCATCGAGCGAGAAAATGGCGCGGCAGCCGCGCTGGCCGACATGTTTGCTGACGTGCCGGCGCACGTGGCTGAGCGGCAGAGGGCCGCCGAGCGTGCTGGCCAGGGGCCGGACGGCGCCAGCGCTGGGGCGCCCAGCGCCACGGACCAGGGTGCCTCCAGCACCGCCGGGCTGTCTGCCAACCCCTCACAGAGCCCTGCATATGGTTGGTCTGATTTGGTACCGTGGGTCGATGTATGTGAGAAAGTAGTGTTCCCGCGAATGGAACTACCTGTGTGCGCACTTCCCCCCTCAGGCACCGTGTCCCCGGTGCCCAGTGAGCAGGCGCGCGTCACGTTCACGCCGCTCTGTGTGCCGCTCTCGCCGGTGCAGCCCACCACGGACCCGACGTCCCTTCGGACGCTTACCAGTCAACAGAATCAGGCACAGGCTGTGGCCTGTGAACTAAGTCAGTTTTGGTGGGGCAACTTTTCTAGTAGTTTCACATGGTTTAGGGCCAGTTTTGGAAAGTGTTTCAAAAATGTAAGGTGTTTCGAAAATGTAAAGTGTTTCAAAAATGTAAAGTGTTTCGAAAATGTAAAGTGTTTCGAAAAAGTAAAGTGTTTTGAAAATGTAAAGTGGTTCGAAAGTGTAAAGTGTGTCGAAAATGTAAAGTGTTTTGAAAATGTAAAGTGCTTCGAAAGTGTAAAGTGTTTCGAAAATATAAAGTGTTTCGAAAATATAAAGTGTTTCGAAAATGTAAAGTGTTTCGGGGATGTGAAGTGTTTTGGGAATGTAAGATGTCACTTCGCAAAATTACACTCTGCAGACCTGGCTGCCGCGGTTGCGGCCGCAAACCGAGATTACAAGGAGCCAGACGGCTCTGAACAAGACCCCTCCGAGCCCGATTCCGACCCAGACCCACACTTTGACGACAGTGACAGCACCGTGTCATCAGAGGAACTGGGACCGACCACAGGTGAACAAACGACACTATACAAAATAACCCACCTTGTGAAAAATGTATGTTGCCTTTTGTTCAAAGGTGCTTCGGCCCCAGACGCGTCGAGCGACCCGCCGACGGTCACGAGCAGGTCTGACAGCCGTGGCCACATGGAAGGTGTCTTTTAACATGCCGTTTTAACTCGTAAGGCACGACTGGTACCCGCAGGTTCGGATGGAGTTCAGTCTGTCGACGGGGACAACTCCTGCAAATTGAGCATGCTTCGTGAGGCAGCCAAGTGTGTCACGCCGCCAGCGCTTCAGCAGAGCCCGAGCCCCATCAAAGTGATGGCCAAGTATGTGCGTGCAGCCCCGCGCACCGCTTCACAGGCCCAAGGTGAGCGTGGCTCTTTAATAATGCGACAATTAAAACATTGCATTTTAAAGACCATGGTCATAGGTGGGCGTGTCATCGCGAAAACTACTGTCGAGTCTACACTGGCAGTTCAAAAGAAACAACACATGAAAATAAGTAAGACTTGTGAGTTGCTTAATTTTGCACATGAAAATGCTGCAGTGAATAAATCTGGTAATACATACACCTTACAGTCCTCCACAGATGCAAAACAATTGAGTAAGATTTTGCAAAAAGATGTGTTAGATATCGCAGTACGTACTTTTCAAAATAAATACGTAATTAAAATTATTCACACAAAATTGGCCCTTCAATCTCACACGTTACACCATGTAATGGCAGGAGCCATCGATGAAAAAAAGGGGGAAGTCATCAAAAGTAAATTCAACCTAATTAAAAATTTTGCTAGAAGTCCAAGTTCCAAAGTTGACCGCAGATGTTCCACAGAAACCTACCCTTTAAACATTTGGTCGCAAAAACGCGACAGCAACCACTTTCCAAGCATTTTGTTGCAAAAACGGAACAATGTTCACTTTCCAAGCAGAAAAATTCGATTCACAAGTGTTCGTTTTCCAAGCACCCATTTTTCAAGTGTTCGATTCACAAGCGAAAATCAGAAAAATTGCTTACATTATGTGACATCTTTGAATGATGATCACGAATGGATTTTGAATACCTTTGAAATAAATAAAGATGACGGCCCTTGTGCGCGTCCGAGAAAAGTAAATGACAATCCTTATCCAAGTACCAACCTGAATGAAGCTTTCCATGTGCACAGACAAGCGGAAGGCGGACGAAGGGTTCGCGTCGCCTCCGCCACCCAAGCGCCACGACACCGCGGTCGAGTCCAAGATGGGGAAGGAAACCAAGGCCATGGCCAAGGCAGAGGTGGACAACATCCAGGAGGCTTCCTCCTCCAGCCACAGCACAGCCTTGGAGGCTGCAAAGAACACAGGTGTGAAAGTAGTGATCATGGATTGCATGCATTACTGTGTGAAGGTGGTGGTAGTGGACTGTATGCACTACTTTGTGAAGGCCCTGACCGAGCTGGAGGAAATGATTATTTCCCAGTAAAATTCATTTTTCAAAATTCTTTTACTTTCTTTATTTTCAAGAAACTGCCCGGTCAGAAGCCTTATGTTTCTGGTGTCAGTTTTCAGCATTTGGGTGAAAAGTTGAATTTTGGTGAAGGTATTTTTTGCACTTTTGGTGAAGGTATTCTCTGCATTTTGGGTGAATATTCTGTGCCTTCTGATGAGTTTCACTGGCATTTTGGTGATTTTTGGCATCTTGGTAAAATTTTCTGGCATTTTGGTGAAGGTGGTTTTTCTCACACTGGGGTGCTGAATTTTGACGCTTTTAGGGTTTTGGGTAAACATTTTTCTTGCACTATTTTGAGGGATCTTCATGAAGTTCAAATTGAAAGACAAGACTCTAAAAATAACAGGATGGTGTGGGTGCGAGAAACTCACATCAGAAGTGACGCTTCCACGCAAAAAATAACCCCCTCAAAAAATGCTGTTTTTACAAATGTTGACAAAAACCCCCCTGAAACTGGGCAAAAGATCCAAACTTGTCCTACTGTGAAAATATCTAGCGATAATTTTGCCCCAGAGATGGAATCTTCTCAGATAAAGATCATTCCCGAACCCAAACCCAAAACTGTTGAAAAACAACTTTTCAAATCACAAGTACCCCCCGGAAGTGATGACGCGAAATCAAACTCACAAAATGACTTCCACACATGCCATTTTCATCCTCCTAGCACACAGCAAAGAAATGTTAGTGAAGTGGTTGGCACTCATCCAAGTTGTCGCTTTGTTGGCACTTTACCAAAATCGATCGGCAAAAATTCTCCGTCGGTAGCCGGGTTTGAGCGCGATTGTCGCACTCCTAGGCGCCTGCACAACGATAGTGTAGTGAAGTTGAGAGAGGGTGCGGTGTCACAGCCGTTTACCGAATGGCTGGAAAAATTGCAAAGAAATAGTGAATCATCGTTGAAAGATTTTGCTAGTCACTTTGGAGACAAAATAAATATGTTACTTGTCTGTAACCTACACCTATTTTCTGTTACGAAAGTAAGGGCTGAAATCACAGTGAATCATGATGCTGGAAAAACTCTAGCTGAGAAATTGATTTTTCCAGCCACTCGAGAAACAGTTGTGCGGAGGGACGCACTCGTGCAAAGGGAGACATTGATACGTAAGATGGCATTCGTGCCGAAGTTCTGGGAAACGGTCAACTTTATTAATAAATATTGCGTTGAGGTTGTGGCAAGGTCAATAGGTTTTCTGAATGGAAATTTGAAGAATTCAAAGGGAAATTATCCTAAAAATAGGTTTTTGACTAAAAATGTAAATTCAGATACGTGTGAATGTTATGCGACAGCGTGTTTATGTGGTGATTTAACGTGGCAGTTTACATGGAAGTTTTGTCATGTGTGTGTCGGGGCTGATTTCCACCGGCGCTCTGATTTACTTTTCCGGTGCCATTGGACATCGGGTCCGACAGACATTGAGAGTAAAAATGTAAAGGAAGTACTTGTCCCCCTTGCAGTCATAACCCCCTCAATGCGAATGCTGCAGGCCGAAGAGGCAGCAGATCTTAACATGCCAGAGGAATTCGAAGAGGCACAGCCCATTCATGAAGGACATGTGCCTTTGCCGACGAAGAGTGCTGCAAGGTACCCGATTATGCGCCGCCCCAACCGAATAAACCCGCCACACTTGGACTCAGTTCAGGCTGACAATCACATCAGCTATGAAACTGAGTATGGACACCCGCAAGGTCAGTTGTGTGAAGCATTCATTGAAGGTGTTCATGATGAGCACATCAGTGGAAATACTGTAATTCCAAATGGCGCTCGGTGTTGCGAAGCATATACCCCCTTTGCAGTCACCCAGCACAACGTGAGGGCTGACAACAAGCCCACAGAAGTGTTCTATGAGAGCGTTCCCATTTTTCGGCATGTTGTGGGATTGCCGCTGGAATTTTATGGATCGCGCTACTTCGATTTGGCCTGTCATCTAGGTGGCTGTGGCACCAGCCATCTGCAGTTGTCAGCAGGCACACTAGGCACAGTGGTGCTGCATCCAACGCACGGCGTCATGCCCTTAGAGGATTTTTCTGCCAACATCCTGCAGTCAAAACACCGCCTGTGCCATACGATTGGAGTGGATGCATATTGGTGGACCATCAATGTGATGATGGCCCAAGCGCTGGGAAATGACCAGTTGGTGAAAGGTGAATTGCATAGTTTTTCGATTGTTTGTAATAAAAATGTGTTTCATTTTGCCCAGAAAATTGTTAGTAGAAAGGGTCGGACATTTCTGATTGTTTGCCCTGCAGACTTGCTGATACGCCCGCCAGTGGTTCTGGGGCGGATCCCCATGGTTTGCCCTCAGCACCAGTACGTCTTCCTGGTGCTGCCCGAGCACATCAAGCGGAGAGAAAAGGCGTCCGGGGTCATGGCGCTGACCTATTTGGATGCTGTTGAGTGGCTGACGATGGCACACACTCTGAAAATGACGCCGGTCACAGTGCTGGCTGCTACTGAAGCATTGAAAGGTGAGATTTTGATTGATTTAGAGAAGGGAAAGTTTTCTATTGTAAAGGGAAGTCCTGCTGCTGCTGAAATTACAAGTTTTGATGTGAGAATTGACAAAAAAATGTTGAAATCATCTGAGCAGATTGCTGACAGGTTTAATGTTGATATAGGAAAATGGTGCCATTTTCCAGCTGTTCTCACCACCGAGCTGATCCCACCAGAGGTAGTGAGGCTGCTCAGCAGGGAGAAGGTTGTCAAGTGTGCCCACAACATGGTTCGCAACCTGCGATGGAGAGTGACCAGGGCTGTGGCGCTGGCCACCTACGGCAAAAGACCAGTCAATCTGGGCCACACCACGTATGGCCAGTCTGTGGAGAGCCTGCGACTCCTGGCCACCAGCAACAAGGTGGTGCGCATAGAGCAAACAGTGGACGGCGAGAGGTTTGCAATCAGGGACAGACAGTCTCCATACAATGACCCCCTGCAGTTGCGGCCCTTGCCGAGAACTAAGGCCGGCCTCCATGAAAACTTGGTTGGTCAAGTGTTGACAATTTTACTTTTGGCTTTGTCAGTGATAGGTGTTAGGAGCAGGATGGTGTGGACTTTAGGGTTGATATGTTTTTTCATGCGAACCTGCTGTGTGGCTGAAATGCCATTACTGCAGATCTGTCCTAAACCGACAGGTGCATGGTATCTGGCTTTACCCGAAATACCCGAATGTACATTATATAGTTCCGCTTTGTCTGGTGACACACAGATGTCGCCAGTACTTGACGTATCTGTATCAGTATATGCCCACAGGCGCCGCCCTGTGGCTACAAACGCCACATTCTGTCAAACTAGGCGCCATGAAATCACGACATGTACTAATGCATTATTTTCACATTATGTGTATGAGTCACATGATATGTATGTTTCAACCACCATAGGGTTATGTGAACAAATGCATGCTGCAATTAAGTCAGAAACCGCTGGCAAACTAGGACTTACGCAAATAGAGCCAATGGTGTGGTCTACGTTGAACAAAATAGATTTGCAATTTCCAACATGGAATGATTGTTTCAAGCAACATGTGGACAACATTATGCTCACAATTGGCACTGTTTCAACCTTTAATTATAGGGAATTGATTACTGACTTGGATTCTGCCCCAAATTGTGCTCCAGAAACTGGCTGGTGCACTGGTAGCAAAGGTGTGTTGCTGTGGGACCCGCATGATTTGGTGCCCGCAGCATGCCCATATGAACATGTAGGTAATTTTCCCGGTAAGAGGCAGAATGACACGATTCTTTTGATGCATGAGCAAACTGCGTTTACAATTAAATCCAAGACGCCCATTCATGTCCAGTGTCTGGATCCTCCAGTACATTTGACTGATCAAGGGCCCCTGTTGTCAATTTTGCAAATCGATAATTCATCAACTGAGAGTATGTGTAAAATTATGTTAAAGAAAGAATGTGCATCAGCTGTCAAGATGACATTTTCTGAATTTTGGACTGGTGAATTGACGCCAAATGCGGCTACTCAACATCAATTTATGTACCAAGTACTCACACAGCAAGCTCACCAAAATTTTGAGACCTTGCGCCATCAAATCTGTATGTTGGCGAGAAACAATGCATTTATGGTGCGTGCGTTGTCACGCATATCACCTGTGTCTGCAGCACGTTTGTTGCTGGCAGATAATGGCATAAATGCCGAGTACACAGGAGATGCCCTGTCTGTCACCACTTGTCATAAAGTTCGACCAGAAAGAATATATTATTTACAAAAGGTAGGAGACACATGTTATGACATGCTGCCAGTTAAAGTGCATGGAAACTTATTGTTCAAAATACCTGGAACACAAGATTTGGTTGAGCATGCGAACAAAATTCCATGCTCACAAATGCAGTCACCAGTGTATAAGACTAGAAATGGCACGTATTTGGCTTTGACTGATGGAAATAAAGTTAAAGTGACCATGCATCAGACTCCGGCTTTTGTCAACCCAAAATTTTTAACAGAAGGAATCAAGTTTAATCAGACTTTGCTCAAGCCCGGAATGGCAATAGAAAATGCAATGATTTACGCAAATGTTCGAAATTTGCACCTGCAACAAGCCGATGCAAAAGAAAAATTAGATAGACTAATTCATTACACAAGTTTGTTTTCTGTGGATAGTGCTCATACGGCAGGAATGCTGCATGGGCATGGTTTGGAACATATGTTGACTCACGCTGGAGATTTGTTATTGAATGCATCTGGGCGTGTAATTGACCATGAATTTGATGTGGTGCACATGCTAACCACAAGTGCAGTTCCCAGGGCCATACGAGGGCCAATGCAATTTGTAATAAATATAATTTTAATTGTAGGTTTTATGGTAGCAATAATTACCGGCATTTACTTGTGTGTGCGCTATGAATGGGCGCGTAGAGTTTTATTTAATGCAGTAAAATACCCTGTGAAACTGGCTAAGCAATGTTATGATTATATCCGACAGCGTCTAAATAATGCTGGTGATGTGGAAGGAAGTAATGATCCACCAACAACACCACCCATGGTAAGGTGTGAACCCTCCACGCATGTGGACACACCAAACTTACTTAGACCAAACACTTTGGACATTCCACCGCGACAAACAATTAGGGCTGCGAACCCAACCGCACGTTTCCGTATTCCACGTCTACGTTTAGGTCCGCAATTGTTGCGCACTTTTCAAGAAGCGCAGCAAGCAGAAGAAGAATTAGAAGCTTATGAAGAAGGTGAAATACTAGCATCTATGCGAACAAGAACGCCACCACGACAAATTCCTTTCTTAGTGCTGTTGGCAATAATGTATTTAATACAACCAACAGGCGCTACACCCACAACTCATGTCTCATATGCAGAAATGCTAAATGTGCATTTCAAGGAACTAAGTTATGCCAAAGTAATGTATATTTGTGCACTGGCGAACATGATTTTTTGGAAAACAACCTTTCAAGTGGCACAAATTCTAATGCGCTATTTTTGTACCCAATTGTCTGCTGGGTCAGCAGACAAAAAAAGGGGGAAGGAAAAACAAACCCCAATTCTCAAACCATTTAAATTAGAATTTTCAACCGTAACATTACCAGAAAATCATGTCAGTGTGACAATTGAACCAGAGCCATGGTCCTTGGCCAGGTTTGGTGTAGAAGTATTTGACAATGCACCACCAGTTGATTCAAGGTCCAAGTTTGTGGATTTCACAGCCACAATAACCAGAATGTTCACATGCTCAGCAGCAGCAATGTCTGTGCTGACCAGTAATTTGATTGAGTGGAACCGATGTGGCAAAATTGAGAAAAATTTAAAAATTAGACAGGTTCAGGAATTTCTGAAGCAGGGAAATAAAGCCAGAGTTAATAAAGTTATTGGGAAAGTAATACAAAAGAAAAGTAGAAGTGCAGTGACCAGGTCACATGTTTGTGACTGGCACTGGCGCATGCATTTGATTTTTGCCACTACATGCGCCCATCAGCTGAATTCATTATCCATAAATCACAGTCTGGCCTCATCAGGCACAGGCACCGTGCTGAGTGCCTATGGAATGATTAAGACTCAGGAAGTGCACTGTATCATTGACACAGGCGCCTCCATGTCTTGTTTGAATAAGAAATTAGTTGACAAGTTAAAGTTGCCATGCAAAAGCACTCAAATTACCATCACAGTTGCTGATGGAGCTGACATGATTCCAATAGGCACCTGTGACATGCAGTTGACTATTGATGGAACCATATTTAATGTGCATGCACTAGTTTTGGAGGGAATTTCTAGTGATGTTTACATAGGTTTTAAGACCTTGAAGCAATGGGGCGATTTTCAAGTAACGTTTTATCGAAATAATGAAAATGTAAATTTAGATATGGGTGAGATAAAATTCATTTCTGGGAAGAAAATTCGCTTTAACACCCCTAAGCAGAGTGGGGTGAACCACACACTGATTATGTATTCTGACGAAAGAATTAAATTGAAGCCATTGTGTGCAACTTCTCTGAAAGTGTACGCACCAGACATAACCCAGAAATTTCTGACTATGGTCTTGAAGGACAGGAAATTGGAACAAAACTATGTTTGTGAGCCAATTGAAAAGATGATGCGTGTGCATCGTGTAAAAATTTATCCAACTTTAATTGATTTGCAGCGTCAATTTGACGAGGAAAGAAAGTGTTTTACGCTTTCAGGCCTTGTTCCAGTTTTCAATCCTAATCGGAGTGACATCACTTTACCAAATGATAGACCACTGCTGAAAGTGAGGCAGTTGGGTGGAAAAATGCATAGGGCTTTGAGTGTGATGCCCGATAAGCAAGTTTTGATTTCTGCCCCCACTAAGCCCAGTAATCTAGCTGAGCAACCAACGCCAGTTTATCTGACAGGTCATACAACCCCAAATGGGACCCAAGTACCCATTTTACTCACACCTCAGTATGGGAAAAGGTTTAGGAAAGTAGTGATGCCTGGACATGAGTGTCAAGAGCGGCTGGGGGAGTGGCTTGATTGTTTGCAAACCATTCATCCAAAGGCAAAACTGTCATCAATGATTCTTGATGAAGATAGTGTAGGGCAAGTTTTTCCTGAAACCCTGGCCGCTTTGTCAGATGACGCGGGAACTAAGAAAATGTCTGAACTGAAGAAAGCGGCAGAAGTAGCGAGAAGGGTTACACCAAATGCTGTTGCTACGGTGACAGTGGATCCAGATTTTACTGACGAAAATAGGCAAAACCTGCCAAATCTGGCCAAACCCATAGCTCCACAGTTAAGCGTAGCGGAAAGACACGAAATAATACGCCGTGACGCAAATTTTAAGGAAACAGTTTTGAATGAAGAACAAAAGAAAGAGTTCATGGACATGCTACTAGAGTATCACTCTGTATTCGCGCTCGAATTAAGTGACCAAAGCACGTGCAGTTGTTTGGTCGCAGACAATAAATTGAAAGATGACTCACATCCGGGCTTTCAATCGCGTCCGTATCCCGTTAGTTATTTTGAGTCCCAGATCCTAGATCATTGGCTAATTAGGCAAATCTCTCTGGGTTTAGCTGAGTTTGGTGTAAGTCGATTTTCGAGCCCAGTGTTTCTCGTGCGCAAACCTACGGCCGAACCCGAAAAGGTGCCGTCAATTAAAAATTGGCGCACAGTGTTTGACTTGAGAAGAATAAATGCTATAGTGAAACTTGAACAGGGAAATGTAGCCAGCCTCAAACAATTGTTAGAACGGCTTCTTCAGGGCTGCGTTTGGTCATCTTTTGATGGACTTAGCGCATATGATATGATAAAATTGTCAACAAGCAGTCGCGAGTTGTTTAGTATCTCAACCAATAGAGGCGTTTTGAAGTGGAATTCCTTACCTCAAGGTGCCAGTCAAAGTACATCCTTGTTTCAGCTCAGTATGAGTATATTGTTTTTTGGGTTAGAGAATAATACACTATGCTATGTTGACGACATCTGCGTTGTGTCTGATAAGGTGGAGTTACATGTGAATGATGTGCGTGCAACTTTGGAGCGCTTCAAACGCTACCGTTTTCGAATTTCGCTGAAAAAAACCGTTTTTGCGGCACGACGCATCAAAATGTTAGGCCAGTACATTAGTCAAGACGGGAGAGAGGTAGATAGATCCAAAATAGAAGCAATATATAAGCTGCCCCCACCCAAGGACAAAACCGGAGTGAGATCATTCCTTGGAATGGCAAACTGGCATAGGAGTTGGATCGAGGGTTTTGCCCTTCACACTAGACATCTGAATAAGTTGCTGACAGGTAAGGACAATCAGCCATTTGTGTGGACAGAAGAGGCACACAAAGAATGGCAATTTCTGAAAGACAAGTTAATGTCTGCGCCCATTTTGGCCGCACCAGATTATGAGAAACCCTTTGACTTGTGCACAGATGGGTCCAAAAAGGGGATTTCTGGCATTTTGTCACAGAAGAAGGGAGACAATCGTCATGGAATTATTGGGTATTATTCCCGTGTGCTCTCAAAGGCTGAGCAGCGTATGGCTAGTTATGATTTTGAAATGTTGGCCATTGTGTCATCTTTGATTCACTGGCGCAGCATAATTTACTTTTATAAAGTAGAAGTCCACACAGATTGCGCGGCAGCATGTTATTTGCTGCGCGACAAACATGCACAGAATCCCAGAGTTGCCAGATGGGCACTGGCGATTTCATCTTTTCCCGGAGTGTCCATAAAATACACCCCTGGTAAGACAAATCCAGCTGATGTGTTGTCACGAGAATTTTGTGACGCTGATGTTAAAAATCAGCCAGATATTGTGCCCGATCCCACAGAACAGATACTGAATGATGAGAGAATGGAGATTTGTGGAGAAGACTGCGGAGATAATTGTGAATTGCAAGAGAAAGTACAGAAGCATGTGGAAAAGCATTTGCTGCAAGCAATGCAAACTAGAAGTAGGACGCGAGCTGATGCTGCCGGAGTGACCAGTGTTCAACCAGCAGCGCCAGGTGCTGTGACAACTGCCACGGCACCAGCCCCAGCAACGTCGGCTGCTGGGACAGCTGCCACAGTTCCAATGGCACCAAGAGTTGTGGTGACAGCCGAGGATGGGACTACACACTCTCAGGTGATAGGTGACGATCCTGATGCGGAACAGACACCAGATCAGATTGCCAGGAGCCAGATTCCTGACCCAGCAGATTACGATAAAGAGAATTACTCAGAGTTTCTGGAGCAAGATGGAATAGTTCAGAAGTTTCGTGATGGGCAAGCAGCAGATGCTTTCTGCTCTGCCATGAAAGCATTTCTGACGGATGGAAATCTGCCTGTAGATGCCGCACTGGCCAGAAGGGTGGTGCTGGCTGCCCAGCAATATGTTATAGAAGATGATTTACTGTATTATTTTGACAAAAGAAAGCCCGGTTTGGAGCCAGCATTGTTACTGTACGTGCCAGCCAATTTACGGCGCCCTGTGATGGCTTTGCATCATGCGTCAGGCTGGGCATGTCATCAGGGAACTGCCAGAACTTATCAGAGGCTTTTGCATTGTTTTTACTGGCACAATGCATATAATGACATAGCAGATTATATACGTAAATGCCCACGTTGTTTTGCGCACAAAGGGCAGACTGGTCAGGTGGTTGCTGAACAGGGTCAGCTTCCACAGGGAGACAGACCTTTTGACATTTTGTATTTAGATATCACAAACGTGATGCATTATTCTGCACAGTGTGAGTACAAGTCTGTACTCACAGCCATTTGTCCCTTTTCAAATTTTCCATTTGCTGTCCCATTGACTGACATGCGTGCGCAAACAATTGCACGCGCACTAATGACACACATTTTTGCTTTTACTGGAATGCCTAGGTTATGCATATCCGACCAGGGCGCAAATTTGCTGGCGCTAAGGGATTGTTTCAAGTTTTTGCGCGTGAGTTATCACAATACATTGCGCGCGAATCCACAAGCAAATAAGGTAGAACAGTTACATCGATTCAAAACATCACTAGGGATAGTGGTTACTCAGTTTGCCAGGGCGCATGAGGATTGGCCAGAAAACCTGCCAACCCTCATGTTGGCCATTCGTACCAGTTACTCAGCGAGTATAGGAATGAGTCCATATGAAGTTGTGTTTGGTTTTCGTCCCAGTTTGTTCTTCTTGCCGGATGTCATGCAAAGACCCAGTCTGGCTCTGCGCACTAATGACAGTCCGATAGGTTTTGTGAGAGAAGCTATTTATCAGAGCTGGAAAGTTGCCCTGAAAAATAAGTTTGAATACGAGCAGTCAACCAGTAGGGGAGTGGATTTGGAGAAAAATAAATTAGAAGTAGGTGACGCAGTATACGTGAAGCAAGCAGTGGTGCCAAAGCAAGGGCAAACTGCCAAGTTTTTGCCAAAACTTATTGGTCCGTTGGTTGTGAGAAAGTTGTTGAATAATGCAGCTTTTGTAGGAGCCATAGGTGAACCACACCGTCCTGCTCAATTGATTCCGTTTAGAAGGATTTGTAAGGTAGTGAGTGATGCAGAAGCCAAGAAAAGCAAGAAGGCTTCTGAGACTTTGAACTGTATAATTCATAGTGAATCCATTTCAGCCTTTCACCGCCCTGGCAGTGACACAGGCAGTGCCGCTCCAGGTCACACACGACGGCGCCCTGGTGGGCATGGTGGAGTGCACCAAGTGGCCCGCCATGACGGACGAGATGATCGAGATGAACCACTGCACCCTGCCATACGAGATCAAGTATCTCCACTGTCTGTGGATGCGCATCAGAGGAGGAGTGGTGCAATATGGAGGGCTCAACAGACAGCTGGATCAACCATGGCACGACCGCACCATGTCATGGCCGGCCGACAAGAGTTCAGCTTTCCAGCCAACACAAGTGATAGTCAAGTTGGCAGCAGTTGGGCTGGAGCCGAGGATCACCAAGTATGGACAGGTGATGAGTGTAGGTGCAGAGGCGCCAAGTTCCAGCGCTGGCCAACCCGAGGTGCTTCTGCGACCTTGGCCGGCCACTGGAGTAGCCAGTGACGAGGCAGAGAGGGAGCCCCCAGTGCTCCGCTCCCAGCCTCTGGAGCCAGTTCCAGTGGTACGTGTAAATTATCTTTTGGAAATTTTGCAAATACTGACTAGACAGGCACAGGATGCAGTGTTAGAAATTTTGCAGATAATGATTAGAATGACGTCACAAGTGTTGTTGCGAAATGTCACCCCACACAGTGAATAAAAACCTGTAAAGCTCAATCTAGAAAATTTGTGTGAAAAATTATAATTTTTCATTTTGTGATATATTTTATTCTTTTGACTTGACACTGACCTCCCGAGTGAACACCTTGCAGGCTATGCGTCCGACTGGTCCCATGAATAATAACAAGAGGTTTGTGGGAAATTTTGTTAATTGTTTCAATTGTGGCAGCATTGGGCACAAGCAACACCAGTGCAGGAATGACAGGTTTTGCCCTAGGTGTAAGGTGACAACACACAAGGCAGGAAATTGTGTTTTTGGTATAGGTGGGGGAAGTGTAGCTGATAGGGAATCACGCTATGCTAGGGTGAAGAATAACATACAACAATTGGCGCAAGAAATTAAGACAGATGTAATGAGTGCAGTAATGTCTCAGCTAGTGCCATCTAATCAGCCACCCCCTCAGAATTCTCGAAGCAATGTGCAAACGCACCGCCCAAAACGCGGAGGCCATGCTCAATTTTCTCGTGGACCAGGGCGACTGGCAGAGTGACGAGGTTCACGCCATGGTCTTGACCGGGGAGGTTATTCAGATCAACGAACCAGTGACCACTGATTTTATGTGTGTTTAGTGCTTGTAGTTTAGCAGCAGGTGATGCTGTCTGGTGGCAGTAGTTTTGGTGAAGTTTCCCCTGAGTTTACTTGTTTCTGTGTGGCTGGGACTGAGAAATTGCTGAAAGAAATTTAATTTCAACATTTTTTCAGTTCGGCGTGCTGATTCCTCTTGATTATGTTTTTTCTTCTTTCTTATCATTTTCATTTCCTTATCATTTCACAAATAAAAATAAATCTCAAAACACAAAAAAACACATATTCAAAATTCAATCAAATAAATTACTAAATACCCCCATCCTAAATTTACTATAATATTACTCAAAATATTATATACTCAATTATATTTAAATAATAAATATATATAACCAAAATATTATATATACTTATTAAAACTATAAATATTTATAATATAATAAAATTATATTATACATATAAACCTACATTAATATATGAAGTATTTTGGAAAATGTGTTTGTAAATATGTGTTTGGTGTACAATTTGCATTAAGTTTATTTAAATTTTAGGTGTCTTCCTTTTTAATATAATTGTTTAGTTTAAGATTTTGTTAAGATGTTTGGTTCCCCTGTAGGCAAAATTGTGCTTATGTATCGTCTACCACACTCCATCATTTTACCCCACATAAGTACAAAGTGCCAAACCACATAAAACAATTGCACCAGCCCTGCCCATCAACTTCACCACAACTACCACCACTCTGTGCTGACCGTGGCAAAATGGATGGATAAAGAAATACAGAGAATTGATAATTAGGTTCATATTTGCACATTTACTTATTTGCACTAATTTACAATTTATGCACTATATTTATTTACCACGCAAATTGTATTTCCTATACTTATTACGTATCCATGGAGAATATTTGATTAAGAAAGTATTTTATAAGTTATTGATAGGTTTATGTGGAATGTTTAGGTTAAAAGGTCAAATATGTTGTTATTAGGTGTATTAATATAAAATTAGGCTCATTCAACTCGCCGTAATTTTCTGATTATGATTATATATACATTTGCATAGTTTACTTGCAGTTTACAAAAGTCAAATCTTGTAAATATTTGCGTGCTGCGTAATTATCTAGGCCAGCGTCCTAATGAAGAAATAGTGCCCTGTATGCAACTAGCATTTACTGTACGTATTTTACAGAGCCATTCGCGTAGGCATAATTGTTTAACCCTGTCCACAATTTATATTTATATTTACTCAATAATTATAATACTTTGCTCAAGCTGAATATATTATAGACCCTGCTCAATTAATATACCATTTTACCTCGAATAAGTCCCAACTTGCCAATTATGAAATATACGTTTTCAGGAAGTGATTATTATTATTATATCGAATGTACCCTGTTCTATTTACGTCATTAGGAACATTTACACTACTATTTACAGTTTTCGAACCCTATTATATTAGTTCCAATGTGCGTCAATGTTTTCTGACAAATTGAAGCAAATTAGTAAATCGGCCGAGTTTGCCGACTTCGCACCTCGTAAGATTAATAGTTTTTCTATTACCCAATTTGTACCTGGTATTTCTTTACCATAATTGTTTGAATGTATGCACGCGCAGTATAAGGCAACTGTTTCGGCTAGATGTGTTTATTTGTTGCATTTATGTCTTATTTGTGCATTTGTATTAGGAAATTACTGTAGCTGTTTTTTCTATACGTGATTTCCGTGTCTTAGCTACTTTGAGAGTTTTTACTCCAGTCTGCGGACCCACCCCAAGTGAACAAAATAAGCTAGCGATAGAAACTTCGACTAGGAAGCTCGCTAGACTTTGCGCTTTTGTAACACGCTGTATCTGATCGAAATAAAGTACCTGAAACAATTCGAACCCCCCTTTTTCAACACAACTACGAAATAAACTCAACTTGGCTGTCGACAAGTGGACGTTCGGCAACAACGGGAAATCAACCACTCTAAAGGCCGTTTCTCACTACGGTCTTGAAGCAGCCGGATTCGGTGGTAGAAGACGCTGACTTCGGTGGCTTCATCACATGGCGCAGCGAGCAGGGTGATTGCATGACATTGTGCTATCACCAAGCCGGAACGGACATTGTGCGGCAGTTGGCAGAACTTCAAAAGTCCTGCTGAACATCAATTGGCCTTGGCTGAGCGTTGACTGTTGATTTGCAGACAGCATTGTGCCAGAGTCACGGCACTCCTGTCTACATCCTGGGAGCGGTTCTACGCTCACGCGCGGAGGACACTGGAGTTCTGACAAGCCTGTCAGGATTTCAGGCAGCTTTCACCAGTGTTCTGGCAAGGTGCTAGACGCTGGGCGGCACCGGCATTTGACAAGGAGTCATTGTCGGACGGTGGTCAAACTTTTGCTGGACGCTCCTGGACATCCGGAAGCCAGTGATCGCTCGCACGTCCTTCCTATGCCAAGGGAGGGTGACCTGACGGAGACAGGATCACCACAGAGCCACGCTAGTCAAAGGGCTGTTTTTTGGGCATTCGCGGAGGTCCCTCGCTCCACTGGGTAAGAGTGGACTCATACCTCGGAAGTGCAAAAGTAGGGGTATCAGTGTACAAAGGGCTGTAGCTGACAGAGGGCTGTAGCTGACAGAGAGTGGATTTGAAAACCAAGTATTAGGATACTTGGTAGCGTGTAGGGGCTTTGCGGAGCTCCCATCAAATATACACGCTGTGCCTGCTCGGTACCATCAGATCAGACAGCACAAAAGTGCCAGAATACTGCATTGCACAGGCGCAATTGCAGAGCAGTGTACAGAAACACTGCCCAGAATCAGAAAGTGCACCAGAGTGCACAGAAACGTGTCACAGGCGACACGGCAAGCGCAGTACTGCGCACAGCGGCACAGGAGCCGCTCAGGAAAGCAAGTGGCCGGTGTGGTCACAAGGCACACAGGCGTGCCAGAAAGAGCGCCAGAGCGCTCAGAAAGAGTGTGTACGGACCCTCTTTGGGCGCACACTGCTGGGCAAATAAATTGTTATTGTCCAGGTGGATTTGACCGGTGTGTTGAAGTCAACGCGTGTAAACAATCACATCAGGGGCTTTAGGAACACACCAGGTGCCAGTGCAGTAAAGGTCAACGCGTGAGAACACGTCAGGGGCCTGTAGGACTGCATTGGTATTGTGCGTGGCACAACAAATCCGTGGTGCACAGAGCACTGCACAGAAAGACGCAGAGAAGCGTCACAAGCGTCACAGGAGACGCACTATAAAGAGAAACAGTGAAGGAAAATTCATCAGCGAAAATGGTTTCGCCAACGGGTCACATCAGAAAGACCCTGGGGCCAGCATAGCACAGGGTGGAAAGTAGATTGGCAAGAGAATTTGCCAAATATGACCTGGAACTATTTGCGGAAGCATCAAAGGATGATAAGAGAACAGAGATGAGAAGAGTGATTGCATCTGTCAAACAGGAGGGTGCAAAATTGGAAAGTGCAATGAATGCAGTGAAAACTCAATTTGACGCATGGAGGGATATTGTCAAAGACATTGACGAACCCGACCAGATGGAACAAGAACAGAAGATATACCAAGACTCATATGAGGAATATGCAAATATGTCAGACTTGGTGACACAGAAAGTAGTAGCCATGAATGTGTACATCGAAGAGTTGCAAGACATGATCCAGCAACAGAGCGGAAATACCATGTATGAAGTCAATACAGCATTCATACAGCAGATGGCTGCACAGATGGCTCTGACAGCTCAGGGAGCTGCTCCGGGGGCCAGTTCAACCAATGCAACCACAGCAAAAAGCGTCAAATTACAAAAACTGGAAGTGGAACAGTTTACTGGGGAAATTGTCAAATTTCGATCATGGTGGCAAATGTTCGAATCCCACATCCACAATCGGACAGATTTGGAGGACATTTCCAAGTTCTCATACTTGAGGAGCTTGCTGAAAGGTTCAGCATTTGACATGATCAGTGGATTGAGTGTGACCGCAGAAAATTATGCACCCGCAATTGCAATGCTCAAAAAGAGATATGACCAGCCAGTTGTGGTCAGAAATACGCTGATGAGTAATATCATGAAGCTGCGACAGGCCAGGAATACCTGTCAGGATATGAGAATTTTGTTTGATGCAATTGAAAGGCTGCTCCAGCAGTTGGAGTCACTGGGTGAATCAGTGGAACATCCAATGCTGTTGAGCCAGCTGCAACAGAAAGTGCCACCCGAGGTTCTCAGAGAAATCCAGAAGGAACAGGGAACTGAGGAAGCCTTGACGGTGGAAAAATTCAGAAAGCTGTTTGGCCAGCAGCTAGCGCTCAGTGAGGCTGTACAGCACGCACAGCAAACTGAGGCACCAGTTCAGCAATCGCGCCAGGGATTCGGGAATAATCCCCGCGCACAGCAATTCAATAATCGGTTTCAAGGCAATGGGAATCGATTCAGAGGGCCAGAGAACCCAAGGACCAGCACAGGGAGCATGTCTGTGATCCAGAATGGTCAGAGTGCACCACAGGCTGGATTCATGAATCCTGGGAGGCCGTGTGTGTTCTGCAATGACACACAGCAATTACACTTTAATGATAAGTGTCCAAAGTTCAAAACTGCCAGAGAAAGGAGAGTAGTTTTGTCAAAGGCAGAGCGATGCCTGAGATGCCTGCAGAAAGGGCATTACATGAATCAATGTCAATTTACGAGAAGTTGCTTTTATTGCAAGTCCAATAGGCACCACACTGCGGTGTGCCCAGAGAAATTTGGTGACAATGGCAATGGAAACGCTGGACGGCAAATTCCAGCGTTCAGAGCGAATGGTCAACAGAGTGGCCAGCAATCAACAAACAATGGCAGAAAGTCTGTGCCGACGGCCGGTCGACCAGCACAGAGCCAACAGAGAAAAGCCACAGTGAATTGTGTCACTGTGGAAGAAGCTGGACCAGAAATGGTAGAGACAGAAACCATATCCAGCACAGTGGTTACAGAACCAAATACAAAGCAACAAAATACGTCAGTAAACCTGTCAGTAAACAGGAATATGTCAATGTTAATGACAGCCAGAACCGTGATTGAGGCTTCAGAAATGGATACAGAGATGGAGCCTGAACAGCCACCACTACAGATTCAAGCGTTCCTGGACACAGGATCCCAGGGAACGTACATGTCAGAGAAAGTGGCCAAGAAACTCAATTTGAAGAGTACCGGTGAACACCACATCCAGGTGTACACATTCGGAAATGAAAAGCCGCACTATAAAGTAGTACAGCAAGTGGAATTCAGAATGCGGCTTAGAAATGGCCAGAAAGTTGATATGGTGGCAGATGTGGTCCCGACGTTGACCACAGAACAAGTCAAAGTGCCTGTATCAGAACAGGACGAAAAGTACCTGCAGAAGTACTTCCCGGATGAGAGTTACTTTGCAGACAGAATTCCCAAGGAAAAAGGGACTGAATGCAAGTTCAAGCCAGACATTATAGTGGGCTTGAATTATTTCTGGGACTTGATGTCCAGAAACACCAGCACCACCAGACTTCCGTCAGGATTGTATGTCATTCCATCAGAATTGGGATTGCTGATGGGAGGTGGGCAGCTGACGAGCAACAGAAATCAATGGACCACGGATGGCGCATATCCGGTGGTGGTTAACACAATTGTGCATCAAATTCAGAGAGAAAAGTGGTACGAGGAAGCACCGTTGTCAATTGCTCCTGTACCAAATGTCAAAGATATGGACAGACTGGATACCATTGGCATAATGGACCAGCCAGACCTCGTCGAGGACGACGAGGCCATAAAGCAATTCAATGAGAGTGTACAGAGAAACCCAGATGGACGGTACTCTGTTAAGTTCATGTACAAGCCAAATTTGCATGAACTACCAGACAACAAAGCAATGGCGTTCAAAAGGTTCAGATACCTCACCAACAGGCTCAAGAGAGACCCAGAATTACTGGAGAAAATTCAGACAATCATGAAAACGCAAGAGGAGCAAGGAGTGATTGAGAAAGTTCAAGAGGATATTATGGATGGCAGAAAGTTCCATATATTGCCTCATCAACCAGTGATAACGCCAGAGAAAACTACCACAAAGGTCAGAGAGGTATATGATGCCTCAGCAAAACCGCCAGGCATGCCAAGCTTGAATGAATGCATGTATCGCGGTCCAGTGATACTACCACAGCTGGTAGGGATGCTGATGCGATTCCGGTTGCATGGAATCGCCCTGGTCGCAGACATAGAGAAAGCGTTTCTGCAGATTAGTCTGCAGGACAGTGACAGAGATGTGACAAGATTTCTGTGGTACAAGGATCCCACAAAATCATCTATGGAGGACAACATTCAGATTTACAGATTTGCCAGAGTACCATTTGGTATAATCTGCAGCCCAGCGCTGCTGGCACTGACAGTCAGATACCATCTGAATCAAGCTGGCACAGAAAATGCAAAATTGATCGATGAAAATCTGTATGTGGATAATTTGATCCTCAGTGTGGACACAGAGCAGAAAGCAATCGAATTGTACCAGGAATCCAAAGTGCTGTTCACAGAGGCACAGATGAATCTGAGAGAATGGAACAGCAACAATAAGAACTTTACTTGGCAATTGGCAGAGTCAGATGTAGCCAAGGAAATTGTCACAACAGTCCTAGGAATGAAATGGGACATAGAAAGCGACCAGATGTGGCTGAAAACGCCAAAGACAGTCCAGCAATCACAATTATCAGAAACTGACCAGAAAATCAAACTTCCCACGAAAAGGACAGTTGCGAAGGTGACTGCGGGATGTTTTGATCCAATGGGACTCGTCAGTCCTGTCCTACTGCCAGCAAAGAGATTTTTGCAAACGTTATGGCATTCAGGACCAAGTGCCAAAGAGTGGGATTCACCCCTGTCTGAGGAACAGACAGCAATTTGGCAGCAATTAGAGACAGAATTGCTCAAAGTTGGACAGATCAAGTTCAACAGAAATTTGAATTATCAGAGTGGTGCAGATGCACAACTGCACATTTTCGTCGATGCCTCAGCAATGGCATACAGCGCAGCGGCATACATATGCCAGAAAACAGAAAATGACAGCGGCACATCAAGCCTGCTGTACTCCAGATTGAGACTCGCTCCAAAGAAACCAGAAGTGACAATTCCACGGCTGGAATTGTTAGCAATGTTGATCGGCAGCAGAATGTCAAAGTTTATTCACAAAGAGCTCAAGGACGTCAAATTCAGTCAAACAGTTGTATGGTCAGATTCAACCTGTTGTCTGAAGTGGCTGACAACAGCAAAGCCACTGGCATGTTTTGTCAAGAACAGATTGGATGAAATCAGGAAAATTCAGAGTGAGACAGAAAACATGCACATCAGACACATCGCAGGACTGGAAAACCCAGCTGACATGGCCACAAGAGGCATGAATATGTCAGAGTTGGAAGGCAGTAACCTGTGGTGGAAGGGGCCAGAATGGCTAATGACTGGAGAGTGGCCAGAGCCAAAAGTGGAGCCAGTTACGCCAGAAGTAATGGCAGAAATCAAGAAAGAAGAGCTCAAGTTCCCAAAAGCCAGTCCAATTTACCTGGGCGCCACACAGCAAGTGGTCAGTGACCCAGATGCCAGCAATGTGCAAGCTGATGAAAGCAAGCAAAGCAACCCATTGGGAATTGAGATTCAGAGATTCTCATCACTGACAAAGTTACTGGATGCAACAGTATACGTGATGAGATTTGTGCGACAGATGCACAAAAGGCGCAGAAAAATTGACAGTCAGAATGGATTGTCAGAAATCATGGAAAGTATCTGTGGTACAATAAAACCACAGGGAATTATCAGTATTGAAGAGAGAGAGATTGCGTTGAAATATTGGATCAAAGTGACGCAACAGAATCATTACAAAGGAGTGGCAGAGATTCTGGCAACAGGCCACAGCAGAGGCAGCCAGAATAGCAAGAAAACAGCTGCAGACCAGCAGTTGATCAAATGGCTCAATGTGCAAATGCATCAGGATGGAATCCTGAAGTGCCATGGCAGAATGGAGCATACAGACCCACAGGAGGTCACAGTGCCACTCATACTGTTGCCAGCAATGGCTACAGTGACTCAGCTGATCGTCAGAGACCAGCATGATAAGTTAATGCACGCAGGAGTGCAACACACATTGGCAGCGATCAGACAAAAGTACTGGATTACACAGGGCAGACGGGTGATCTACAATGTGACCAGAACCTGCCCAACCTGTAAGAAATTGGGAGCGAAGCCGTACCAGCTTCCACCAATGCCAGATTTACCAGAAACCAGAGTTCAGAGAGCCAGACCGTTCCAGTACACGGGCTTGGATTATTTGGGACCAGTTTGGTACAAAGTGGACAAAGATCACAGGAAAATGTGGATCTGTTTGTTCACATGTATGGTGACACGTGCAGTTCACCTGGAAAGTGTGCTGGACATGACAGCACAGGAATTCCTGAACGCAGTCAGGAGATTCATCGCCAGGCGTGGAAAGCCTGAGGCAGTGATTTCAGACAATGCGACGCAATTCAAATTAACAGAGAAAGTACTCAGCTCGAGCACTGACAAGGCTATTAATACTGGGAAAGAATGGTCAGAGATGGTCAAAAGTGGAGCAGTACAGACTTACTGCTCACAGCAACAAATCCAGTGGAACATGACTACTCCTATGGCACCGTGGCAGGGAGGAGTCTATGAGAGAATGGTGGGCATCACCAAGAAACATTTCAAGGCAGCTGTGGGGCACAGAATGTTAACCCTGCAAGAATTGTTGACACTTCTGCCAGAAGTTGAGGCAGTGATCAACAGCAGGCCAATCTCTTACATCTATGGTGATGTAAAGAGCCTCAGAGTGCTGACGCCAAAAGACTTCCTGACAGGGGAAGGACAGATTGGGGCACCACAGTTTGATGCAGACAAAGATGGAGAATTTGTGCCCAGAATGGATAACGCAGCGAAACTGCAGAAATATTGGGAGACAACCCAGCAAACTTTGGACAAATTCTGGGACTTATGGCATCAAGAGTACATTCCGAGCTTGAGGGAAAGAACTCAGGTGACGCACAAACATGGCAGATTGACAGCGACTCAAGAACCCAAAGTGAATGAAGTTGTGCTGATTTATGAAGAGAACATGCCCAGAGGTGCATGGAGGATGGGTCGCATCGAGCAGTTAGAGCCCAGCAAAGATGGACAGATTCGCTCAGCAAAAGTCAGAACTGCCAACAGAAATGTGGTTAGCAGACCACTCAATCAATTGTATCCGCTGGAAATCAATTCAAAGACAATGGATATCCCAGAGACAGCAGTGACAGTCAAAGTGGATTTACTGGACCCAGCAATTGTCCAGAAACATGTCAGAAATCAGAGCTCGAACAAAGACTCTGTACCAAACCCTACTCAGAGGAACTCAGCGTCAGATAGAGTCCTGAGGAGTGCAACAGGGAAAACCACAGCAACCACCAGCAGTCTGGTGATTGGAATGCTGTGCATGGTGTTGATGCTGACAAGCGTGTCAGAGTCAGCAACGCTGAGAGAAGCCGGCAAGGCTTACAGCGAAGTATTTTCCAGAACATACGTTCTAGAAACCTCGACAGTAAGGCCACCATCATTGGCAGCGCATCATGGATTGCCGCCTTTGCCTTCAGAATGGCCACCAAAATCTGTCAGAGAAATGCAGACTTATGAGAGATTCTAGGATGCAATCAAGGATCATCCTGTGGAACAGGTGATCAGCTCACAAAGCCAGAAGTATCAGATTTGCACCAGTGGAAGACATGGACATGCGCTTACAGTTCCTGAAGAAGTGCAGTGCCATATTCCACCAAGGAATTTTGTCAAGGCAATGAAAGTTACACTTTACGCACAGAGACAGATTCCACAGAAAGAGAAAGCATACAGATGCTACATCAGAATCAAAGAAATCATCACACACACCAGTTTCTGGGGAGCGAAAGGCATTACAGGCAATTTTGAGAAATACCAGCAAGTTGGCGTGGTAGCCTGTAACTATGCAAGAATTCACAAGATGTTCAGAGGAACACCTTTGGTGGAAATGGAGCCCAGAGTGTGGACAACCAATCAGACCTTGAATGTGGAATATTCATGGTGTTGTCATGACAAAGAAAATGTCGTCAGTAACTTCTACATGGAAGAAGGAACCGTGGCTTCACTCGATGGAAAGACTGTGATCAGCGACTTGCAAGATTTCAGCCAGTGCAGAGCCATGATGGGACACTGCAGAGACCACAATTATGGAATCACAGTGTGGGATACAGAGAACTTCAAGCATCAATGTGCATATGAGAGAATTGGCAGATTCAAATCAGAAATATCTGGCCAGACAATTATTGTATCAAAATTGCAAGCAGCATACTCCCACAGCAACAAGACAAAGAGGCCAATTGGCTCAGAATGTGTTCCAGGAGACACATACTACACCGATCAAGGAGGTGTATTCATCCAGTTTGACAGAAGAGAAGATGTGCCTGTGGAATGGGCAATGCCAGGAAAGATAGTGGAGGCGAGAGAGTCAACAATCAGTGGAACATTGTATGCCAGATTGGACGACAGAAACTCCAAGTTTCAGTTCCTGCAACATGTGGTCAGAGAGATGACTCAGGCACAATTTGCGATTGTATGGCATCAGCTATGTCAACTTCGCAAGAACCAGCTGGACATGTTGACTCAGCTTTTCCGCATCGATCCAACATTGGGGATTCGAGCCATGCTGGGAAGACAGGATGTTCATGCAGAATGGGCTGGAGAAGCAATTATGTTTTGGGAATGCAAGGAAGTGCAGCCATACATAATTTATCAGACAGGAAAAGTGGAAGAGACATGTTACAAATACACACCAATGAGATTGGACAAAGACGGGCCCTTGTGGTTCAAGAGCCCAGGCAGCAGAGACTTGGTGGAGAAATCACCAGAAGAGGACTGCAGCCACACCACACCGCACCTGTACAGAAATGAACATGGACAATGGAAATCCGCACATGGAATGGTGCATGTCACAGAGACACCGATTGAAATGACATGGAAAGGACAATGGCAGGCCTTCACGTTTGATGCGCCTCACTTGTTCACCAACATTGTCAACAGAGCGACCAATTTCATGGATGTCAGAGGCCAGATTCAGAGACTACAGAATTTGGAGCATGTGCAGAACCAGTTGATCGATTACACGGCAGATATGTCATTGGATCCCAGAGTGATCAGAAATTCAATAGAAGGCATTGGAGCTGGAATTGGACAGACAGCAGCAGGAATCGGCAAAGCATATGGTCATTATATATCTGGAGTATCAAAAGGGTACACCAACTTTATGGGAGGAATGCTGAAAGGACCCTTTCAAGTGATCATCAACACAATCGCAATGCTGCTGGGGATCACAATCCTGATAGCCGGAATTGTAGCTGCAGGATACCTGTGGTACAATTGGAGGATTGCCACAGGGAAACCAGTGATTCCACCGTGTGTATACACATGCATATGGAAATGCATAGTGTGTCCATTCAAATGCATATGGCTATGCTTCAGAGCCATCAGATACACTATCAAGAAATCAACTCAGAAAGAGACCAATTATCCACAAAGAAAAGTACGCAAGACAGAGTTGAGACCAGCAATCAAGAGGAGAGCCAGATCCAACTCAACACAGTCCGTCAGATTTGCCAGGAGAGCAGAAACAGAGGACAGAATGGCAAAGTCACTATCAGCATACGTTCAGCCAGATGAAAGTTCAGCTGATGAAGGACAAATCAGAGCCAAGAATAGAGACAGTGTTCACATGCCTGATATCCGCAAATTCACCGCACGCGAACGCGCAGGAAGCGATACGGGCAACTACCTGCTTCATCATCAGGCTAGGTCGGCGTTGGCATCACCAGCAACCGGACCTGTGACTTCACGCACGCCCACGACTTCGCGCACGACCACGTTCACCACCGAGGCAACTGTGGAAACGCCACTCATCACTTTGGCGCCCACCACCACCAGCATGTGACGTTGCTGCAACAACGGGGTGCAGCAACTCTTCCGCCCGGAGTGTGCTGACCGTGGCAAAATGGATGGATAAAGAAATACAGAGAATTGATAATTAGGTTCATATTCGCACATTTACTTATTTGCACTAATTTACAATTTATGCACTATATTTATTTACCACGCAAATTGTATTTCCTATACTTATTACGTATCCATGGAGAATATTTGATTAAGAAAGTATTTTATAAGTTATTGATAGGTTTATGTGGAATGTTTAGGTTAAAAGGTCAAATATGTTGTTATTAGGTGTATTAATATAAAATTAGGCTCATTCAACTCGCCGTAATTTTCTGATTATGATTATATATACATTTGCATAGTTTACTTGCAGTTTACAAAAGTCAAATCTTGTAAATATTTGTGTGCTGCGTAATTATCTAGGCCAGCGTCCTAATGAAGAAATAGTGCCCTGTATGCAACTAGCATTTACTGTACGTATTTTACAGAGCCATTCGCGTAGGCATAATTGTTTAACCCTGTCCACAATTTATATTTATATTTACTCAATAATTATAATACTTTGCTCAAGCTGAATATATTATAGACCCTGCTCAATTAATATACCATTTTACCTCGAATAAGTCCCAACTTGCCAATTATGAAATATACGTTTTCAGGAAGTGATTATTATTATTATATCGAATGTACCCTGTTCTATTTACGTCATTAGGAACATTTACACTACTATTTACAGTTTTCGAACCCTATTATATTAGTTCCAATGTGCGTCAATGTTTTCTGACAAATTGAAGCAAATTAGTAAATCGGCCGAGTTTGCCGACTTCGCACCTCGTAAGATTAATAGTTTTTCTATTACCCAATTTGTACCTGGTATTTCTTTACCATAATTGTTTGAATGTATGCACGCGCAGTATAAGGCAACTGTTTCGGCTAGATGTGTTTATTTGTTGCATTTATGTCTTATTTGTGCATTTGTATTAGGAAATTACTGTAGCTGTTTTTTCTATACGTGATTTCCGTGTCTTAGCTACTTTGAGAGTTTTTACTCCAGTCTGCGGACCCACCCCAAGTGAACAAAATAAGCTAGCGATAGAAACTTCGACTAGGAAGCTCGCTAGACTTTGCGCTTTTGTAACACGCTGTATCTGATCGAAATAAAGTACCTGAAACAATTCGAACCCCCCTTTTTCAACACAACTACGAAATAAACTCAACTTGGCTGTCGACAAGTGGACGTTCGGCAACAACGGGAAATCAACCACTCTAAAGGCCGTTTCTCACTACGGTCTTGAAGCAGCCGGATTCGGTGGTAGAAGACGCTGACTTCGGTGGCTTCATCACACACTCAGACATTCTATTTTTCCAGTGGATCTCCTGTGACAAGTAACATCTTACAACTCAGTGAGGAGGGAACAACAGTGACACCACTTGAGCCATCAGCAGTGAGGCCCAGTGTCGTCAGAACCAGCATTTCCATGATACCAGTCAGAAGCAAAGGCAGGCTGTACATGAGTCAGAGACACAATTCCATAAACCTGATCCGCAGCCACAGTTTGCTCAAAGAAGCTAGACAGAAATATCTGGATCTGCCAATGACAGAAGCAATTCCCCCACCAGCTGCACAGTCAAGGAAACACAGATCAGTGAGATTCAGAAGTCAGGAAAAGTCAGAACAATGGAGGAGCTGAACTACAGGCAGAAGGGCTTGGAGTAGATTGAGTGGTACGGCACCATTTATTGTCTATTTCGGTTGTTTCGTATAGTAGGCCTCAGGAGAGGCATAAGTCAAAATTAAGGGGTGACCACCACATCATAAATTTTCATAAATTTTCACATTCTATTTTCAAATAAAAATTTTCATTCCAACTCCATTTTCATTAGGGTGCAATTTTAATTCATTCCATTTTTCATCTTTCATTTGGTGATGGCTCAGCTTAGCTGACAATTTTGCATGCAGTTTTGAACTGTTTCTTTTAACCCTTTCATTCCAAAAATTCAAAATTTTACAAAAAAACAATTTAGTGTTATTTCTTGTAAGAAGTTTCGTTTGTTCGTTTCTACTGTAACTGTGGTTGAGTAATTCCATTTAAGTCAGTTTCATTCATTTTACAGTGGTCATTTGGTACCCCCGTCAGTGTCAAAGTTTCTCGTTTAGGCTAATATTAGGTTAGGCCCTGGCATCGTGTTTTATCTTAGTATTCTGTTCGGTAATTCAGTGATTTTGTATTTTCTTTCGCTGGAAGCAAAAGTTCAAATTAAGGGGTGATCTGTTGTATTCTTACTCGTGAAAATGTATCAAATGTTATCCTACTGGCCGCGCATGAAAGTGCCAGCACGTGGTTTTGTTTTATTAGGCTCAACGCATGTTGTAAATCCCACTGTGTGCCCTACGTATTTTTGTAATCCTATTATTGGCATGCGTTAGTGCTCCCACTGGAGGCTGACCTAGTTTTTATATTGGATAGTCTGTCTGGAAGCGGAGTATAAATACAGCCGCTTGAGAGCTATTCGGGGTAGTCTACCGGAGTTGTGAAAGTGAATAAATAGACTTGTCTACAGTGGCTAAGCTGCGGCCTGAGAACAGTAGCTGTGTCTTGTGAAGACTGAACCCCGAATAGCAGTCAAGGTAGCTCGTGAATCCAGTACCTGTCTGCTGAGTATTTGTGAGTATTTGTGAGTATACGTGAGTATTTGAATGAAGTTTGGTGCCAGGGTAGCGACGCTTGAAGTGGTAAATAGTAACTCAGTCAAACGTGGCACTGAACCCACGCTCTACAGCAAAAGCGCGCACAAGTAAATCAACAACTTACTTCATCCGCTGTAGTCGCACAGGTTCTCTTGTCCACTCCTCCTGAGAAGCAGTCTTTTCGTTGTATTCGTCAGCATCGTCGAGTGGTGCCTGAGTTTACACAGAAAAGAAACCATCAAAGTATCCTAAACCAGCTCTTCAAGTGTATAACAAAAAAGTTCCAAAAAGTGAATTTTTTTTGTCATCCATTTATTATTTACCATTTATCCATTTACCTGCGTGAAACACCAAAAAAGCCAAGAAAAATTTCAACACTTAGGGCGACCCACCCTGTAAGGAGTCACGGCGACCCCCCCCCCCCCCCCAATTCATGCGAAGTAGAGGGGATTGCGCCCATATCTCCCACAAGTTTCAGCTTCCGGCGCCCCCTAGAACTGGAATAGAATGTCACAAGTGAAATCAAAAATAGGGGGCCGGACCTGGGTGGGAAAGTGTTTATTATGTAACTGAGCGATAAGCACTGGCTATTTGACAAATATATGGGTCAGTGTGCCGTTTGAGTAAATCTGGGGCCAGTTCCGCTAGTGGAGAAGTGAGAAGAAAAATGGCAAAGACGAAGTGAAATGAGAAGTGGTATGTGAATTGAGAAGGAAATTGGCAAAAGCGAAGTGAAATAATGAAAAGAAAATATAATTTTACTTTGCTTTTCCAATTTCCTTCTAAATTCACTTCTCACTTCTCAATTCACTTCGCATTTGCCATTTTACTTCTCACTTCTCCACTTGCGGAACTGGCACCAGATAAATAGTGTGCCACCATCAACGATGGGTAAGTTCTCAAAATAAAAACACTTTCTGTGCTTTGAGTTTTTCTCAAATGAATATCTGTGTTTTGAGTTGTTTCACGAAAAAACTTGAGTTTCTGTGTTTTATTTCTGTTTTTTTTTGTACATACATGAATTTTTTGGTTAAAACTAGGGTTGTAAAAAAAAACTTTTTTTAACTCCATGTTTTTTTCAAAGCTCCCAGATATGGTTATGGGTCCACAAATATAGGTACATTAGACAACTGACAATACTTTGTGATCTTCTATATGCCCATATAATCACAGCAAAAAATGGGTGTGTGATGCGCGGTGAAGTGTCCTGAAGTGTCTTCACGCAGACGCGCAATGTCGGCGTGAAGACACTTCACTACATCCCAGATGCTTCACGGCACTTCACGAACCATGCAAAGTATGCTGCAAAAGTTCGTGAAGTGCAATTCATGAATTTCAGTCTTCGTGAAGCTAGGTGAAGTGAGTGGAAGACACTTCCCCGAAAACTTCGTGAAGTGTGTGGAAGTGAGTGGAAGTGTCTTCCTAGAGTGCACTTCCACACACTTCACGAACCCATTTTTTGCTGTGAATGACTGTGGAGTCATGGGATAGCATTATAAGTAGGGTGTCAACTTTCCGTTTTCCAGAGGAATTTTTTACCCTTTCCGTTTTCCATTTTCCAGCCACTGAGAAAATTTTACCCTTTCCATTTTCCGTTTTCTGGCAGCTGAAAATTTATACCCTGTCCGTTTTCCGGAAGCTAAATTTTTTTACCCTTTCTGCTTCCGTTTTCCCGGACCACTTTTCCGTTTTCCTGCTAGATCAATTTCCATTTTTCCAGACAATTTTTCCGTTTTCTGGCTAGATTTTCAGTTTTCCAGCATCTTCCCATTATTTTTCTGCTCTGTATTTTATTTTTTTCCATAGGTATTTTCACGTCCCGTCCCACTTTCTTGGTTCTTGTGTGGCTCCAGCATCTTTTGTCTGTATCCAAAAAAAAATATAAAAAATAAAACGATCGGCAGTTCAAACACCGTTTTTGCTTTGGCAGCTAGGTCTTCTAGTGTTATGTGTATGCCGGCCGACAGGTTCAAGATGAATGTATTGCAATTTTTTTCATCATAAAGGTCAATTGACTGGTTTTTTATCTGTGTTTGAAACGCGCAGTTTTTCAGGTGGTAATTTTTGAGCTGAAGTTTTGGCATCCAGCCAAAAAGTGGCATACATTGCAGTTTGCTGAGTGTACTCTTATACTGTTTACTGTTATGTTATATCACAGATCCATTTTTTTAATTCAGAGTATTGTTGTTGCTTTGCTCCTTTTGTAATTATTTTTGCTGGTTCAGTTCAGATGCTCAGTACAAGTAAAGGTACACTGGTATTATCAAAAATTCAAAACTATACAGCTACCACAATCATAGCTAAACAGGTAAACCTGCATGCAGTTGTTTCTTCAATCATGTCAATTTTTCCATTTCGAGCAAAATTTTGCAAACTATTTCCATTTCCGTGCAAATTTTGCTTTCCGTTTTCCGTTTTCCAGCGTTTCATTTTTCTGACATTTTTTTGTCGACATGTTTGTATATTGCCTTATAGTCGAATGTTTGTGACTGCAAGTGAAGTTTGGTGGGGAATAGTGGTCAAACAAAGTTAAAACGGAGGTTGTTACTCTGGGAGTGATGTTACACACTGGTGGTACATGGAAGCACATTACCTGAATATTATTTACTACAGCAACATATGACAGCTTATTAACCCATGGTAGCACATATAAATGGATGCTTTGATACAAAAAATGCCACAAAACCAATGAAAACAACCACCAATGTCAATTTGTGTGTGAAATTGCGCGCTTGCGCGCAAAAAAAATTGCAAAATACCTGGTGCATAGTACTTAAAATTTCGGCCAATGTTTAAAAAAAAAAAATTTGGACATGTGTTTAAAAAAAAACGTTTTTAATTTATTTAAAACGTTTAAAAAACATCGTCCAACCCTAGTTAAAACTAAAGTTTTTTTGGTAAAAACTCCTCAACTTTTTTGGTGTGAAAACTCGAGTTTATTTTGTAAAACTTGAGTATTTTGTCAAGTTTTTTTTTACAAATAGTGGCGTTATACAGCATTTTAATGTGGGAACAGTGGTTTTCTTATCAAATATTGGTTTTATGCATGGTTAGATCCCACATAGCATCTGCGTATTTTTTCAATTGAAAAAGTCCGCAGCTTTGGAGGTGAGCTAGTAGACTGGACACTCCTCAACAACTCGATCAGTCCCTATAATTGTCCTATAACCACCAGGACATGTGGATGCCATCTCTTTTTTGGATACTTATTCCATCATTAAACTTGGATCAATGCATACCCTATGTATGCACATACTCACATTGTTCAGTTCAAATCGTGTGCCTTCAATTGCTTGAAGTGCCCTCAAATGTGCCCTCAAAACAAAACAAAAAAACATTTCGGTATTTTCTGTGTTTCCGTGTTTCTGTGTTCTGCAAAAAAAGTCATTTGAGTTACCGTGTTTCTCAAAATTCTTGAGTTTTCGTGTTTCCATCCATATTTAATATGCCATATAATATATAATATTTTGCCATTGTTGGCCACCATAAGTAGCAGTCATTTTTTTAATTTCATTTTCATTTGAATAATCACTTCTACGTTCAATCTATGGTTACGTAATCCTCTGCACAGCTATAATAAAACCGTATTTAAACATGAGATGAGACATCACCAATACTTACATACATGTTCTATTCAAACTATAGTTCAGGGAATTGTTTTGGGGTCCCTCAGCCCCATGTGGCAGCCAGCTGGTGTTGTTGTAAACACCTTCCCGATCAAGTCCGGCCCCCCATTTTTTATTTTACTTCTGACGTCCTATCTCCTGTTCTAGGACGCGCCAGAAGCTGGAACTTGGGGTAGATATTGGCGCAACCCCCCTCTACTTCGCATGAATTGAAGGGGTCGCGGCGACCCCCTACAGGGTGGGTCGCCGAGTGCAAAAAAATTTTGCAGCTTTTTTAGTGTCCCACACAGGTCCGGCCCACACTGATTTCTTTCACTGCGGGTGTCGTACCTCCACCTGTGGGAGGGGTATAAATCTGAAATTTTGGGGGTGTGTCGCCAACACCCCTCCCCTACTATACACTGGCCAGGCGGTCTTTGGCAACTCACCACAGTGTGGGGTGCAAAGTTTAAAATTTATTAAAATGTTACTGTCCCACACAAGTACAGCATCCAATTGAATTTCAAAAAATGGACACTTTTGTGTTGTTTTAACACTAATGTGGTGGACAATGTGAAATAAGCATGAAATATCCTCTAAAAATATCTTATCCGACCTAAAACTGCCCACCACATGAACCCCTCCCCCCAAGTGGGTGACAAAAAAATCACTTTTTAAAACTTTTTCATCAGACACTTGAACTGCTGGTTTACAATGATTTATAGAGGAGGGTTAAAGGTTTCAAATTGTGTAAAAAACCTTACCTCAAAAATGCCTTCATAAGAAAATTTGCTGGGGGTAAATTTAAAATTGTGAATTTTGCCTATTTTTGTTCCTGAAATGATGTCATTTTTACAATTTGAAATTCACCCCCAGCAAATTTTCTTATGAAGGCATTTTTGAGGTAAGATTTTTTACACAACTTGAGACCTTTAACCCTCCCCTATAAATTATTGTAAACCAGCCGTTCAAGTGTCTAATAAAAAAGTTGTTAAAAGTGATTTTTTTGTCACCCACTTGGGGGAAGGGGTTCATGTGGTGGCCAGTTTTAGGTCGGATAAGATATTTTTTAGAGGATAGTTCATGCTTATTTCACATTGTCAACCACATTAGTGTTAAAACAACACAAAAGTGTCCATTTTTTGAAATTCAATTGGATGCTGGACTTGTGTGGGACGGTAACATTTTAATAAATTTTGAACTTTGCACCCCACACTGTGGTGAGTTGCCAAAAACCGCCTGGCCAGTGTATAGTAGGGGAGGGGTGTTGGCGACACATCCCCAAAAAATTTAGATCTATACCCCTCCCACAGCTGGAGGTACGTGACCCGCAGTGTAAGAAATCAACCGGGGGCCGGACCTGTGCGGGACAGTGAAAACGCTGCAAATTTTTTTCACGTATATGGCGACCCCTTCTATAGTGAGTCGCCGCTGCCCCATTTATTCATGTGGGGTAGTGGGGGGTTGCGCCTATGTACCACCCAAGTTTTAGTTTTCCACCCCTCCCGCAACCGGAGATATGGCCTGCGAAGTGAAAAAAAAAATAGGCGGCCGGACTTGATCGGGAAGGTGTTTATTTATTTAGTATTCATTGTGGACTGTTCACTTGTTCTTATCGTACTGGCCGGTATGCTGCTTATACAGCCCTCAAATGGGATGTCACTCACTGGAAGTGATCACTCACAATCACACACTCAACTCTATGTACAAATTTTGCCTGGGTACATTCAAACTACCGTATTACCTCAAATTATCCCCCCCTTGAATTAACCCCCCCCCCCTCGAATTCCCCCCTCGAATTCCCCCCCCCTAAAATTGAGTGTAAACAGAACGTACATGACAAATACCGTAGTTTGTGATCTGTACAATGCAGAACACACGTTAAAAGTGATGGCTAAGTGACGTTAGGGAAGGGTTTATGTGTATATACAGTTATATATGCCTAAAAACACATATACATCTACGTAATTGTACGATTTTTCTACGTCTGCGTATGGGGAATTTCCGAAAATTTCTGGCGAAATAATAGACCCCCCTCGAATAAACCCCCCCCCCCCCTCGAATTATCCCCCCTCAAATTTTGCTGGCGAAATAATAAACCCCCTGGGGGTATTTCGAGGTAATACCGTAACATCAATGATAAAATTGTCAGAAGTTCTGCAAGCACAGGGAAAATCTCTCAATTGGCAACCGCGCAGAGGTTCCTAATAAGTGGTCACTTATGAGTAGAAATGTAAAAGCGCCATGGCGGTGGCGCCACTCATGCCAAAAGCGCCAAGGCTTACATAACATTACGCCAATACATCACCACTTACGAGTAGGGTGTCAAAAAAAATCTTTTAGGGAAAACGGAAAACGGAAAGGTAAAATTTTTTTACTTAACGGAAAACGGAAAGGTAAAAAAATTGTCGGCCGGAAAACGGAAAGGTAAAAAAATTTCACTCAGCGGAAAACGGAAAACGGAAAGGTAAAAAAAATTTATCAGCCGGAAAACGGAAAATGGACAAATGAAATGCCGGAAAACGGAAAATGGAAAGCGAAATTTTCACGGAAACGGACAAAATAAAGTGAAATTTGCACGGAAATCGACAAATTTGCAGGAGGAAAACCAGCATGCAAGTTTGCCTGTTTGATTGTGGTAGCTGTACATTCTGCAACTATAAATCATGCCAGTAACTTCACTTGTAGTTCAAGCTTAACTGAACCAACAAAAAATCATCAAAAGGTAGCAAAAGTACTTTGATGTATCTGAACAGTAAAAAGTATACTCAGATGATTGCAAAGCATGTGTCCAAAATTACTTTGTGTTTCTAACAGATTTGGATACAGATAAAAATTATGAACGACACAAGAACCTGGTAGTTAAAAACACCATAGTGAAAAAAGATAAATACAGATTGGAAAAATAATGGAAAAATGCCAAAAAACTGAAAATCGAGCCAGAAAATGGTAAAATCGCCTGGAAAAATGGAAACGGAAAGGTAAAAAATTTTCAGCCAGAAAACGGAAAAATGGGCCGGAAAAACGGAAACAGAAAAGTAAAAAAATTTTCGGCTGACGGAAAATGGAAAACGGAAAGGTAAAAATTTTTCAGCTGCGGAAAACGGAAAACGGAAAGGTAAAAAATTTTCAGCTACCAGAAAACGGAAAGCGGAAAGGTAAGGTAAGAGGGGCGGGGGTATTTCGAGGAAATACGGTAGTTATGTTCCAGAGTCTGTCAGTCCTTGCGTCAGCCACAAGGGAAACATTTTTGGTCGAGCACAATAAAGAAATGAAGAAAAAATGGCAATGTTTGTACAAAAGAAACACCCAAAAATAAAATACCGTAGTCAGACACCAAACAAACCAAGCAAATATACAACACATATTCAGTAAAATGTACATGAAAATGTCTTATCTGGCTATGTATAAATATGTGAGACAATTGGGTCAAATTACACGTACACTATACACACAAGTATAGAATCAACCCAAAAAGTTTCAAAAACAAAAATCAACATCCCATTCCAAAATCACAATTCACATCTCCCAATCTCCCCACAAACAACACAACCCCACGCATGACTACCACAAACACAGAAGCGTGGTTCGCGTGGTACCACCTTGGCCTATGCGTGACCATTGTGCGCATGCACCCACGCGACCGCAGAACCACTGCTGTGGCACTACGCACCCTGCTGCCTGACTAGTTCAGCTGAGTTTGTGGATGAACTTGGGCAACTTTCGAATGATGTCAATATATAGGCTTTTTCGACGTGTAGAAGGAAGAAAAGGGAGAAAAATTGCTAACAGTAGGTGAAAAATAGCTAAAAATGGGTATATAAGAACATATAGTACACAAAGTAGCTAGAAATAGGCAATAAAACACATGAACTAGTGATATTAAAGGTGAACATCCATAAAAAGGTATGAAAATTAGTGAATTTGAGTGAAATTAAGGGAAATTTCTCAAAAATTGTTATAGATAACTATTTAGATAGCTGGCTGACATGGGGGGATAGGGGGATGTTCAGGGGATAGAAGCCTAAAAATTTGTCTCTGGGATCGATATACACTACCGTGCAGCATAGTTGAGACTTTTCACACATAGAGAAACAGTAGGCTCGGGGTCCACTGCACTTTTTTGCTTCCCAATTTCTTGTCCCTTGCCCAATTTTGATGTCGTTTGAGTATGTTGGGGTTTCATGCTGGGGCTACAACGAAAAATTTTTGTTTGCTCAAAAAACCCCCAGGCCCGAGATAAGGGGGGTCTATAAAAAGATGTTCAATAAATATACAAAAAATGGGCAATCTGGATGAGTGTCTTTGAAGCTTGATAACTCAACCATTTCTGGGCTGATTTGAATCATTCAACACTTCAAATGATCGGGACTCCCTGCAGATTCTATTTTTGTGGTTGGTTTAGTGATGTCTAAATTCCGTATGTCAATTTGACCCAGTTTTTGAACATGAAAGAATAATTTTTTTGAACATGCTATCATATACTTTAGACAACGAGGATTCATTTAAAACAGAAATGAGTTCAATATCTCTTTCCAATCAAAAGTTATGGTACTAAAAAATTTCAATGGTGTCTAAATATTTTATGCTTATTTTACTGGGGTTTGCAGCATGAAAATTTTGTCATTGAACAGTCTATAACATACTTTAGACAGAGAGAATTTATATGACAAAAACGTTTTTTCAATATCTCTTTCCAATCAAAAGTTATAGCACTTACAAACTTCCATCTTCATTCCATCCAAAAAACTTGCACATTACTCATTCACAGTTGGGCCAACTTTTCTCCCTAATAGAGCAAGGCCAAAACCTCAAATTTACACACCAAATAGCCCCACCCAGTAGTATGCCTACCCCCATTTCAGAGTTGCTGGCAATGGATGCAAAACTGCAGCAAAAATGAATAAATGCCACACTTCCATATATGCATTGCCATATTCTGTTCATGCTTAGAATGTTTCTTGCTGCACACAGAGCTCAGCGATGCAGGAGAGCAGTTGCCATGGTGAAAATTTTGGTCAGAAATGAACATAGGTGGTGGATATAGACTTAAAAGTGATATACTGGGTGGCTATTGCCCAAAACAAGAAAAGTCTCAACTATTCTGAAACATGAACAAACTGAGTTAATATGTTTGTACACTAGGAATATACGCAGATTTGAACTTGAGGGACAGTCATCCCGGGCATGTGTAGTCAACCCCCCAGGGTACCCAATTATAGTATCCAAATGTTTTGCATATCAACCATTTCGAAATTCTGGCAACATGATTCATGCAGCGCAAAAAGTCTCAACTATTCTGCACGGTAGTGTATAGCTGAGAGGTCTCCGGACTAGATACCGCAAATCCTTGAATAATTCCCTTCTCGAAAAACACCCTCCTGTTGTTGAGGTGAGGAAAAAATAACTCCCCCTCGATTAACTCCCCCCTTGAACAACTCCCCCTCTAAAACTTCTGACGAAATAATAAGTCCACTGGTGACTTTTTCTAGGATTTAGGGTAGATATCTGGGCGGTTTGGCGGGGGTTACACCCCCGGTTATCGTTAATTTTTGAATTGGCGCGTGAAGGAGCGGACGTGCAAAAAGTCACTTCAAAAACTTATTGTTAATGTGGGAATATTGAAAAAGCACCTGGGCAGCTGTGCAAATAACAGTGAACCCAGTCCATGGACTGCACATAGAGTTTCCTTTTTGGGTTGAAAATAGGAAAGGACAATGCCCAGTGTCAATTCCAGAAGTGGCATTAAAGTTGCAAGTGCTCAGTAAAGTTAAAACTGGTAGGTCAAGACTCAAGAGACAAGACAACTGAGCAGTAACATTATCATACAGTTGTGAATAAAACACTGGTCACTTTATGCCTTAACTTCACTTGTCACCCACCATGCTACTTTAACTTCACTTGTCACCCACCATGCTACTTTAACTTCACTTGTCACCCACCATGCTACTTTAACTTGACTCAACACTTACCGCACTTCTTGACACTTGTGCACTTTCACAATTGGCACAATTTCACAATGTGTATATAATCAGCAGAGTTGTTAAAATACTGGTGTTTTTCGAAAGTGTAACTGTAAGCATAAATACACTTTCCAAATTTTAAGTATGGATACCAAAAGTGTAGGGTATTTTGAAAATACCCAGGGAAGTGTAAAAAAAGTGTAAGTGTAATTTTTTTAGAATGAGCTCTCAGTTGAGCATTAGAAAACACCACTGTTTTCACCTTTAGATCAATTTATCTATCATTTTGATTCATTATTTCACATTTTACTGCCAATTATGAAACATTTCAGACTGTAACAAATTTAGTGGTATGAAGTTGCCTAATAATGGCACTTTTTCAGTGTTGATATTTTACTGATTAAGCAATGTGATACACACTGTTTAAATGCAAGAATGTACAAATCGTTACAGATGACCCTGTTTTGTGCTTTTGAGAAAGCATAAAACAGGTTCATGTAGAAAAAATAACTGCACATCGCACATATGCACTATGCAGTTATACATTGAATGTAGAAAATATGGCAAATGTGCAAACTGGCACTGTCTCTGACCTTTGAACAGTACTCATGGTATTCTACAGTTTTCATCATACTTTTGTAAAAAGGACAAGATCAATTGAAATTCACCAGCTGGACACAAAGTCGACTGGCTTTTGCATTGATATTTGCTGCACAGACTGCTGCTTGCAATAGTCTGACGTGAAATGTCAAGTTGTTTCCTGACACTGTGACGTGAAATGATGATGACGTGAAATGATAAAAATTGAATTTTTCAATTTGCTCTAGTTGTGGCTGATAACACTCAGTATTGGACACGATAAAGGTATAGATTCATATATTATCCTTAGAAAATTGTAGACCCATAGCATGATCCACACTCGTGTAATTAATTTCACGACGTCATTTCACGTCATCATTTCACGTCGAATCGACGCTGAGCTCTAATTCCGGCTTTAAGCTTCAAATTCAATCTTTTTCTAAAAAAATTCGAAAATTGCCAAAAAAGATTCGAAAATTCGAAAATTTGAAAATTTAATTCGAAATTCGAAAATTAATTTGGGAAAAAATTCGAAAATTCGAAAATTCATTTTAGAAAAAACACTTAAAAATTTAAATACTTTTTTCTGGGAGGTTTGCCATCGTTAGTCATCTGAAAGAAAAAAATTCACTTTCTGTACCCGGGTATTTTGCCCAGGACAGTGTAAAAAAAGTGTACAGGTATTTTACGAAAGTGTAAGTGTAAGTATCAATATAAATACCCATTTACCGGGTATTTTGGGTAAGTGTAAATACACTTTCACAACTCTGATAATCAGGTCCTAAGGTAGATATTACCTCAATACACTAACTTGAATGTGCAAACCAAAACTGTAAAATTAGAAGCAAAACTTAAAAAAATCAAAAAGAAATCATTCAAATAGTTTACACAGATTTCAGGGAAATGCTTAAAAGCAGATGAACCATTTAATGTACCTTTCTTGATACAATCAATAACCTTGACACACTAGATTGTTTCAGTTTACATGTACAAATCAATTTACAGAGCCAATTTACATGATAATTCGGATTACTGCTGCATTTTATGCACAATGGTTTAATTTTTTGGACATTGCAAAAAGTGTACATGTTGATAACAAATGATAGTCCCAGGTATAAAAGGTAGACATCTACCGAAATAGATGCCACTAAATATTGAACATTCCGCCTTTAAAATTGTGAATAAGTCTCCAAGATTTAGACCTTGTGTGGGTTTCATTTAAATACATGAATATGAGGCGTCCACTTCTAAAAATCAATTACCGTATTTCCTCGAAATACCCCCCTCAAAATGGCCAATATGAATTTATAAACCCCCCCCCCCTCAAAATACCTCCCCCCAAATTTTGTGTATCGTGAAGGTAAATGACAAAAGCTGCGGTTTGTGATCCGGGAAATGCGGAACACACGTTAAAAACAATGAGTGTGTTTCGTCAGAACAGGGTTTATGCCGTCTACATACTGATATTAGTCTATAGTCTTATACAAGGCAGTTTTTGTTGCATTTTTCTACGTCTGCGTACCTTACAAGCACCAATTTAGTACTGGAATTTCGAAAAATTCTGACATTTTGCATGACATTTTACATTTTACATGGCACTTTACAGAGTCTGGGAGTGACCCCAGGACAAATTTATAGGTAGATGTCATTTATACATCAATGGAGACCCACTCTGACACAAAAAGTGCAAAATGCATCTGCCCTACACGACAATTATTCTGTACAGTCTGATGGCTTTCACATCGGCTAGTTCAAAGACAAAGACAACAGAAAATGACTTTGGCAAACTCGTGGACCAAATGATTAACTTTGCCAAGTGTGCTAAAAGTATATATGATGAGGTTGAAGCCTGTAAAGGTTGCACCAAAATGATCGGTTAGTTTGCCGCCAACGCCATGTGGAAATGGATTTGCATATAGGCAGGTAATATGCAAATCTTACTTGACACTAGTGATGGAATGGCGCCATGGCGCTGGCGCCCTTTAATGGCGCCAAAGGGCGCCAGCGCCATGGCGCCATTAACGCTTGGCGCCCTTTTCTGTGGCCCATCTGGCGCCTGGCGTCATTACCGTATTACCTCGAAATACCCCCAGGGGGTTTATTATTTCGCCAGCAAAATTTGAGGGGGGGATAATTCGAGGGGGGGTTTATTCGAGGGGGGGGTCTATTATTTCGCCAGAAATTTTCGGAAATTCCCCATACGCAGACGCAGAAAAATCGAACAATCACATAGATTTATATGTGTTTATAGGCATATATTACTGTATATACACAAAAACCCCTCCCTAACGTCACTTAATCATCACTTTTAACGTGTGTTCTGCATGGTACAGATCACAAACTGCGGTATTTGTCATGTACGTTCACGTTACACTCAATTTTAGGGGGGGGTATTTCGAGGGGGGGTTTAATATTTCCTCAGCCGAAATTTAGGGGGGGTATTTCGAGGGGGGGGGTTAATTCAAGGGGGGGGGATAATTCGAGGTAATACGGTATTTCGAATGGCGCCATGGCGTACATAAATACTCATGTACATTGCGTACATGATGCACTTCATTCGAGGGGAGGGGGATATTTCGAGGGGGGTGGGTTTATTATTTCCCCAGCCCATTTTGAGGGGGGTTAATTCGAGCGGGGGTAATTCAAGGGGGATTTATTCGAGGTAATACGGTATACATGATTTCCATCAGCATACTATTTGCCATAGAGCTTTGGAAAAAATCATTATTTTCACCATTAGATGTTTCAGTCGATGATGCAATTTCTGCATGTTTTTAGCACTACATGCTCTTCATCACCAACAAAATCGAATGAGACAACAATAACAATACCACGTCAGTCTGATCGTTTAGAGTGCTCAACCATCAAAATCGGTAGAGAATTCATAGAAATATGCAGTTCTGTATGAGTGCGCGGCCACTAACAAACTACTCAATATCAGAATTTTTACATTTTCCATAGTACCCGGGTATTTCGGTCAGGAATACGTAACAAAACGTAATGGTATTTTCCAAATACGAAACGTGAACATAAGGAAAAATACCAAAATACAAGGGTATTTCGGGTAAACGTAAATACGTTTTTGCAACACTGCTGTAAATAAATTCACATTGAAAAGCGTAATTGAAACAACCTAATTTATTGAAATTGCTACATTTCAGAACTTGAAGAGGCGGCAGCGGAAGAATGCGGTGCATACTGCGCAGCGTCCGAAGAGGTCATTCCGTTCTTTATATGCGTGGTGAGCTGCATTTTGAATACTAAACACTTTGCCGGCCAACCCGGCAGCGATTGACCATAAGCGTGTGGCATGGTGTCATCGCCATAGAGAGAAAATAGAGAGAAAATAGAAAAAATATAAGATTTTATTTTTCTGATATTTTGCCAACTCTGCTAATGTGCAGTAACGAAGGTATCGGTGTATGGGGGAGTGTGTGAGGCACAACCACTGCGCTGTCGCTGCCAGACGCAACAATGTCCATGGGGGGGGGGGGGGCGGCGCATTGGCACAGTTGTGTACATGTGCAGTGTGGCGGGCTGGCTGCGACCACACAACACTGACCGCGTGGCCGCCGGGGGGAGGGGTGCGACAGCAGCCAGATGAATTCATATGGGAAGGAGGAACGAGTGTGCGCACTAGGCTATGGCGATGACACCATGCCACACGCTTATGGTCAATAGCCACCCGGCACCCTATTTTTGATTTCACTTCGGGTGCCCTAGAGTGTAAGCAACACCTCCCCCTACTATACCCCAGTGGAGCGGCTGCCAGCGACTCACTAGAACGCTGGTCACTGTGTTTCAATTCTGTTTTTGAAAAATCAATGTTTCCCACCACCCACCTAAGTGTCTGACAAAAAAATGACTTTGAGCAACGTTTTTGTAAGACACTTGAAATGTTGATTTACAGTGATTTACAGAGGACGGGTTCAAGACTCAAGTTTTAAGGTAGCGTAAAGAACGTAACCTTTAAAATGCATCCTTTACAAAATTTACTTGGTGTACAATTTAAAAAATATGTTTTTGTCAAATTTTGTTCCTGCAATGATGTGATTATGACATCATAAAATTGACCCCAAGTAAATTTTGTAAAGGAGGCATGTTAAAGATCATGTTCTTTATGCAACCTTAAACCTTGAACAATCCTCTGTAAATCACTATAAATCAACATTTCAAGTGTCTAACAAAAAAGTTGCTTAAAGTCAATTTTTTTGTCCGACACTTAGGCGTGATTGTGGGTGCTGGACCAGAATGGGACACTTTGATTTTTTATGAAATTGAAATGAAATGAACCACTAACGATAGCAAACCTGTTGGAAAAAATGTTTAAATGAGTATTTTTTCTAAAAAACAACTTTCGGAATTTTGAAGTTTTTGCATTTTCAAATGTACTTTTTGAATTTTTTGATTACTTTTTGAATTCAATTTTTTTACTGAAATTGTTTCTTCAAATTTTTGAATCTCTTTGATTACTTTTTGAATTTTCACATCTTTTTGATTACTTTTTGATTTTTTTTGCACCAAATTATTGCACTTTAATTTTTTTCCTGCCAAATTTTGAATGCATCTTTGTTTTTTTTGGCTTTTCAATCTGTTACAGCACACACACTTGCGCATTCATGTTTTTCTCTATGAATAGATCCATGTGAAATTGAGGTTTTGGATCGTGTTTCTTCATTTTTTAAAGCAATTACAATCAAAAATATGGAGGGAAAAAATTGTCAAAAATTGAAAATTCAAAAATGTGTTAAAATTTTAGTATTTTAATGAACATTCAAATAATGTACCTAAAAACCATCTGTGAATATTTTTTTCAAGTTTTCAAGTTAAAAATTCAAAAAGTCCAAAAAATTATAAATTCAAAAACGTTTTCAATTTTTTTTGCCATCGTTAGGTGCCGCCCCGCCATTGTATAGTAGGGGGAGGTGTTATCTACACTCTCCCCAAATTTCAGCTCCCTAATGCCTCCACAGCTGGAGATATGGCAACCGCAGTGTCAAAAATCAAGTGGGTGGGACTAGGGTTCAAACGATATATCGTATCGAATATCGAATATCGGATATCGACCATTTTTAATATCGAATATCGATATCGAAAATTTTGAAAAAATATCGAATATCGAATATCGATATCGAAAATTTTGAAAAAATATCGAATATCGAATATCGATATCGAAAAGTGATATCGTTTGAACCCTACGTGGGACACCGAGAAAGCCAAAAAAAACTTTGCGTATACGGCGACCCACCCTGTAGTGAGTCGCAGTGGTCTCCCCCATTGATGCGATGCAGGGGGTGGGTTTTGTGAGCATATACCCCGAATTTTCAGCTTTCTATTCTACTCCCCCCGCAGCAGGAGTGAAGGCACCCGATGTGAAATCAAAAATAGGGTGCCCGGTGTGGCCGGGAAGGTGTTTAAATACAGTTGACAATGAAATCGGATGTCAACTGGTACCGATTCAGATTTTAGTCGACGAAATAAAGCAAAATAATTGTCCATCTTCGACGTTGCCGCATAATGCACTTGAAAAATGTCCCGCGCTGCGGCCCGTCAACTAAAATATGAATTGACATGGAAACCAGTTGACAATTGACAAGAAAGTGTAATACGCATCAGATTTTGACTCCCTCAGGGATGTGTCACGGAGCTTGTCAACAACACCGTAAACGCGTGCACGGGCTGCGTAAAGGGCGTGTCGGGCCTGTGGAACGACTGCAAACAGGGGGCACTCCCAGACCCTGTAAAGTGCCCTGTAAAATGTCAAATGTCATGCAAAGTGTCTAATGTCACGGAAAATGCCAACCGAGTTGCCATTTTGCAGGGCATTTTCCATGACTTTTGACACTTTGCATGACATTTGACATTTTACAGGGGTTTTTACAGGGTCTGAAAGTGCCCCCAGGACTTTGACCCGAAAAATCCCGGCTACCAACAGGGAGGTGTGGCTGCACACTGTGGAGGACAGAGTGTGAGTGTAGTGTTTTAAGTTGAATATAAGTGTTACAAAAATGGATGGAGATTTTTAAAACAAATATACCTATGTTTGGAAATTAAGAAAATATGGAAAAATCTTATTTTTTCAGATTTTTTCCCAGGTTTTTGCCTTGGAGTTTGGATAACATTTTAATTTGAGGATAAAAATGGTATTTTCAGTTGTTTAAAATTTGGCGAGTGAATTGTTGTTGTTTTAAAAGTTGATTTTTGTGTGAAAACGCAGCACCGGATTTGATTTTTGAAAAAAAATCGCAAGCAGACTGCACGCTATGCATTTTGTTTTAGGGAACAGTCCACCATGACGTCATCATTTATGTAACTAAAATTGTTTCAAAAAATGAAAAAATTTATTCCAGGCACGAAACACGGTTGTTGTTGTTGTACCCGACTTTTTCTTTTAATCTTTTTTTTTGTGAAAGTGCGTGCATGAATAACGTGTATGGTGTTGGCCAGGGTTGGCAAAATCTCAGAAAATAATAAAAATAAAATAAAATAGAAAATTGAGAATAAAAAAAATAAAATGGGAAATTTAAAATAAAAATAAAAATTGTATAAAAATTCATATTTTTGTAAAATTGTATAAAAATTCACATTTTTTGTAAAAATTTTATCTTGCTGCTTGAGCGTCAACCTGTCTATTTGTGGAACTGAGGGCAGTCCCAAGCCCTGTAAAGTCTAAAATGTCATGTAAAATATCATGCAAAGTGTCAATAGTGTCAATGTGACAAATATAGATTCAAGTGTCAATTAGGGTTCAAATATATATATCGTATCGAATATCGAATATCGGATATCGACCATCTTTTAATATCGAATATCGAATATCGATATTGAAAATTTAGAAAAAATATCGAATATCGATATCGAAAATTTTGAAAAAATATCGAATATCGATATCGAATATCGACCATTTTTTTGATATATCGAACCTGTATTGTGTCCCCAAATTTACTTTTCATTTTCATTTTGAGATGTTTATGGTTGATCTGATGTGCTTATAGTATTGTATTTGATGAGTAAAAGTACAGTATTTATGATGTCATTGATGTTGGAGTGATAAATTTGAAGCCAGAAAATGCTGATATACTTTTTTTGCAACATGCCCTTAAGCAATTAGGTTATAAGGATGAACTGTAATATCTACAAATTGTTATTTGTCTGATACACTTTGATTCATCATGTTTTTCTTCTATTTTCTACCATTGAGTGATGTAAAGCTTGTTAAAATCACATGTACCATTCACATTTCAGTAAAGAGATGATTAAACATGTGTAGAACCACATGAAAATACAATATGCCACTTGAAATATGCCTTGCTATACCAAACGCATATCGCAATATCGAATATCAAAAATATCGAAATATTGAATATCGAATATCGACCATTTTTCAATATCGAATATCGAATATCGATATCGAGGTTCCATATCGTATCGATATCGAATATCGAGTTTCAGAAAAAAATATCGAATATCGAATATCGATATCGAAAATTTTGAAAAAATATCGAATATCGAATATCGATATCGAAAAGTCATATCATTTGAACCCTAGTGTCAATTATCATCCAAAGCGTATCCAAATCATGTTTTGTATCAAATTTTGTTTCATTTCTGTATCCAAATCTCATTAACATCAGATTTTGATTTAAAAAAGAGTTGGACACAAAACATAAGATTTGAATACAAAAATATAAGAATTGGATACACAAGTGACACTTTGCATGACATTTTTCATGACATTGACACTTAAAACTGCATTTGTCATGACAATTGACACCTCACATGACATTTTCCAAATGTGCCCAGTCCAGCACACTTAGTCCTTGTACTGAAAATGCAAACCATTGTTATCAATAAAATTGTAACTTTACACTTGCAGCCAGCTAACAATACCTACTGCATGCAACTTTTGTAAAGTAATGAAAAAAATTTCCACTTAGTTTCATGTTTGGGTCTTATGATAACATGTTTCTGGCCTCGCATGTATGATTCTGATTTTTTGTAAAAATTTTGTACAATTTTTGTAAACTTTTTGTAAAATGGTTTCATTTTATTTTATTAATGGCAATTTGGAAAAAAAAATGAAACATGAATAAAATAAAAATAAAATACAATGTTTATACAATTTGTATACAATTTTAGTAAAATTAATTTTTATAAAACCAACGCTGGTGTTGGCGCGTAAAACATAAGTATGTGCGGATGCATACTGTACTGTCTGCAAAGTATACTATATACAATATAATGACCTAAATGATTTAATATTTAAAATAATTGTCTGGAATCCCTCACAGGCTGAAACACTTGGTTGTCTTCAAAACACATGGAAATGCTGTCCCAAGGCGGCGTGCCCAGGTGCGACAAATTAAACTGGTGGCAAATATAAATGGAAAAATCACAAAATAACATTTTAAATATCACACAAGCAAGGCATCATGCTGTCACTTAGTGTGAGGGTGCCCCTACGTATATATTATACTATATAAATATAACCAAAGTGGCACCCCCTCAGGCCACCCTTGTTGCTGAAAATAATTTTTTTTTACATTTTTTCTGGCAAATATAAATGGAAAACCCATACCAATTTTTGTTTGGCTGGTACTTAATTCATTTATAAATTTGGTTAGAGGTGGTAAAGACCGCTAAGTTTTTTTGACATTGTAGATGGTATCATCCTGCAACTTTACTACCCCTTCAGAACCTACACAAGTCCCACACAATTTTTTTTCACAATATCAAACCTGAAATATTTTTTTGAACAAAACATGTTGGAACTAATGTGTCTTATACAGCCCCAGGCTTATCATACTGCACATGGTGGCCAGGACTGGCTTCCTAAGTGTCATGAGCAACATGTGGCTGGTCCTGCACCACATTGTTGCACAAAGTTTGCATTTATGGCCATCAGTGGAAATACCACTGTTCAAAGACAGCATTTCTGTAAAAGCGTGACCAGCCTCTGCAGCATCTGGATGCAAATCATTAAATGCTAGTGCCCATTGAATTCAAACAACGATTATCTGTTAAAGATATATCAGGGGACAACTGGCGTAGTGTCCTGTATTTTGTGTAAATGGGCCAGACTGATGAAGATGTCATTCCCAGAAAGGGTAAATTTGTAGTTCACAATCAAAATGTTTGCACTTATAAAGTTCACAATATGTTTGAATGTTATGAAGTGGCTGATATGTGCAATTTGGGATGGATTTTTGTGGGGCAACAGCAGTGGGGGGACAACAGGGGGTAAAAATAACCCTGCAACCTATGTGTGGCTCTGAGCGAGCCATTTGTGATTTTTTTGCATCAAAAAACTGCCAGCACAAGCATATCCATTTCTTGTGTTGGCAGCATGCTAAAAAATGGCAGCATGCTTTCCCACAGCAATATTCTAAATATGTGGGATTCCGAAATGTTCCAATTATTTTTGCCAGAAAGGAATCAAAAGAAATATAGAGAAGGCTGTCACAGCTGACCAGGGGGGTACTGGGGGGTGCCATTTGGGGACAATGTAAAGAAATGTTGGCCCCACATTCACACAACTTTTTTAGCCAGATTGGGCTGATCCTTTGCACATGAGAATATTTCAAAAATTGATGTAGTCAATTTTCCATTTAAATGTGCCACCAGTTTATACCATAAAAATACACCGTATTTGCTCGAAATACCCTCATGGGGCATAGGCGGCGCAAGTCCCAATTTGCGCTTGTGACATTCACATCAGCGAAATTTTCA
>OZ038455.1:25527154-25590595 GCA_964036195.1 Sphaerolaimus hirsutus
CTGCTATTTTTTACCCAGCGCGCTCTGACTTTGGGGTATTTCGACGGGGGGGGTATAATTCAAGGGGGATAATTTGAAGGTACATACGATATCCGTATTCAAAAAATATTTAAGCAATTGTCTTCCCAACTGACCTAAACCAATAATCACATACGAGAGCTCCCTCGATTTGTACAGCAGACACGAGCTGCTCGAGTCTGCACCATGAGCACCAAAAATGGTAGAGTGACTTTTCAAATCACAAAGTGCATCAAAGACTCCGCCCATGCAGACGGTCCCCAGCAATGTGCCGATCCCGTCTGGGTGAAAAAAAACATTAAGCTGCGTTCAGACTGCATTGTATGCCGACAAAAAAAAAAGTGCCATAAATCCGGAATATAGTTCCATATCTGCAATAAAAAAAAAAAAACAGTGAAGTATACTCACTAGTTCAGAGTACACACATGCCAAATTTCAGATAAATCGGGCTTTTCGTTCCATAGTTATAAGCATTTGAAAAATTTGACGTTGTCGGTTCGCTTTATTTGATCAAATTTTTTAAATGCTTATAACTATGGAACAAAAAGCCCGATTTATCTGAAATTTGGCATGTGTGTAAACTGAACTAGTGAGTATACTTCACTGTTTTTTCTTGCAGATATGGAACTTTTTTACTTTTTTTATTTGTCGGCACATAACGCAGTCTGAACGCAGCTTTAGTGTTTTATGCAACACCATTCATTATTCACCTGAACATCGATATTTAGTGATGGAAAACACTGCGCAAACTACCGTATTTCCTCGAAATACCCCCAGGGGTTTATTTTTTCAGAGTGTAAATTTCGAGGGGGTGGGCTTATTCGAGGGTCGAGGGGGTGGTGGGGGGTTTTTTTTCGCCTGAAATTTTGTGACGCGTGGTAATGTAGTAGTTGATTGAACTTACTACAAACTTGGGATAAACGGAAGGGTGTTTCGAGAGGGGTTTTTTTTCCTCCGGTCATCCAGACTCGGGGGAAGTTCGAAAAAGGGTAATTTAAGGGGGCAAATTCAAGGAAATATGGTAATTACTAAATCAAAAATTAATATAAACGCTTGCTCAATGCTCAGACTTATTCTCTCCAACAACGAAGCGTGTATTTGAACTGACCAGCGAGCAAGTGCATGCCCAAACTGACAGTCCTCGAAGCGAAGGGCACCGCGCGCATGACCGCCTGCTGTTGTGGCACATTGCCAACAAATGACACAAACACGAATATGGTGTACATGATGGCGAACCAGCGGAGACCTACTGGGCAAATGTGTTCAAAGTTTTGTCAATTTAAATTTAAAGCTTAAGAGCTATTGTGTGCGAAACGCGGTTGAAGAAGGTGATGTCGGCGCTGTACCGGTACACATCTAAACCCATCACACATCAAAACAGAGTCTGCTGAAAAACAGCGATTATCTACATGTTGGATCGAAATAAATCTATCATTCAATCAAAGGTCATTATTATTATTATTCATCTGCCTGCACTGTCAGCATGCATTGTTTCTGTTTGCATGCATTCATTGTCAGCGCGTTCGATATTGGTTGAATGATAGTGATATTGGTGGACACACCCACTCTACACTGGGCGGTAAACACAAAAGCATAGATGTCTATGCCTATGTGTTTGCTTGTTGTTTGTATAGTGGGTGTGTCAAATAATATGCTAATCTCTTAATCCTAGATGTGTGATGGGTAGAATTAGATGAGTGGCAGGTTTAGATGTGTAATGGGTTTAGATGTGTAGTAGGCCTCAGTCAGTGATACTGGTCCCAGTAACCTAACATTTATATTTTATTTGGATATATTATGCATAGCAACAGAGTAATGATGCAAGTGTGCCAGAAAAAACGGTTCCAAGCAACAAGGACACCATTCCAAAATGTATTCAAAGAACCAATGTTTCGCTCAAATTGTGCCATTCCACCACCTCAACTAACAATGTTCACATCCTTCCCAAAAATTGGATAAAGGTTTCTTTCATTCAAAGTTTACACTTAAAAAGTAATAAAGTGACAAACCAGTGCATTCATTGGTGCATGTTCCAGGTATCAAATTGCTTTCATAAGAAGATGCACATGAACAGTTTGTGAATGTCTGGAAATGAGACTTATTTGTAAAATTTGATGTATTATCAAATAGCAAGGTTGTATTATCAAACAGCAAAATAATAGCTTGAATTAACCAAACGGGTAGGATGATGGTATTCATCCATTTTTGCATCATTTTGCAGATAGTTTATTTTTAAATGTCCTTCAAACTACAATAAAAGCTGTGATCTTAAACATGAAAAATGAAAAGTTCAAAAATCTTATTGAAACATGAAAAATGTGTTGAAACATGAAAAATGTTATTTACATACCTGCACATCAGTCAGTGCAGCACTGCAACCAGCATGACACGCACTATAGAAATAGATATTCTTGTTTGGCTCACAAACAGGGAAGAAAGGTGAACTGCATTCACACAGTGAAATGCAGCTCTGACCAGATGCTCGTGTGCTTGGATCACTTATGATAGGATAAGGCACTTGGAAGCCTGCCAATGGTGGTTTTTCACAGCCAATGAGAAACACACCCAGTAATGGAATGCACATCTGAGATTGGAATGCAAGTTATCAGTGGATAAAATAGGTAGTTGATAAAAATGTAAACTGCTGTCTGCATGGTTGAATGGGGGACAAAGGGTCAAGATTTAAATGTATTGTTATTTTGGCATGAACTGCTGACCAATGGCTGTTTTTGATTTAAAGTTTTGACCCAAAGCGTGATCACGATCCCGCCCACAAAGTATGTACCGTATTTCCTCGAAATACCCCCCTCGAAATACCCCCCCTCGTTTGACCCTCCCCCCTTCTCGAGACAACTATGAAACAATCACCCCCCTCGAAATAACCCCCCCCCCCCCAGATTGAGTGTAAAGAGAACGTACATGACAAATGCTGCAGTTTGTGTTCTGCGTAGTGCAGAACACACGTTAAAACAATGTCGGGATCACGTTACAACAGTGTTTATACCATCTACCGTATTACCTCGAAATACCCCCATGGGGGTTTATTATTTCGCCAGCAAAATTTGAGGGGGGGTTAATTCGATGGGGGGGTTTATTCGAGGGGGGGGGGGGGGGTTTATTATTTCGTCAGAAATTTTCGTAAGAATCGTAGTAAATAGTAGGCATTTACATACCCAAAACAGGTAATAAATGTGTCCAAACAGGATATATTTGGACATAAAGACGTAGATAGCTAAACAAACTAAGTCTATGTGTAGCTGGAATGCAAATTAACAGTAATATACATCATGTACATTGCATACATGACGTATTTATTATGTACATGACGTACATCATTCTGATGCGGGGGGGGGGGTATTTCGAGGGGGGGGGGTTTATTATTTCCCCAGCTCATTTTGAGGGGGGGGTTAATTCGAGGGGGGGGGTTAATTCAAGGGGGGGATAATTCGAAGGTAATACGGTATGTACTAATATTAGTCTACAGGAGTCTATACATGTCAGTTATTGATGCATTTTTCTACCCTAGCGCACATCACAAACAACGATTTTGTAAAACGATTTCAAAAAATTCCTGACGAAAAAATAAACCCCCCTCGAAATACCCCCCCCCCCTCTCGGGAGCACTATGAAACGATCACCCCCCGGGGGGTATTTCGAGGAAATACGGTATGAATGTTTGGAGGGAGGGGGCCGTGGTCATGCTATGGCTGTAAAACTTATTCTTAACACAACAAAAAAAAATCAAACATTATTCATCATATGGCTACATTCATCAGTATGTGCTAATATTCTGTGTACAGTATGTGTTTTAGACAATTGCAATAAAAAACACAACTCACCACAGCCACAAGCAATGCCAAACAAATTAATCCCCGGCACTGTAATCTGAGACTCCTAGCCACCAAACCACCACAAAGTGTGCCAGCCAGACCACCACCGATTAAAATTCCACCAGAAACCAAACTTGACATTGACGGTGTCAAACTGAATGTGTCTTCGACGTACTTGGGTGAGAAGGTCAATAGTGCAGACAGGATAAATGCTTCGGAGATTTGCGACAGAACCAGGGGTAGACAAGCACCATTTCGGGCTAGTGTCTGTGAGAGGGTTTTTTTGTGTGTGGTGACCATTATGTGGAGTCACTAGTGATGTAAAAGCGCCATGGCGCTAGCGCCAATTCAAAAAGGGCCCTGGCGCTTTTGGCGCTTGACGTGGCACCATTGGCGCTTGGTGCCATGCCTTGAAAAGTGCCATGGCGCTTTTGGCGCTTGGCGCCCGAAGTCCTGGCACTTTTCACATCACTACGAGTCATCAATGACAAGAAAATTGGAATATTTTTTTCTGTTTTATTTGTGTAAACTTTAAATCTTAAAAACCATCAATCACTTTTTCTCACATTTACATTTTCTATAGAATTTCAATGGAAATGAAGGAAAAAATAATCCAAACTTCCTTCATCAAGTGAAACAGAAAAGTTTTGGAGTACCAGTATAGCCTTCAGTAAACCCAATATTCCACCACTTTGCTTAGCACCATTGTCTGCCTTGGGCGATGTAAGTTCTTCTTGAAAATCTTTCATTCTTTTCCTTGCTGCATCTGTCAAATACAAAATAAATAGTCCACATCACTTAAAAACAACAGCACAGCCAAATGTACAGTGATTAAAAGGGTACTGATTTATTGCAATTGACATTTAGTTTGGTTCCAATGATTAGGGACCATATTATTTGGTGCCACAGTTAACTAGTGAACAGTTTTAAGTGAAAAATGTTTGATATGGTTTCAAAGTGGTGTAAATACAATCAAATTTTGTGTCTGATCATTCCTTTCAGGCGCTTTTTGACAACTGTTATCAAAGTTGTTTAGTGTTATTTATTGTTTAGTGTTTAGTGTTACTATTTACAAACTATTTCTGAAAGTAAATACCCTAAATCCTCGAATAAAACCCCAGGGGAGTTATTTTTTCCTCAGACGTTTTGGAGGGGGGAGTTATTCAAGGGGGGGAGTTATTCGAGGGTATTCGAGTTATTTGTTCCTCATAAAACTTGGATATAATTAATTGTATTGGTGCGGTCTGTAAACTCATATAATTCAGGTATATAACATTCCAACAACAACAAAAAGATGTGTATATTTACACTGCATACACATCATGTATCTGCTGTCGCTGCTGTAGGATAATATTCTTTTGTATTTTTGTATCGTATAGTTTTCATCCAGAGGGGAAAGTTATTCAAGAGGGGAGAGTTAATCGAGGTGGGAGTTATTTTTTCCCCACCTCGCCAACAGGGGGAGTTATTCAAGGGGGTGGTTATTCGAGGGGGGTCTTATTCGAGGATTTGCGGTATGTGTTTATTTCCAGTGGGGAAAAAAATTTACAACATTTCCCCTATCACCACCATCCACTCCCACCATTATCATCATTGTAAATAACTATTGTTATTAAATAAAAGTGAAATTGGAAATTGTTTTGGCACAATATCAAAAAAATAGGTATGCAAAATGTCAACAGTCTGGAATCTCATAGAACTGAAGGAAACATAAATAAGATACCGATAACTGTCAAACTGTTCATTGGAACCGCACAATTTATGTCAACCCCTGATAACCTGGCAACTGCCTTGGAAACGCCAACAAGATGGGTGAAGTTATAAGGGCACACACTCCACTGACTGCAAATCCCAACCACCAGGCGCCATAGATTTTGGATTGCGTTGAGCTGTAAAAAAATTAAAAGGCAAATATAAATAAAAATTCCAAAATGGGAAATTTCTGATAATGCATAACTACCTTTCACTTTCGGTTTTCAGAAAGTTTGCAGACAATTTTAGTGCTGCGCCTCCAAGTAGATAACCTATAGCTGGACCAAGGATGTTTCTGCAGCCAATGAACACACCTAAATGAGGGACAGTTTCTAGTCAGTCACTGCTATTTAGGGTGTCAACAAATTTTTTTTATGGAAAATGGAAATGGAAAATAGTTTGTACTTGCCGGAAAATGGACCCGAAAAAAATTTGCCTGCGAAAAGCGGAAATGGAAAAAATTTTGCACTTGCCGGAAAACGTGAATGGTAACAAATTTTTTTGCACTTGCCTGAAAACAGAACGGAAACGGAAAAAAATTTGTCTGCGGACAGCGGAAAACGGAAAATTGACACCCTAGTCACTCCTGCTTACAGAAAAAAGAAATCGTTCACCATTATACATGGGTGATGCTCTCCTGGTAACATTCTCATCCAAAAACGTGATCGCCAGCAAAACAATGGGAGCGCCGCCCATACCATGCAAAAGCTGTCCACACAGTAGCATCACATAGAACCACCTAGACATTTGCAAATCATTTGGAAGCTCATCTGATCCAATACTAGGTCTGTGCTCATTATTTGAAAGTTGGCACAGAGCCAAGCTCTCTGAATGTAAATCTTGGCCCATTGTAGGCTGCTTTGAGGCCATAGGTTGGAACCATTCTGCCATGAAGTGAGTGCTGGCAACCAAAAGTGACCCCAGTGCAATGCAGAAAGCTCCAGCAGCTAAGTAATGACCTTTGTGACCTGCACATTAATGGAATTTTGAGGATGTTTTTCAACAGATTTGTTAACTTCCCCATTAAGCAATAATGATAAGATACAGACAATGGAAAGTCATTAACAAAATCAATTCAAAATGGGCACAAAATTGAATGCCCAACATTTGGGTGATCAAACAAGTATTTCCTAAGGTCCAAGTGTTTTGAGTTTTGGGCTAATATCTGTAGGATGTATTTTCTCAGGTTTTCATTGGTTTTGAGGCATTTTTAGTGTGAAAGCTTCCGTTTGTTCATGCTATTGTGTAATAATAAGCCATGATATGTTAGTGTAGTATATAATATAAATCCAACCAATGTGCACCCATATACTTTTACAGTGTGAAACATCACTGCCAATGTAAATATTACCTTTCTCGTATACCTCACTGAGTCACAAATGTTAAACAAAAGACGACTTATGTAATGAGTTGACTTAAAAATAGATATTTTCGACAGAAATCACCACTTATAATGTTATCTCATGTCTCCACAGCCATTATATGGCTATATATAACTTCACAAAGTACTGACACCTGTCTTATACAACTGTATACGTTGACTCATAACCATATCTGGGAGCTTTTGAAAAAAAACGGCTTAAAAACAACCTTTAAAAAAACCGTTTTTTAAAACAAACAGGTCATCGAAAAAAAACACCATCCTAACACCAACATACATTTTTCATAACAACTCCACACACCCCACCCCACCTGTGACCCCTTTATGCGCCACTGGCAAAAGCACGCTCATACTGGCCAACTTGTAGGCGCCGGCGAAGCAGCCCATCTGGGAGCTGGTCAGCTGGAATCGTCTCTCCAACGTGGTTATCGCCACCGGCACCAACCCGTTCACTGTGGCGCCCAGGGGGGCAGTCCCAGACCCTGTAAAACACTGTAGAGTGTAAAAGACACTGTTAAGTGTCATGTGTCATGTAAACAGCCCTGTAAAGTGTCATGTGTATCCACATCTTATTGTATCGTATCCAAATCTTTTGTTTTTGTATCCAAATCTTACTTTTGGGCATAAAATTTGATGACAAAGACATAAGATTTCGATATAATACTATAAGATTTGGATACACTTAACACTTAACTTGGGTTTTACATGAGACATGACATTTTACACGGAATTTTACATGACACATGACATTTTACACGGTGCTTACATTACACCTGTTATTTTACAGGGTATTTTACATGACACCTGATATTTTACAGTGTATTTTACATGACACATGTCATTTTACAGGGTCTTTTACATGACACATGTCATTTTACATGGTTTTTTACACTTTACAGGGTCTTTTACAGAGTCTGGGACTGGCACCAGGCAGCAACCAAGAAGGGCCAGACACAATAGCAGCACTCTGGATGAGCGGAAATTCTGCAGAAATTTCGGAGTCCACCTCCCGTAGCCGCACAGATGAGTTTGCTGCAAAGACATGTGTAGGTAATTAGATTATCATATATTAATTTTCTGAGCATAACTCTAATCAATCAGATGTCGGCATTGCGTGAAATTATATTGATAAATACAAATATGCACATAAAATAAATACATGTAGACTTTTCAGGATCATGTGTTTGAGCCCGTAACTGGTGGGGTTTTCATCCATCGGGTCAGGTTCCTAACCCTAACATCGGCTGACATTTTTTTATAAATTTAACACAATTCCAGAAGTTTATGACCATTCTAATTATTCGACCCCACCCTTCTATTTATTCCTTGACCAAAATATTGCTTGGCACGGTTTCAACATCACGGTATATGGTTTAGCACAGATAGATGGTTGTCGATTTGGGGGTAAATAACACCCCAACCCCCTCCACTAGATACCCCCGCATTGAACCCCACATCTAATATTCAATTGATAACATACCTCATCATTAGAACAGTCATTTAATTCTTCTATATTTAGCTTCTCAAGTGCACCACCATCCATTGCCCCTATCAATAAGATTATAATTATAGTATGTTCCAGCGAAGTGCAGACGTGAACAAATTTCAACGCAAGACCCAAGAAGGCAGGTGTTTTTTAGGCCTGAAAATGGTGTTTGTTATTTTAAGCGTGCGCACGCCAGACTGCAAATATGGTGGCCTGCGACCATGTTCAGTGTAATTGTACTTACACATTCTCTGCAATATACCGTATTTCCTGTTTCATAGTGCTCCCGAGAGGGGGAGGGGGGGGGGGTAAACGAGGGGGGTATTTCGAGGGGGGGTTATTTTTCCGCAATAAATTTTTTGAAATCCTAGTACAAAATCGTTGTTTGTGATGTACACTGGGGTAGAAAAATGCATCAATAACTGACATGTATAGACTCCTGTAGACTAATACATATTAGTATAATACGTAGATGGTATAAAAACTGTTTTAACGTGATTCCGACACTGTTTTAACGTGTGTTCTGCACTACGCAGAACACAAACTGCAGTATTTGTCATGTAAGTCCTCTTTACACTCAATCGGGGGGGGGGTATTTCGAGGGGGGTGATTGTTTCATAGTGGTCTCGAGAGGGGGGGTCAAACGAGGGGGGGTATTTCGAGGGGGGGGGGGGTATTTCGAGGAAATACGGTAGAACAAGTAGATAAAATGCGAAAGAGAACAAACATGAAATAATGAAGGCCTTTACTAAGAATACTTATAAAGGTCGATAAACCCAAAATGCCTTTTTCTAGAAAATTGCATTTAATTTCCAGTTAAGACACAGTCACTGCAGAATTATTACCCAACTTTCTAAAAACAAAGATTTTCGTTTTCAGTTATACTGAACGTTTAATTTTAGTAGAAATGGAGAAAAATGAAAGAGTTTGACGCCATGCGCCATGGCAAAGTCAAATGTCAAATGTAAAGTCAAGTGTCAAATGTAAAGTAAAGTGTCAATTGTGTATCCAAATCCTATTTTTTTGTATACAAACCTTATGTTTATTGTATCCAAATCTTATGTGGAAAAATAAGATTTGTATACAAAAACATAAAGATTTAAAAAGATTTGGATACACAATTGAGACTTTACTTGACATTTGACTCTTTACTCTAGATTTGACATTTGACTTTGCATTTGACTTTACATTTGACACTTGTCTTACACTTTACAGGGCTTGGGACTGCCCTAGGTGTATTGTTCCTGGCGCTAGGCAAAAATTGCGCCATGCGCCAAAAGGGCGAATGGGTCAACAAATTTTTCAATAAGAAAAAGTATGACTAAAGTAGCACCGATTTTCTTATCAATTATCCGCATTATATCCGGGTGCGATGTGCCAACGACAAGGACGTATCCAGGGGGGGGGGGGGGGGCAGGGGGGGCTGCAGCCCCCCCCTTCCCGGGGTGAGACCTAAAAAGTCCCGGAATATGCAACTTTTCCTACATATTTTTCGATGTTTCTACAAAATTTTGCGCGCAAGCGCGCAATTTCTTCCCCATGCATTGTATTTTCAGCGGATCGGTCCCTGTAAACCAATATCCTTTTAAAAGAACACATTTTTGCAACTTTCGCCGTATATGTATGCATATTTACATACATATAAAGCGGTTCCTGGCGCTGGCGCCAACGCCAATAGCGCCGTGGCGTGGCGCCTTTGAATGGCGCTAGCGCCAAAACGCCTTTCCGTCCCTATATAGGGAACAATTTTAGGGGGGGGGGGGCTGAGCCTCCCCCCCGTTCGCCGACCCCCGTAAACAAGCAGCCCCCCCCGCTCAAAAATCCTGGATACGTCCCTGGCCAACGATGACTAACGCATGAAAAATTTAACTGATGCATTTGTAAAATCACGAAAAATTTGCCTTCTTAACAACGATTTTTCCGTTACTTTGTGAGAATTGTCTTTTTTGTGTGGAAATTTTCAACTATCGTATTCCCTCCAAATAGCACCTTTAAAAAGACCCCTTCGAGATGACCCCTTGAATTAAGCCTCCTCAAAATACCCCCTTTGCAATACCTCTTTGAATTAACCCACCTCGAAATACCCCCTTATATCACCACCTTGAATTAGACCCCCCTCGAAACACCCCTATGTACGAGCGAGCTGGGAAGATAACAACCCCCCTTGAAATACCCCCCACTCAAATCGAGTGCAAGAATGTTAATGGCAAAAGCCGCAGTTTGTGATATGTGTAATGCAGGACAGATGCTAAAAGCAATAACTGAGTTGCTTTAGGACCGGGCTTTTTAATATACCGTGATGGGATGGTGGGCACTATTTTTGTATACAGTATTTCCTCAAAGTATATTTTTTTATTAGGGTTTATTTTTTAGAGCGGAAATTTTGACGGGGGTATTTCGAGGAAATACGGTATTCACATTTCAGTAAAGAGATGATCAACCATGTTTGCTACCACATGAAAATACAATATGCCACTTGAAATATGACTTGATGTACCAAAAGCAAAATATCTCAATATTGAAAATATCGAAATATCGAATATCGAGCATTTTTTTATATCGATTATCGATATCGAGCATCCATATCGTATCGATATCGAATATCGAGTTGCAGAAAAAATATCGAATATCAAATATCGATATCGAGTTTCGGAAAAATATCGAATATCGATATATCGAAAAGTCATATCGTCCGAACCCTAGGTATATGTGTAACTGCTATGCAAAATGGAGGCAAATAAAAATCATGTACTTTGCATACAACATGATGTACCCTATTCCAGACGGGGGGGGGGATTCTTTCCTCAGCTCGAAAACACCTGGGGGTACTTTCATGGGGGTTTAATTCAAGGGGGGGGGGGGGTATTTTGACGAAATACGGTAAATACTTTTATAGAGGCAGAACACGCAAATTATTTGAAGAGGTGTATGATTGAATGCACGCCAGATAAATATTTATTTGGTCAAATACGGTAAATTCCTACTGTTTGGTATGGTCTAGGATTAGCTCGTTTGCGTGCTACTATTTACCTACAAACGCGCGACAGCAATTGCAAATGTTAGGAGCACAAAATCGTGTTTTATGAATGTGATAAACCTAAAATGCTACATGGACATAAAAACCTATTGACAAATTTAAACGATACTAATATACTCTCAAATGTGTCAGATTTCTATATTCTCTGAATAGACAATATCAAATAGAACCGATGTTCACATCAAACGTTTGCATACAATTTCATGGCTGACCGCGTCACGTGAAAATCACATGGACAAATAAAAACATTATGCTTTAGTCCCTCCCAGAAGCGGGAGAGGGATGTCGCACTTAATCTACGCGCTTAATTTTACGTCTCAAAGCACGTTTTTAACGAAAACCGCGACATAGAGAAAAGCGTTCACAAAGGGGCGAAACTGCGCGCAAATTTACGTCCACGCAATAATCCCCGAGCGTTTCCAAAAAAACTTTGGCACTATGCCAACGTAGTAAATCGCACGTATTTCCCAGAAAAGAAAAAACGTCATCATTTTGAATTCGTGAAATAGCCTCGCGTGGAAGTTCCTCAAAATGCCGGTCCTGCAAGTTTACACGAACGTGCCGTCCGACAAAATAGCCATGGAATTTGAAACGGAAATGTCTAAGCTCGTTGCCAAATTACTCGGCAAGCCGGAATCTGTCAGTTTTTGTTTATTGCATTTTGGCCTTGTGCCAGGGGTCCGTTGTCGCTTGATGCTGGCTGTGCACGCTCGTCATCGATGCGGATCGTTGAACGTGTTTAGACTTGGCCCACGTCCAATTTTGTATTGGATACAACTGTGCACGATTGTGAGAATATTGATTGTGAGACTGGATATTGTGAGAATGAGAGTAAAAGATTTCCGTCCGCGTTACCGATAATGGCCGCGGAATGCGATTAAGCGTAGGGTTGGCCGATGTTTTTTTAAACGTTTTTTTAAGAAAAAACGTTGTTTTTTTTTAAACATGACGTCTGAAATGTTTGTTTTTTAAAAACATAGGCCAAAATTTTTAGTACTAAGTTTAAAGTACCTACCTAGGGTAGAAGTGCCAACTTCCCAACCCTAGTCTATTCTGAAAAAGAGATTTAATTTTGATGGTTTAATTATGTATAATTATAAAGTTTTGACTGCGTGTTTTAATTACTTCTGGTATTTTAAGAGTAGTTGATTTTAGGTTTTGTTTTGAGTCAAGTTATATTACTGAGTCGAAATTGTAAAAAGAACCAACAAATTTATGTAGCAAATCATTATCAAATCCACCAAAGAAAGGCAGTCAAATTGGATGTGAGAAGTGACATTTCGGGCATCATGAGCAGTGGCTCAAATGCCCAGGTTGTGAGTCCTTTGTAGCTTCGCTTCCATCTGCAGGCCTGGTCTTTTGTTACGTACGTTTTTATCTCATCGATGTATTTCTTATTCCAAAAGCAAAACTCCAAGTGACTGCCATTTTCTGGTGGTCGGCGCAATTAAGTAAAAACCTATTCACATACAGTATTGCCGAGTATACTGCTGGTGATTACAAAGATTGTGTGGGTGTGCGCGTCTACAAAATGCAATAACACTCAATCATGCACAGCGAAAAGCGTTTCTAAATACTAAAATATGATGAGACTATCTCCTAGTTTGCGAAGAAAACCTACTGTCTGTGTAATGGTAACATTCTTGCAATTAGTCAAAGTTTCATCTGAAATATCAATTCTATCTTCGCTACTTATTATTAGTGTTGGGAAACCGGTGTTGGGAAAAATGGATAAATGAAAAATTGGGGTTTTTACACTTATTCAGGTGCTTATACCCTTACATGCGGCCCCCTATGCTGTCACAGGTGGCCTCACCTGTCAACTTAAATGCAAGTTCTACATGGGTACAACAATTTATGAGAAACTATGAGAGAACAGACAAGAATTTAATGAATTATAAAATTACAACAGAGTTGTCAAGCAAATATCCGTCCCCAAAGCAGTGTGACAAAGCAATAAGCGATTTTGAGCTATGATGTGATAATCCTAATTGGTGCTAATTTTGAGACTATTATGGGCTTGTAAGCCTGCTACAGTATCTTGATTGCTAAATTCCTTACAGTGTCTATCAGTTATCAAATGTTGATCACATGTTGTCTGGTAGTATAAGTATATTCTAAAACCTTAAAATGCACATTGTCCTTGCCATTGATCACCCTGACTTGCCATGCCTCAATTCCAGCTGGGATCAATTGCTTTCCTGGCACCAGTACCATTGAATGCTGTGGCTTTGAGCTGTTGAAGTAGTTGGCGTGTACTCCAAACATTGTCAATGTGCGCATTGTCAGCTGCTGCAGCTGATTGGTGTCACTGGATGCATTGTTGGCACCTGTCCATTTGTGCTCTGTTGTGTTTTGGCTATGTCTGTTTTCTGTGTTTCATATTCTGTGGTAACTCGCTTGGCTGTGGTGTGACTTTCCATTGTGCAGCCGTTGAAATTCGCGCCACTGTGCCATTTTGTCTTTGTTTCTGCTGTTCTTGGCAATTGGTGAAAACATGCACATACGTGAAGATACCCCAATTACTGCACTTGAACTGATGGGTTTTTATCCACATCTCTTGATAACGTTTCTGGGCTGACACCATCTGTGTCAGTAGTTGTTCAACTGGGCTGTTGTGCACTCTCCACTGTCTGATCTGCTTTCCTTGTCCATTTGTAAGTATCTTGAATTTCTTCCCTCAGGCATTTTATTCACTGTGATCTTGGGTTTTGGATTCAGGTGGTCATTCATCATTGATGTAAACGTGATCCAATTTTGTCTGGTCATCTTTGGTCACACGCTGATGTGATCTGGCACAACATTGGGTCCAAGGCATGGGCCCAATATGTGCCAATTGAACTGGTTGTCGATTTTGGGGAACATGACACTATCTGAAGCCTGCATTGACTTGTTGAAACCTATGAATATATCTAGTATGTCTACTTACTAATACAAAGTAATGATTAATTGATACAATTTTTATAACTTCACAAAAAAAATTGAATACAAAAGATAAGCTACATATTCCTGAATTTGTACACTCATAAGAAGAACGAAAATATCTTACCCATTTGCAAAATTTGTAAAACAGATAGAAGGTACAAATGTTTACACAAATTACTAGAATAGTTTACTAGATTACTGTTACTAGTACAAGAGATAAAGATTAGAATTGACTTCAGTTGATTTTTGTTTAAATAAATATGAATATATTATTTTGATTGTTGGATCAAGTGAAGTCTATTCTAAGATGATCACATTACTTAGAAATTTAATTGTTGGTCTGACAAAACTGAGGAGAAATTTAAATGAATATAAATGGTATATTATAATGTGAAATGTGAAAATACTTATAAATATTTCTCCCAGTTTTGTGTATGCACCATTGTGCCTATGGTCTGTGTTTGTTTGTGTTCAATTTGAAAAAGTGTTTTGAGTTTGGGTGTAGTCACACACCTGACAAATAATCATTTTTCAGCAGCATCTTAGTTTTCCTCACTCTGTTCTATGGTATGATGAATGCTCCAATTCTGGTCATTTTTCAAGTGCTTTCTTTTTTTGCAGGGCTCTTCTGACCTGGCTGAATCCATTCATGTATGTCATCAGCCAAACAATCCACTGCCCCATTGTCCTCGGCCATGGTCAGGATTTTTGTGTTATGTAGTTCTTGCTGATGTCAGTGGAAACCACCTGCGAGGTGTTCTTGTATGGAATGTATTGCCACATGACTCTTGCTGACTGGTGTTTTGACCATGATGTAGTTGACATTCACTCTCAACACTTGCAGCATATCATACTGTTTTTTTATTCATACCCTCAAGTCTTTTTATTGGTGCATTCTGTTCACTCGCACTGGAGTATGATAATTCCAGTGAGCCAGGTTCAATGTTGTCTGTATGTGTTATGGATTGTATTTTGTTACTGTGAGAATTGACATCAAATTACACTATTCTTGGTACATGTTTCATGGAGCCATAGTTGCAGATTTTGTATGTGAGAAAACAAGCATTTCACCATTTTATGACGTTGGTCACAAATGGCCCATCACCAGATTAATTCCCATGCTACTGTGTTTTGTTTGGAATTTCTTCCAGACTCAATCCTGGATTAGTTTCTTTCAGGATTGCCAACAGTGCTGGCAGGTCACTTTTGGCCACAGTCAGGTTGTACTCATCCACGTCAGAGTCAGATTCTGGTTCAGTGAATTCAGTGGCATACTTGTGGCTGACCTGCTGGACTGTTCTCATGGTCTTGTGCTTTGTGGTTAGTTCAGCATTCATGTCAGTTGCCTCCAGATATTTCTTTTTTTGGCACCTGCCCATTCTGTCAGCTTCAATGGGCTGTTGTGCTTTGTCCTTTTGTGCTTCCCTTGGCACAAATTGTGGTGAGCGATCTTTGTATCCAATATGCTGGTCCCTGGGCCTGTTGTTGTTGACCCGGAGATTGTTTTCTGCCCTTACAGACATATCTGGCTTTGGTGGCATTTGACTTCCAGCAAAGTTAACATGTTGCATATTTCTGGGCACAGGGAAGCGCCATTGGTGTGCCGGAATTTCATCCAGCTTCGCACCTTGCCCATATGTCCCAAAGCTACTCACCAGCACGTTTCTGGGTGCCCAGCCTAAGCCAGAGCTTCTCATTTTTATGGCACATTGTTCTAAGCGTTCCAGCATAGTCATTAGCAACTGAAAGTCACTTGGTGGCTCCAAGGATTGGATTGATGCCAGTGCCATCAGCTCATCAGACATACTGCAAAATATCTTTTCTGCAGTTTTCTGTGTAATTTGCTCTGCTGGGGCATTTGGGTTCAACGCGCGCACCATGCGATGCACATGGTCCGCATACCTTGTGATTGGTAGATGACCTTGTTTTGCTGCATCTAGTTCTCGCAACATCGCATTTCTTTTTGCTGGGCTATTGAACCTGCGTTCCATGGCTTGGCACAGTTCATGCCAACTGGTGCGCTGTGCCGGGGACAATTCCTCATAACACTGCAGTGCTGGCCCAGTCAGGAATGGTGGCAAAAAGTCACACATTTCTTCTTCAGTCAGGGCCAAGGATTTTGACAGAGTGACAAAACCCTCTACAAAGATAGCCCAGGATTGATCCGCCTGGCCTGTGAAGACATTCACCCTGCGTTGCAGGTTTCCTAGGCGCATTTTCCACATCATGGTGTTCACCACGTTTTTTCTGGGTTCTGCATGTGCCCTTGGGCCACCAGTTGGCACACTGGCCCGTTCCCGTTCAAACTCCGCCCTTATTTGGGTGCGGATTTCATGTGCCAAATTAGTGGTAGCCTGCTGCTGCCTATTGCCTATAGGCACAGCACCACTCTGGATTGGTTGGCCTTGCTCTGGTACAGTTACTGCATAAGTGGTTATGCCCTGCTGATCATTGCCATCTTGGTTTGGTGGCTGCTGTTGCATTTCCCTGATGATATCCTCAGCAGTTTCCTTGACTGCTTGTCCTTGCACTTCCAGTGCTTTCAGCAGCACATCCACCTTTATGTCTGCCATCGTTTCTTGTAGTTCCTCTCTGATTGAATCTGCTAATGGGAGTGTCTCAAGGAGCACCACCATCGAGTTGTATGACTCTTGTAGTGGTTTCAGATGTCTGTCTTTGTCCCTGTTTGCCTGAGCAATTAGTTTCATTGCTTCAGTCTCGGTATCTCCCTGGGAACTGTTGGTGCCTCCCTGTGCCATTGCACCTGGCTGCTGGACAGCCAGTGCCCTCTGGGCACCACCTGAATTTGTTGCAGGGTCAGAAGTCATTTTAGAGTTCCCACAGAGTTGTTATAAATTTGTTGTTGAAGTATGGGAAGTTTGATGAATTAAGAAATTGTTGATTAAATTATGCAATTTTAGTGCCTAAAATGTGGATAATTTGTGTAAAAAGCTGGATAATTTACGAAAATAATATTAAAATGTTGCAGGAATTACCAAATTAAATGCATGCCAGTGCAAATGTAGAATTTGTTGAAATTTTGCTGCTAGATGAGTGCCAATTCTAGATAAATTGAACTATGCAAGCCCTAAGCCAGTGCAAAATCAGATGAAATTTGTCCTAGATTACCTAAATTTATGAGAATGTGTTACTATGCGAGCACAAATATTAAAATATAGGCCAAGCCCTATGCAAGCATAAAATTTGTGAAAATTGTACTTAACGCAAGCACATATTTAAATAGAAATCACATAATAAGCAGGCCAGTTTGCAATTTTATTACTTAACACACTTAGCAGCAGCATCCGCAGCAGCGGCAACACACTTGGCAGCAGCATCCGCAGCAGCAGCATCCGCATCCCCTCCCCCAAGGGAAATACCATGCCCCAGGGTATATAGCAGGGGAAATTTTTTTAAAGAAAATTGGACAAAATGGAGAATAAAATACTTAGGAGAGTAAGCATGCAGGGTGAGGGTGTAGGCAAGCAAATAAAGGAACAATAAATCAAGGTCTCTAAATGAGGGGAAAAACCAACTTGGATCTGGGTGTAATCTGGGTGAAAAGTGGTTGAGGGGGGAAGGTGTGAGACCCAAATACCAAAAATTCAATTTTACAAGATACAAGGAAATAAAAAATAAAAAATAAAAATGAAATAGGTTCACATTAAACAGAATAAAAATTGAAGTTAAAAATCCCAATCCCAAAGTTATAGATTTGAAGGTGTTTTGATAAAATTTGGAATTTTTGAATTTTGATAAAAAGTTAGAGTTGAGTCAATTTTATTGACTATTTTACATCACTGGATGTTCAATTGTAGTATAGTATCCTATTTAGACCATAAAAAGTGGTTTAAACATGTTTTGTTAGGATGTATCCAAAACTTGATTTTCTCCCAAAAAGAAAAATAATCCCGGGTCAAACCTGAACTCACTTGTTTCTAAAATCAGAGGAAGTTGTTCCAAATGGGGTCTCCTTTGGTTGAGTTGGGTTTCCAAGGTGTTTATGGTGTGTTTGAGTGCTGTTTTTACCATTTTTACTACTTTGAATATTTTTGAAAATATTTGTTTCCGCGCAGATTGTTCTCAGCCCAGTGAAAAATGATTGAAAATCTTGGATCCTAAAAGGTGCTGAAGCTTACAGAACAGGTTCGTGGGTATACACTGTTTAATTTTGGGTTGTTTTTACTTTTGTTTCTGTTTGTTTTTGGTGCTTTTGGCACTCTGCCAAATTTGGCCGATTTTGAGAAAATAGTTCTTTCCCAGGGAAATTTTTTGGTTTTTGCTTATCCCTTCACAATTTTAACCCACTCACAGATCCTTGGACACTGGTTGTTGAGGTCCTCTGGCTAAAACTCCTTTTGTCTGGACTGGACTGGATTCCATTGCTTGGCTCTGCTGGATGATATTGTGATTTTTGTTTCTCTTGTGTTTCTGCATTGAAATAAAAGAATTATTTGTACCTACCTGCATTTATATGTCTGTCAACTGAAAAGTTGACACATGCATATCTACACCTTTGCATTTATTTGTTGCTTGAGCGTGGAATAGAAAGTTGAAGGAGGGTTGGTTTTTTACTTTTGTAGTCAGAAGTCAAAATTGAACAAAAAGCTGAAGTTTAATGCCTATCTTTGTTATCTAGCAGTGTGTGAGAATAACGAAATCAATTTTGAGGGGTTTTATCAAAATTAACTCATGCTTTCAAAACTCAAATCTGAAATGGCATTATTCTAAGGTTTTTGTTTAAAACTAAGGTTTTTACACAATGTTATTGCTTTTGGTTAATATTTGAAAGCTGTGGGAGTTGACACAAGCTTTCATGTGTGTATATCCAATTTCTTACCCATCCTCTCTGGTTAGAGCTGCCAGAAGCTCTCTGTGGCCTTTACTAGCTTGTATAGGGCTACTGGGTCCTGCCTATTGGCCTTTCACAAGGTGCTAGGGGGTCGACCCTTTAGTTGTGAGTCAATTAAGGTCAATCCAGAGTGTGGCTTGGTAGTAATAGCTTAGAGGGGGTGGAAAGAAATAATTATACATACATAATTATAAAATTTACTTTGGCATTGTGTTAAAAGCTTTGAGTTTGATACTGAGTAATTTTGAAGCTGATTGGAACGTTTGGTTACACACTGGTTGGTTTGCTTTTCTTTTGAGTTTGTTTTGTGGGTCTCAAAAAGGGGTGTACACCTCCCCTCTCGCAATTTTTCTGGGACCTTGAGGATCGAGGTGATCCGATAGCTTTATTCCTTGGGTTTTTAGGTTTAAAATGAGTGGTTAAGTGTCCCTATAGGACTTATGGTTGTAAAGTTATCGTTAATTTTAGTTTTAACGTTTTTTAGAGTTTTTAAAAAAAATGCGAGTTGCGTTAAAGTTCGCTAAAAGTTCGCGTTAAAAATATCATTTGACTTTTACCCAGTTTTAGTTGAGTTTAATTGATGGGGGTCCCAAATTTAGAATCTTGTCAACTTATTTGAATGGGTTGAACTACATTTCTTATCAGAAAGAAAGTGAAATAACAAATGTGAAAATACTTACTGCAGTGTAAAATGTGTTGACAAATCTACTTATTATCCACTTCCAAAAAGAATGTCTTAGTGTAAATGTGTAACAGTTTTAGGGAAATTGGAGCTTTTATAAATGCTTCATTGAATGAGTTTTTTGAGTGTAATTTTTTTAAAATTGTTTAGAGAAGACTTTTGAAAAAATTTATAAAATGTAAAATGTGTAGATTTTCTCAAGATCTAACCACTTAAATAGAAATACAATATATTTATTTCAAGATTGCCTAGTTTCCAACTGTTCATATTTAAAATCGCCCCCCCATGCTGAAACTTATCTTGTATCTAATTCCATATCCAGGTTCTGCTGTGCAGTATCCATCTGGCTGGGTCAGGTTTTCTGGGTGGCCTGTGTTGGCTGATCTAGTCCTGAGGTGTAATGACACTCGAGAGCAGTTGCAGCAGGCTGCCAAAGTCCTCTGGACAGGCCACATCCCTGGTGGTCCATTCCTGTCTGAGCTGAATCGCTTTGGGAAAATTACAATGTGTCATGAAGTGAGTATGGGTGTTTTTATGGAAACGTGGAGTCAGAATGTGAATTTATTGGTAAAATAGGTTAAGAAAGTATTTGGATTTATGATAAGTTGAATTTATGGGTGGTAAACATTTTGTTGGAAATGGAAATGTACCTAAATATTTTGACAATTTTACCCCTTTTACACAGGATTTTGGCCCAGTGGCATCTACTTTCTGTCCAGTACCACTTGGCAGAAAACTGAGTTTGTTGATGGGATTTTAGTATTTTGTTTGTGATTTTCTGAAATTGAGTTTACCCGAATTTTTACCTGTAAAATGTATCGTTTTACCTGGGTTATCAACTGCTTTTATACCCAATTTTTTCCATGACTTACCACTTTTCTAGGCCTTCCACTGTGGTGACTGTTGGCAAGCTGCCAACTGTAATGGCACCTGGGACTGAATCCAGCGAGTTGGGCGTTGGGCCCAGGTGAGTGGTGTGGTACAGTGTTTTGGGATTTTTAGTTAAGTCTTGTTACTGGTTTAAGTGGGTTGGTTGATGGCGGGTTATGTATGTTATGTATTTAGTTTTCCTGGTTTACTGTTTTCTGTAAATACTGGAATACCTGGGTGTACCATTTGTACAGAAAGTTGTCCTTTTGTAGGTTGACTACTGAGTGAGCTGTATCCATTACCATCCTGGCACAGGACTTGTTCCATTTGATTCTGTGACTCTGACTGAAAAGTAGGTTCTAGTACTGGGTTATTTGTCATATTTTAAATGGGTAGTTTAAAGCGTTAATTAACTAAATACAAAACAAATATTTATTATTAAAGTTTTGGTAGTCCTTCTACCTCAGTGTTATTATTCCTTACCATGATTCTGTGATATGGCTGGCCACCTGCCCCTCATTCTTGGCATTTCTGCTGATGCTTCCCAATACTGGAAAGCACCTGGGAATCTGCATCAGTGGAATCATTTCCATCTTGGTGCTAGTGTTGCTGGTGGCTATTTACCCTGTCCATTTTTGGACCAGTTGGTGTCATTTTTTAGTGTGGACAAAGTGCCAAGTGAAGCAGTGTTTAGTGGAAAAAACATGTGCATTTTTGGTTTCACCCGCCATGACTGTGAGTGATGCCTGACTGGCACCAGCATCCTGACAGCCTGCCCATTTTTGGTGCCACGCCACCATGTAGATCCATCTTTCAGCTGAGCTGTCCTTAGTTTTGCAATCTCACTTTGCATCTATCTCACCATGTGTTTGGTTATTTACGTTTTTAACATGTAAAGGACATTTTTTGGTTTGAGAATTTTTCCAGTTTGAGGCACCATGCAGTGGCATGATTTCTCTTGTTTAGTGATTAGTGATTTGCTAGTTATATGGGTTATATGTATATTTCTGATTCTAAAGCATTTGTGTTATGCAGCGCGGAAAAGTAAATTGAATTGAAAAACGTGTTAACTTTCATACTTTTTGCCATGCTTGGCATTCATACAAAAAGCAACAACTTTGCAGTGTTAGTCCCAACACACTACATCAACTAGACAGCAGTTAGGAATGGCCGTAATTCCTGACCCTCCTGCTGGCCTGCTGTCAGGTGGCCACAGGAACCCATCCTGGGTGTGGGCATTTTACATACACCATCAACGGTTCGCGGCACAACGGTTTGAGCAGGTGTCAACCACAGCGGATGCACTTGTTGTTGGACTGTGGTACACGCCTCTTCCATGTCGGCAGCATGGGGGGGACAGCTTCATCAATGGGGCCCTGGCAGTGCATCTGCCACTAGCACTGGGTGATGCATGCAGGCAAATTCTGCAACCTAGGGACATCGGGATTGCAGGTGTGCACTCCAACATGAGGCTGTAATAGGCACACCCCATTACCTTGGGTATCACAGCCCTGTTTGCTGAATGTTAGCATTGTGCTGGTAGGTTCTGTCTAGTGACTTCCCACCAGACATTTCTATCACTAATTAGTTATAATAAAAGGTTAGAATTTCTTACTCGCAATTAAATGCTGCGCACAAAAATATGTTATTTCAGCATCAATGTAAATACATTATAGATTTCACTACAAGTAAAGACTAGTTTTTTTCAGTTGCATGAACAGTGTGAAATAAAACTATTTTACTCGAAAGTGTGCATGCAGTATTTGATTCACTATGTGGAAATAAAATGGTACTGCATTTGTGTATATACATACCTAAATATCTGGATCGTTCAGAATGAAAAGTTCCACTCACCTGTATCCTGGCATCATATTTAGTAGGTCGATGACTGGTGTTGATCAGGCACTGGTCCTCATCCTTCCAAGGTTTGAGACAGGAAATAATGATTCTGTGAAACTTCTATTGATTAATTACCATTTTTTGTAAAATATTGTCATTGAACAAGTCTGGTTTCACTTAATTTTTGTTTGACTTAATTTTTAGAGAGAATTGAGAGTTTATTAAGAGTAAACAAAATGTGTTTAATTTTGAAAAAACGGATTTTTGTAAATGTTACTGCAGACAAAAGGGAAATATACCAGTTCAATTACCTTTTTGTTTGGGCAGTTCTGTTTTCTCTGTCTTTACTTACCTGTAATTGTAGCCATTACAATGGAAATATATATCATTTTTGGACTTTAATACTACAGAGAAATGAGGGTGCCAACGGTTGTGGAACGAGGTGTTAATCAAGGGAGCCATTATTTAAAGTACCTACCTAGGGTAGAAGTGCCAACTTCCCAACCCTAGTCTATTCTGAAAAAGAGATTTAATTTTGATGGTTTAATTATGTATAATTATAAAGTTTTGACTGCGTGTTTTAATTACTTCTGGTATTTTAAGAGTAGTTGATTTTAGGTTTTGTTTTGAGTCAAGTTATATTACTGAGTCGAAATTGTAAAAAGAACCAACAAATTTATGTAGCAAATCATTATCAAATCCACCAAAGAAAGGCAGTCAAATTGGATGTGAGAAGTGACATTTCGGGCATCATGAGCAGTGGCTCAAATGCCCAGGTTGTGAGTCCTTTGTAGCTTCGCTTCCATCTGCAGGCCTGGTCTTTTGTTACGTACGTTTTTATCTCATCGATGTATTTCTTATTCCAAAAGCAAAACTCCAAGTGACTGCCATTTTCTGGTGGTCGGCGCAATTAAGTAAAAACCTATTCACATACAGTATTGCCGAGTATACTGCTGGTGATTACAAAGATTGTGTGGGTGTGCGCGTCTACAAAATGCAATAACACTCAATCATGCACAGCGAAAAGCGTTTCTAAATACTAAAATATGATGAGACTATCTCCTAGTTTGCGAAGAAAACCTACTGTCTGTGTAATGGTAACATTCTTGCAATTAGTCAAAGTTTCATCTGAAATATCAATTCTATCTTCGCTACTTATTATTAGTGTTGGGAAACCGGTGTTGGGAAAAATGGATAAATGAAAAATTGGGGTTTTTACACTTATTCAGGTGCTTATACCCTTACACTAAGCACTAGGTATTTTGCAAACTTTTTGCGCGCAAGCGTGCAATTTCACACACAAATTGACATTTGTGGTTGTTTTCATTGGTTCTGTGGCATTTTTAGTATCAAAGTATCCATTTCTATGTGCTACCATGCTTTAATAAGCCGCCATATGTTGCTGTAGTATATAATATTGAGGTACTGTGCTTCCATGTACCCTCACAGTGTGTAAATTCACTCCAAAAGTAACAACCTCCTTTTATAACCTTTTTTGATCACTATTCCACTATGCCAAACTTCACCTGAAGTCACGAACGTTCGACTATAAGGCAATATACAAACATGTCGATGTTTTTGGATATTTTTGACACAAATCACCACTTATAATGCTATCCCATGGCTCCACAGCCATTATATGGTCATATATAACATCACAGAGTATTGCCACTGTCTGATATATCTATATATGTTGACACTAGGGTTCAAACGGGATCCCGATCCTGGATCCCGTGAAATTCCGGGATTTAGCAGTCCTGATCCCGAAACCCCAATCCCGATCCCAAAATCTAAAAATACCAATCCGATCCCGAAATCCAAAAATACCAATCCCGATCCTGATCCCGAAAACTTTCAAATCCTGATCCTGATCCCGAGAATCTCCCAAGTCCGGGATCCCGATCCCGGAAAAAATGTGGAAATTATAAAAAGTGAAAAATAATGACATTTTTGCGTGCAAAAATGTGAACGCAAGACCCCAGCGTCCATTTTATGTCACTTTTCTGGCATCCAACAGTGTTGTCAGACCTTTATGAACAACTGTGAATGCCAGAACAGTGATGAAAATCTCTATCCCTAGACCCCAATCCCGATCCGGAAAAAATGCCAATCCCGATCCCGTGACCCCAATCCCGGTAAATCCCAATCCCGAAATCTCAAAAAGTGAATCCCGATCCCGAAAAGTCAATCCCGTTCGAACCCTAGTTGACACAAAGTCATATCTGGGAGCTTTAAAAAACACGTTTTTTTACATAAAAAAAACGTTTAAAAAACAACATCGTTTTTTTTCAACCCTAATTAAGCGACCGGAAATAGTCGCTAATTGTGGCCCGCACGCTAGTTAACACATGTATGTGATGTACGTGTACAACAAATCCAACAAACGGCTGTATCCACATAGCCGTTTTGGCCAGCTGCCAAGTCTAAATACGTTTAAGCCCCGCATCGATGCGACTGTATTATCATTTGTATATGATTGTCAAGGTAAATCGCTCACTTATCAAAAAACTGTTTGCTCGCAGTACGTGATGATAGCGCTTCACGCGGGCGCTCGCATGTCCGTGGCTGGAGATACTGCCGCACCTGCCTGCAAGTGGGTTTAATTTTTTTCCTTTTTTGGAAAATATAGTCACCATAAAATGGAATCTACCGTATCCCATCTGAATAAAAGGACAAACATTAAATTTTCTCATCATATTTTTCACATTGCTTCCACTTTGGGTGAATTTGGTGCAGTTTTCCACGTGACCTTATTCATCAAAATATGGTATTATTCATTGTATAACGATCTATCTGTCCAGTTTACCTGCGCTATTTTCCTCAATGAACCAAAGTGCATTCAAAAGTGCAACAAAGATAATTTAAACAAATTACGATTTTTAGGAATATCGCATTTTAAATTTAGCCCTGACTGATTTCGATCACGTTTCTCAATTTTTTTTTTGTCTCGCCAGGGCGCACCTGAGCTCGATCGGCGGTGTAGGCCCCAAAGTGAACGATGGGCACTGTGCCAAAATTAGCGAGGCCCTCAATAAATTGCTCGGCGTTGACGTGGAGAGGTTGGTTGTTTCTGCGCAGGGGTATTCCACATTTTGACCCTCTGGGGGGGGGGGGGTATATAGCAAAACGCTCCTCTGTGGGGTAGATAACTGTAATCGCCTGTGAACCTTTTGAACCTTGAAATTTTCACCTTCAAAATCACTATCATGATCCTTATTCATTATTTTCAGCTACTTTTTGTAATATGTGCTTATTTTTTCTCTATTTTTAGCAATTCTTCTCACTTCTGTATTCTACACCTTACAAATGCCCTGCTTCTACATATTTTCGGCCCGAGTATCTAGGGTTCAAACGGGATCCCGATCCCGAACCCAAGAAGTTTCGGGATTTTGTGGTCCCGATCCCGAAACCTCAATCCCGAACCCGAAATTCGATCTCGAGATTGTGAAAATCGCAATCTCGATCCCGAAAAAAGTACCCCAATCCCGATCCCGGAAAAATTCACAGACACAAAAGGTGCCAGAAATGGCACTTTTAAAGGGCCATTTTGTATGCAGTTTGCAAAAACTTTGCGCCCATGCGCGCATTTTCCCACCTCCCTCTATATCTCTGTTCCATGGGCATGGACACCACTACAAATGGACTCTATACAGTGCCCATTACCATAGTTAAAGATTAATACACATGCATATATGGTAGACAGTTGTGTGAGTGACAATGCTAGGCAGCCCATTGCGCAGTGCCTAAATAAATCTATAGCTCTGTATAAATCTATATAAATCTTTGAGTCATTTTGTGAAATATCAGGAACCCCCCCCCCCCTGAAAACCAATTCATATCCGGATCTCGAAAAAACGCCAATCCCGGTCCCGAAAGGTCAATCCCGATCCCAAAATCTCAAAAAGCCAATCCCAGTCTCGATTAGGGTTGGCCGATGTTTTTTTAAACGTTTTAAAAAAAACAACGTTTTTTTATAAAAAAACATGATGTCCGAAATGTTTTTTTTATTTAAACATTGACCGAAATTTTTAGTACTAAGCACTAGGTATTTTGCAAAATTTTTGTGCGCAAGCGCGCAATTTAACACACAAATTGAAATTGGTTGTTGTTTTCATTGGTTTTGTGGCATTTTTTGTATCAAAGTATCCATTTCTATGTGCTACCATGGGTTAATAAGCCGCCATATGCTGCTGTACTATATAATATTGAGGTAATATGCTTCTATGTACCTCCACAGTGTGTCACTTCACTCCCAAAGTAACAAGCTCCTTTTATAACCTTGTTTGATCACTATTCCGTGCCAAACTTTACCTGAAGTCACGAACAATCGACTGTAAGACGATATACAAACGATATGTTGACGAAAAATGGATATTTTTGACACAAATCACCACTTATAATGCTATCCCATGGCTCCACAGCCATTATATGGTCATATATAACATCACAGAGTATTGCCACTGTCTGATATACCTATATATGTTGACACAAGGCCATATCTGGGAGCTTTAAAAAAACAAAGTTTTTTATTAAAAAAAACGTTTTTTTATTATAAAAAACATCGAAAAAAACAACGTTTTTTTCCAACCCTAGTCTCGATCATGAAAGGTCAATCCCGATCCCGAAATCTCAAAAAGCCAATCCCGATCCCGAAAAGCCAATCCCGATCCCGAAATCTCAGAAAACCAATCCCGATCCCGAAAAGTCAATCCCGTTTGAACCCTACGAGTATCTGACTAAAACGTTTTCGCAGGATGTACGTCTCGTTTGAAGATCTCCCGGCGCATGCCATCGGCAAGGGGGGCCACACATTTGGCTGAGTGCCAAACATTCTTGGATGATAACAATTGATAGGTTGTGTGAAATTTTATGTTTGATCATGCATGTTTCTCCTGATTTAAAATTCTGCGCTTTAGATTTTTGCGGTTTTTCTTGTCATCTTTGTTTTTGTGTCATTTCGTCAGCTTACGGCTAAAGTTGTATCTCATTAGCGTAGGTACATTGGTGATACGGGATTTTAACCTCCAATGCGATAAATGTTTAGGTGGTGCATATACCACATTTGGTATCATTTGATAGAATATGAAAACAATGACTTTGTCATCTATCCTTTTTACACTGTTGACCAGAACACATCTCTTTTGTTCACTTGCAATGAACTTCTCAAAGTCTGTTGTGTTTACATCGGATTTTTTAATAGAAAATAAGTACTAGAATTCTTTTGTGATGGATTGGCAATTGCAGCCGCCGCCAAAAAAAGTTTCCCCACTGAAAATTTTTTCTAGGTATGGTCAGACTGGGAGAACGGGAGTAGGGTTCAAACGATATATCGGATCGAATATCGGATATTGACCATTTTTTAATATCGAATATCGATATTGAAAATTTTGTAAAAATATCGAATATCGATATCAAAAATTTTGAAAAAATATCGAATATCGACCATTTTTTCGATATATCGAACCGGTATTTATAATGTCATTGTTGTTGGAGTGCTAAATTTGAAGCCAGAAAACGCTGATATACTTTTTTTGCAACATGCCCTTAAGCAATTAGGTTAGGATGAACTGTAATATCTACCAATTGTTATTTGTCTGATACACTTTGATTCATCATGTTTTTCTTCCATTTTCTACTTTTGGCTGATGTAAACCTTTTTGAAACCAATTGTACCATTCACATTTCAGTAAAGAGATGATTAACCATGTGTGCAACCACATGAAAATATAATAATGTGGACCCCCGGGTACTACAACCTTATCATTATGAGCCAAATAGCAACACCTTGGACAATGCCCATTTCCGTCAGAACTCTCAACGATGCGCTCATGCAGTCCATCCTGCCTAATTACGCCAAATGTACAACACCTAACAGGGGACTTGGTTACCTTTTGCACGCGTGGAACGACAAACGATGGCAACACACCAACCAAATAATCGCACAATTCCGACAATTCAACAAGCGACATGGTGTCCACCGGACGATCAACAATTGCCCTACAAGCCCTACGCTTGCCGCGTGCGCGGGAATCCTGTCTGCCAAACTTCACCAGCTTGGTGCCTTTCGACCTAGCTATTCCGAAGGACGTAGGCTTCGGAACTTTTCGGTCTACTTGGTTGCCACAGCTAACAAAGTCAGGTCGCGCAAATTGCAAAAGCTTGCGGCGAATAACGTGCGGCTGTAATTTCCCTCTCTTACCCACCAAATACCAAAGGTTTCTAGGCTGCACAGTTTTCTTCAGCCTTTCAGCGGTTCTCTCAAAAACGCCGCAAATTCCGGGTTCAATAAAAGCTGGCTCCATGATCAAGTGATCAAGCAACCACTGCTGAGAAGCATCACAAATCACTTCGCCATTGGGCAAGACAGAATCAACGACAAAATCACCGGCGCCCTGAACCTTTTCCGCATACGTGGCCCTTCGTTGTATTTGAAACATTTCCGACACGGGTTCAAAACTATCAAAAGCTGGGCCCATTTCCAAATCATCAACCTCCCAGAAACCTTCAGAACTTGGCGCACTCTCAGAAACAGAAACAAGATTCGCCCACGCTTCAAAAACCGACAACTGAACATCACTCGAATGCAAGCAAATAAAAGCGACTTCCATCATGATTCACAATTTAGAATAAAATTGATTAGATCCACTAGCTGGAATGAGCCAATAGAGTAAGTAAAGAATAGTTGCACCGGAGTAAGCTTGAATTACACTTAGTTGGTTTTCTCAAATAACGTTGCAACAAAAGTTTCCAAAGTAATTAAATATTTCCAATTTACCTTTCCACTTTCCAAATCAAAACATTAACATAAAAATGACTAAATAACACTCAGGGTCATAAAAGCTAAACCAGACAGGTGAGGATAGCAGTACGGTACACTGGTAAGAGACCACACAAGTCCAGGTACTTAAGTCCTAGCTTGGCACAGCACCACTATCAAAAGTAATCTACGACGACGTAGCACAACTGTTTGGGCCCTTACGAAAGCCTAGAGCGAGTCAATAGGTGTACAGCCTACTTCAGCTTATACTACGCCTAAAACAAGTCCACAGAGGTCCAGACGTACAGTAAGCATCACAGATGGTGGGTTCTCCCCATACAACACCCTATCTTAGCTATACCGGCAGCTCCGTGTGGCCACTCCTGCCCCTGTGAACCTAAATGTCACCGTGCAGAGGGAAGAGAAGGCCTATGCCAGAGTTAGCAGAGAATGAATAACCAAGGGTAGGCTCATTTCAGCTGGTAAATCACTGACTTAGTAATTAAAATTGGATTGGATAGACTGATGATAATCACAAGATTGGGGCTCTCTTTTATGGGTTTGAAGTGCCCAAAACCGGTTTGCAGCTGGGCGGAGCCAACCAATCACAAGAGTGCATTTGAAAGTGTAACCAAAATAAGTGACCTCAGCTGAACAGAGCCCTGTACCACAAGGGTTACTTTTTAATGAACAGAGGGAATGGTGACTTGACATTCAGGAACACCTCTCTTCTGGCACTCAGCCAGCTAATAAAACCAAACCTGGAACTGTGCCAAACTAGAAGATAAGATACCTACAGTAATCTACCGAATGTAACGCACAAACTAACAGCTTAAAAATACCTACTGAATGAGACTCTCAAAACTAAACATGATACAAATAGAAACATGCCGCGTGAATCCACAGCTACTCGAGAACTGCAAACAAGTGCAAAGGACCAAAAACACAAAAATAACCGTGTTTGCTCAAACGTGAGCTCGTCCAAACCCAGCGTACCAACCGGCCAACGTGAAACTAAATAAAAGTGCAAAAGTGCAAAACACAGAAATACGTGCAAAACACAGAAATAAGTGCGAAACGCAAAACATAATCACGAACACATGCAATTATCACAACTAAGGGGGTTAAGTGGGTAAATGAATGCAAGCAAATACACATAAATACATCACATCTCACATACCGCGGCGCCTACCGCGAACCTACTCCCTAACCTACTCCTACACCCTACAAAATCACAAAACTCCTCCCTGTGGCAGCAATGGCTACGGGATATGTGCCAATTTACACACAAAAACGGCCTTTTTGGCACTCTTCCAACTTCCTTGGGAGTTGGCCCGTCTCTACTCCGAAGGACATCGACTTCAGGAGCTATCAAGGCCGCTCCCCATTTTACTAATTTTACTTAAGGCACATACCCCTCCAGAAGGGTTGACCCGTCTCTACTCCGAAGGGCGTAGGCTTCAGGAGCTATCGGGGCCCTCCCTTCCGGTGGCCACTCCCACCAAAACTTTCTGAGCGGCCGAAGTCTGTCGCTCCGCGGACGTTTCCGGCGGCCAACGCTGTCGACGCTCGCGGGGACTGGGTAGGGGGTGAATTTACAAGTTTTGAGCGATAAACTGTCGCCAAAATACGGCGACAGCGCTTAGCCCCCTTCGGAAATACACTAGGTGCCATTTTCGAGAAGTTGGCACTCGGCCAAAAGTGGCCGACTCAACACCTTTTACAGAAATCTCCAAAATCACCCAAAACACCAAAATCCCCCCTCTCCCGGGTTCCGGCGGTCGGCGGGTGTCGAATGGCGGCGGCGCGGCGCTGTCGCGGCCGTCGAAGTCGTTCGCCGGCGCTCGTTTGACCGCCACACTCGGGAAACACAGTTTTCACTCGGCGCTGCTTTTCTTTTTAGTGAAAGCGCCGTAACTATCGCAAAAGTTAGGTTTCGTTCCCGGAGGTGTCGAATGACGTCACCCGGGCTTTTCACGACTAACGGCAGCTAATTAGGCCGTTCCACTAATTAAGGCCGGCAGCATAACGCCATTGATTTACCGTTCTATGGTAATTTGCGCTGAATCACCGTCCCAGAGGCGTAGGTCTGGCACTTTGGTGATCTGGCGCCAATTACCATAGCCGGCGTCCGTTGCGCCGTAAGTTTCCTATAAGTTAGGTTTCATATAGGGCGGCGTCGTGGTGACGTCACTTGGCCCCAAGGGGGTCAATATGGCGTTCCCGGCGGCTAAAGCGCCATAATTAGGATTTAGTAAGCGTTAATTGACGCTGGGTCACCGTCCCAGAGACATAGGTCTGGCACTTTGGTGGCCCGCCGTCGATTCTCGCATTACATACTATACCGACCTTTTGAGCGCTGGCCCAGCGCGAACAGGCATCACACTTCCTCCCCCCTTTTCTAAAAGCGCGGGTTAGTCAGCGCAGCAGCGGCGAAGAGGGTGTTATCTATTGTTTTCAAGGAACTGTCGAACTGATATTGATATTTTCATGTATTTAAAGCGTTGCAGTGTATTGCAGGTAGATGTTTGAAGTGAATTACAACTACTACGAGGTCGCAAGTGGAACCCTGGAAAACACGCAAACATGTGCACCGGAAGCACCCTAATAAAGCGTCAAAACAGAATCTGGAATTATGGCAAGAAAAATTTTAAGGCAAGAATCGTGAGAACCGTAATTGAGACCATAAGACAAGTGGAATGCCACTAAAAATATAAACTAAACGCGACTAAGTGAAACCAACTACAAAAGGCTAGAAAATACTCACAACAGCACAAAATACAACAATTCACAAAAGGGATCCCGGTAGAAAACATTCAACTAACAGTTCTCAGCCTAACCGCAAGCACAAAACAATGACGTTTTTCTTGGTGGCACAAACGCAGCTACTAATCAAATTCGCGGCAACTTCACAAAACACGTGGCTCAAGCGGTTTACCTCCACACAATTACCAAAAATCGCCGCGTGCAACTGATGACTGCGCTTACTAAGAGAAAATTTCAGAAAAGCGATATCAAAACATACAAAATGGGTGCTTTGGTCAGTCCCAGGGACGTAGGCTTGGCACTTTAGACCGCTGCACCCAATTTTACACTACAAACTAAAACAATACGCGTCGTGGTTCAATTGTACCATAATAAAAAATGATAGCGAATACAAAAATAAATTTGGCAAATATTGTTGTTGGAATTACTACATTTGGCCTAAGACATGAAGTACTAACTCAGCGCGAAATTGTAGCCATTGGCATTTAAAATTGCAACTTAATATCTACAAAATTGCCAGTTTGTTCCAAAGTAACGCGGATTGGGAAAGTGTTTAGATTAATAGCCCGCGTGGTCACATGCATGGGAGGGCCGACGGAAAGATGTGGGTCATAAGTGAAATCAGTTGGTGAAATCGACGGCTCCCTATTCGGTAGGCAGTGGGCCGGTACTTGCATTGGGATGCCAGTGCCATGAATTTGACATTGTTGGATCGGTGCCACATGGCCAGTCACTGCCAACAGTGGCTGGTCATTCCCAAAAGCCGTGCTTCCCCACAGAAGGACAGACTCACTCAAGCTGAAAGAGATTTTGGTCATTGTGCACAGCTTTTACATTGAACCCATGAAAAATTCTCACTTTCCGCAACGGGGATCTTGCCAGTCAAGCACACGTTGAAGTGGCTGTGTGAGCCGCATTTCCCCAGCGGTCACACGCATGACAATCTCGTTGCTTCCTTGGTACATAAATTCATGGAAATTCACATTTGGTGAACCAGTCATGACAGACATTATCAAGCAATGAGTGTGGCCAGCATTTTGATTTTGATCCATGGTCAAGAAAGATAGGTGCAGAAAAATGTTTCCTGTGCAAAAATATTCCGTTAAAATTTCAAGGAAAACATAAGAGAATTTTGGAAAAACATGAAGATTGAAGTGAAACTGAACTAAACTGTTTTCCACTAATATGGCCATTGTGTGGCTGCAAAAATTTGTTCCCAGCCATAACCAGCAAAAATTATTGGTGCTTACTTTAAATGTGGGAAGCAAAAAGTCTTTATCCAGGTGGCTGTTTAAAAGAAAGTGTTCAAGGTCACTGGAGTTTTAAAGGGAAACTGTGTGCACAAAATTCCATGAGTCCAGCCCAAACAGTTACACAATGACCGGGGGGGCCGTCCTGACATTTCTAGATACACATGTAAAGCCAGGGGCCCTCCTCAATGTGACCACGCGGTTTTATTAAGCACAAATTTAATAAAATACGAAAGCGGCATAGGACGCAAAGATACTTGTTCGCAGCGATACTCAATATGTTTGAGGTAAAAATATTTAAAACAACTGAAAAATATGCGATGTAAAGCGACACAAATTTTTACCTTGCCTCTGGGTCCAGGCCATGAGGTAGTCCCAGGGACGTAGGCTTGGCACTTTAACCCCTCGACCTGGTCCCCAGAGACGTGATACCGAAAATATGTACAAAGTTGCAATCAAAAATAGAAAAGTTTCCCTTTATTTAAAAGAAGAGTTAGGTGTGTGTGTGTCGATACCAGCCCCAGGGCCGTAGGCTTGGCGCTTTAGGTACCAACGCACACACACCGCGCCCCTATAAATTACTACTCATCACACAAAATGAAAATGGCAACTCAAAATTGACAAGAATAGGGAAAAAGTCCCAAGCGCAGAAGAAATGGCAGAAAAATGCGCAAAAATGAAGAATAAAATCGCAAACGAGGCAGACGGCGTGACTATTAAATCCTGAGGCCAATTAATTTGTTCCCTGAAGTTGTTTAAACCCGTTTTACGCACCACAACGCTACACGGCTGGTGACAATCCCAAGGGCGTAGGCTTGGCATTTTAGGCACCAGACCGCATTGCGAGGTGACACTGTCCCAAAAATGAACAATTACAGTTGTTGGTTTCAGGTTGTTTGGTTGGATTGCGCGGCCGAAGGAATTTAAGGGCGAAACGAGTGATTCTCAAATTGAAAAGGCCAGCAATACCATGCCGTGTGCCACCAGTGACAGTCCCAGGGACGTAGGCTTGGCACTTTAGCCACCGACGGCACATTACACAATAAAGCTGTCAATAAGAGTATAATATTGTGGCGACTATCCGGCTGGCCTTAGAATAATCCCAGGGACGTAGGCTTGGGACTTTAATTCACCAGTCAGCCATCATAGTGCACATGCACTGCAAGAAAGAAGCCCTTTTATTTCAGAAATAAGTAGCGTTTGACAATTACGTAGCTGTGTGAGGCTTTAAAACAGTGACCTCGTCAGTACGTCGCCGTGCAGTGCTGGGGGCAATGCCAGAGACGTAGGTCTGGCACTTTAGACCTCAACACCGCATTGCGCCGTCATGACAAGGATAACCGCGTAGTTAAGTTCCAATAATTTGGCATCGCCATTGGATAATCCCAGGGACGTAGGCTTGGGACTTTAATCCTCCGGCTTAGTTAAATCATATAAAAGTATAGCCATCAACACAGCTGCCAAATAAAAACGGTCAGGAATCAGGGAGTTGGGTGTATTTGCGCCGAGACAATCCCAAGGACGTAGGCTTGGCACTTTAGTCCCAGCGCCCATACACCGCGCTCCTCTATGTCTGATACAAGCTACTTAGTGCGAGCCTGACGCAGGCGATGTACCCTACGAGCGGCCTTATTTGCCCCTCGCGGCAGATTGTGCTCACGTTCAATCACTGCAAGTTGCGGGATGGGGCGCTGGCCCAATTCCACCTGCTGTCCGATGGCAATGGTTGGATCTTGACCTTGGACAAACTGCACGGTCGTGATAGTTGACGGAATTTCGCTGGGGGCATACCGCCGTACCGCCCTGCACCGTGCGATTCTATCCACGAGTGCAGTGGGTAGAGGTTGGAGCGGTCGTGGGCGTTGGACGGCGCCTCTGCATTTCGCAAGAATGGACATCGCCAATTCGTTCAGGCTCAGAACAGGCCACGGACGCTGTGCGGGTTCACGCGCTAACTGCTCCGCCATTGTCATATGCAACCGCCCCAGCCAGTTGTCACCCCACGTCTCTACACTTGTCCAAAGAGTCCGGTCGTTCATACCTTGCTTAATACCCCAGAACGGGTCGTGCGGGCTCGCCTCGATAAAAATCGAGTCGGGGTTGTTGACGAGGGCGTTCCGGTAGGCCGGGCAGGTCGCCAGCTTGAGTCGCAAAACAGCGTGCATGGCCGCAACGGCAAGACCACAGTTGTGCCACTCCCGCTGCTTCTGTTTCCAGCCGGCGATTCTACCCTCCCTACGCCAGGACGTCATTTGAGACTTGCAGCGACTAGGCTCCGAGTGTCTGAGCAGGGGCACAATTAAATCGTGATCCCCGCTAAAGATCAACTGCAGAACGTGATACAAGTGCTCAGATGACGGCACGTACAGATCACCCATTAGTGGAATAGGGGCCCTAAAAAAGTTTCCCAACGGACTATCTCCGGAGAAGAATAGATACGCGTGGTAGTCGCCAATCGATATCGTACCCACGCCTGCGTGCACGTCCGGTCTTCCCAAGCCGGGACTCCCGTCCAGTGCGAGCAGCCGGAGGATATACAACCGAAAGCCGAGCCAACGGCCTAAAGATGTGTTCAGCACGGGTTGCAAGACAAGGTCAGAGGGCCTCTTAACAGTCGCGCACACGATCTTCGCGCGCAACAGGAAAGCCGTAAACTCATCCTGAGTCTCATCCAGCATCGCCCGCAGCTGGTCCGGGTTTGCCTGCCTAAGTCGGTCTTGCCATCTGACCCAAGTTCGTGGCGCTTCGGGGAAACGCACGCAATATGCCGCCCACTGTTCGTTTGACAGCACCAACACGCGTAGGAGTTCCCGCTGTTTGCGCCAAAACGACAGCCAATTCAGGATGCACCTAGTCAGTGACACATTCGTACCGCCGCCGAAGTAGCGATGCCCTATTGGCAAAGTAGGCAGGATTTCTTCCGAGTCGGCGAAGACGTTGGGTGGCACAGGCACTTCCAAGGTCAAGGGCGGTCTGTCGCTAAAGCTGTCAAGGAAGAAGGGCAAAGCGCGTCCCGCATTAGAGGTGTACCGAGACTCGTCCAGGCTGAGGCTCATAAGCATCTCAGCATACAGGGGGCGGAGTGGGAGGGGCACGCTTTCGACGTGTAACCTCTCCCAACCGGGCGCGTACGTTTGCTCCGGCTGGAGCCACTCGCTCATGGCCCTCCTCAACGGGTGTCGCGGGGACCAGTCGGGGTCATAATGCCCTCTGGACCTCGCGACGGCCACTAAGCGCGCGCGTTCAGCCGGCCCAAACACATTTGCCAACCAGTGATTCGACTCGGCCTCCCCTGGCGCCGCAGGTGGGAGCCCTGCATTCCGCACCAACTGCAGTTGTTTAGTCTCCAAGTTGAAGAACGGTCAAACGTCTTCCCCTTGCATCGTCGCCGCGTAGTATTGGCGAAAGACGGCAAACAACTGCGCGATGTGCCCTGAAAGCAGATCATCCCAGTACTGCGTCATGGGTAGCCAGGCCTCCCGGCGCCAAACGTCGATCATGCGGCTCTCAATAGGGACCTCGCAGTAAAAATAAGGGGTGCTGTTCATAATACCCAGAATCAACCCCGTTTCGAGCGTAATGTACGGGACATTTTGCTCGCGGAAGAACCGCCGGCCCTGCTCGTGAGTGTGAAAACTATTCACGGCCGGGTTAACCGGGGCCACTTGGACATCACCGTCTGGCTGAATAAGTGCAGCCGGTGGCACGTAGGCGTCGCGGAGTGGGATCGGTCCAAAACCGTCAAAGGGGTCGTCTCCCAGTTCCGGCACCAAATACGCTGCCGGTTCTAAGGGTTCAACCAAGCCAAACGACGACCACACCGCTGTTTTAGAAAAACCCAGCGCGTCCAGTCTCTCTTTGTTCCCTGAGTCGTCGTGACCAAGGAACGTCCTCGCCACCGCGCGAATTCTGTCATCGATTGCGCTTTCAAACACTTCCTTAGCGAGCTGGTTTCGCACCGGCTGGAGAGGTACGATGCGGAGTCTGTAGGTGCCCTCGGCCCGGTTCGCTGCCTCCACTTCTTGGAGCCAGTCCGCCGGGACGTGGTCAGCCGAAACACCCGCATCGGACTGCTCCTCGTCGTCCGCGACCTCCATTGGGACTGCGATTTCTAGCTGTCCCACTACGCTAGGGGCGGCCGAGGACATCCCTTCATCTGCCGACTCGTCAGGGTTCAAAATGCGTCGGCGGGGGTCATCGGGAGCTGGCAAGGCACGAGGCTCTACCAGGCCGACATCCCACGTGCGCACGCCAGAAGCTAGCTGGGTGAAGGGGCGCTTATGCGGGTCGAAAAAGAAATTGACCAGGCGGTTAGGCGCCGACCTATATTGCGCACCCTGGAATCCCGCGACGTCCTCCACGGGGAGTCCGTCGTCAAAGCACCCGTGGTGCGGGTAATTCTTAGTCAGCCAAGTGTGGACGGGGTTGCCTTCAGGGGTCCCGCTCGTGCAGGTCTCCTCGATTGGGTCTGCAGAGGGGTCCTGACCTTCGGCCCGTCGCACGAGGGAATGCTCCGCTTCGTGGATAACATCAAATCGTAAAGGCTCCTGCTCCTCCGGCGGGGCAATTTGGCCCCTCACAGAGTGCAACACCTCCAGAATCTGATTGAACGAAAGCGCCGGCGGTGTGCGAGCTAGCTGGTAGGGCAAAGAGGCACCAAATTGGACACGCCCCTGGGGCTCGCAAGCGGGTGCCCCTAGCAACACCGCGAAGTACTGCTCGCGCAGTTCGTATGCCAGTTGTTGGCCGGCTATGATCCTATCAAGGGTCGACTTGGCCGGAATACCGGGGGGCAGCGGGCGTTCGCTATAGGGCTGAAAAATACACGCTGAAATGAAAATAAAAAATGTTCCGTTCGCTATAAAAAATGAAAAATATGTTCCGTTCGATCGCGCGGGACGTCCACTCACGCGGGCACCAGCCGCAGATGATGTGCACCGCCAGTCGGCTCGTTTCATCGTAAAAATAACAGAATGGCGAGGCGAGCGGCGTTGCACCAATGTCCGCCGGCTGTTCCGGCCGCGCAAGGCGTGTTCCCACCAGGCCGACATGCATGATCACAGCGTGGAAGTAGTTTAGCGCCTCAACTTCGTCCAGCTGCGCCCCTTGGACTTGTAGGTCAAACAGGGCCTTCTCAAGGGGGCACATGTCGGCGGCCAGCGTGGGCAGTAGTTTGCCAACTGGGGGCGTTGCCCAACCATAGTAAATCCCGTTCAGTTGGCACACCAGCACCCACGTCTTCCACTCGACAGTGTCCGCCTGGGGCGGCTCGCGATTGTAGGCTGCAATGGCGCCATAGTTCTGGCTGACGCGAGCGGTATCCGCGTCGGGCAAATTCGCCTCGTCGAGAATGTGCGTCTCGATCAGCGCAGTGCAGCGGCCGCGCGGAAAAACGCAGCGCACTTGCCCAAACTCAATATCGTGCACAAACCAGTCGTTACCCACCACCACGACTACAGCGCACTGGCAGTGCAGAGCGGTCTGGGTGCCCTGGCCGTAAACACTAAAAGCGTTCGGAGGCGTGCTGTTTTCTGAGTATAGCAACACGGTCGGAATGCCATAATGTATCGCCAGAGTGCTGAGCCAGCACCGTCGAGGCACCTCGGCTCTACCCGTGACGACATCCAACCACTCCACATTTGCCATTGCGCACGCCGTGGCTAAGAGCCGAGCTGGGAAGTCCGTGGAAGGAGCGTGTGTTTGTCGCAGAATGTGCATGCAAGCGAGTAGCGGCGAGAGTGTACCGGCGCACAGCGGCATCAAATAAAACACCCCTTCTGAGGCGGCAACTGTGTCCCAAGCGCCGCGGCCGTGGTTCAAAAACGACCACGACCTGCTATTCAAAATTCGCAGGGGCGGCACCCCGACGTGCATTCGCCCAAAATCCGACCGCGGGCTAGCCCAGGGAACGGTGGGCACTTGCCAACGCAAAAGGGGGTGGGTGCGCGCATTGTGGATACTGGCCATCGGCACTGGCCCGCATGATTTGGTCCTTGCTGAGAAGTCCAGCACGGTTGCTAACGGGGTGGTATCATAGAGCCTACCCTCCCCCACCGCTTCGAGGCGGCCGCGAACGTCGCCATACACCGCCGCGTGATCTATACGCGGTAACCCACGAAGCTGGTGGTTCGGCAAATCCTCATCGAACTCCAGCTCCGGCTCATCATAGCGGTAAGGGGCGGGGCCTTGCCACAGTAAAAACGTGGCGCGCGCATATGCGTCGGCCGGCAGCAGTGGGTGTGGTTGTGGCTTATACGCGATGTCTGGGTGTTGTTGAAAGCGCGCGTAATTCATCCACTCCAGAAAGCAGTGCGTGTAACTTTGGAGCGCGGGCGATAGCGGCGCCGCTAACTTCCACCGCAGCGCGCTCATGGGGGCATCGGTTGACCCGAAAACGCGATCCTGCTCCAAATCCAACGCCACCACTAAAGTAGGGGGGCCACCATCAGTCGGGGTCACCGATCTGGCGATTTTCAATTCGCCCCACAAGGCGCGGATGTGCACGCTCATCATAGTTTCCATAGAAGGCTCATCGCTTCTAACCAGCATCAAAAAGAACCAGTTGACATACTGAAAAATTTGCGGGAGGAGCACGATCAACAGTTTTGGGGTCGCCCGGCTCCCCGCGGCCAAGTAACTTGCCAACATGGAAGTCAATACGCACGGCACAATTTCGCGTAAGCGCCGCAGAATGCGGACTGCCGCGTCAGAAAAACTCCAGACATCCCTTAGCTCCTGCAACCACCTGCACCACTGAGGGCCAGTCGTGGGCATCCCACCACGCTGGGGCCAAGTCCACGTCGTCAGTGACCTATCTGTCAACAGTCGGTACAGAACTCTCCCCAGATAAGTTATGACCAGATCCTCCAGCCAGTTCAGGTGAAGATCCGAAGGCGCCGGTCGCTGATTACATTCACAAAAGGCGTTCGACGACCGGCGCAACTGTTTGGGCGGGTGTCTGTGAGAGAGTCTGTGCCCGACTACATCCAGTTGGTGTGTCGGCATGAACCCGGTACCCCCATCGTCGCTAATCGAACGAAAGTGGTCGACCGCCTCAATGGGGCGGGCCACCGGGGATCGAATGGAATTCCAGCATGCGAAGATGAACAGGTCCAAAATTGTTTGCGCGCGATACCCTTGAATCTCCAAGATAGCCTGGAGGTCCCTAGGAGCGGGGCTCGAAGCGTTTGCAAACCACGCGTCGTTCACCTGGACCTCCACGGTATCAATTGGGGTGCATTTTGAGCCAATGGGGCACTTGAGTGTCTGTCCGGAAAATAGTTGCCAGGCGGCGGCAACGAGCACTTCGACTGAAATGTCGGTACAGTCATCCTTATGCTCCACGCGAAGTTCATCGGTGGTCAACAACAATTTTTCTAACACTGGAATACAGCTCAACCACTGTGTGGTGGTTGTGGTGGCTCCATCGGTGTTACAGGGGGGAGGCGGTGTACCGGACATTCCAATCAAGGTTGCCCGCTCCGCCTCGGACGCGTACAATCGAACAGACTGGGTGTCATTCCACGCAAACAATAATTTCCCCGCCAGGGGGGTCCAGTCATTCGTGGTGGAGCGCAACAAGGCGATCGGGATGTGAACCACGACGCGGTTCGGAAAACACAAGGAAACCAAGAATGGATTCTTATCGCGGCTGTCACGGGGCTTCTTATAGCCAAGCGAAATTGAAATAGCTTTGGGTTGGTCCTGTCCCACTGTGGGCAAATAATCACCCAGGTTCTCCAGTTGCCTGGCATTCTGAATGAAGACTTGCACGATGGGATCACCAGGATGACACGCCCAAATCTGTTTGAATTTCCGCACAAACGCGGAACGCGTATGCATCCAACCATCAAAAGGGTCCTCCGGTGTGTAATCCAAGAGGCTCCGGAATCCGAACCGCTGTCTACCCGGTTCATTTACGGGATACAGAAACATTTCCGGTATAAAGGTCGCGACTGCCGCCACGACCTCTCTTTTGGCGCTTCTGATGGTTGACGCATGGTTCCGCACGGCGGTCAACATCTGCTCGGCTAATTGGTGCCCCGTCACGTCCACGTCAGCTAGACGCCAGTCACCGTTGCGCCGCGGTGTCACAAACAATTTCGGAGGCAAACCCCTAGCGGCATTCAAGGTCAGCACCTCACAGAGGCGGTTTGGCACGTCGCTAAGAGTGGGCAGGTTGCAGGTCCGGAGAAACGCATTTGCGTCTTTAAGCAGGGCCTGGTCGAGTAACCGATAGTTGCCACTGTTCAAGGTCTCTTCGAACGCCGTCGGTGAAAAGTTGGCGATATGATTCCCCAACTCAAACACCGTCGACGACACGCTTACCGATTCGGGGCTATCCAACGTGCCCAGACTGCGGCGAATTACGCCGTCCCTGTGAGGTACGTCCCACAACACGCCGTCGTCATTATATACAGAAGTGGAAGCGTGCGCTTGTGCCATTGTAACGCGCCCTCAAAACACAACAGGTTTTCTACCGGGATCCAAAATTTCAACAAAAAGGTTACGACATTAAAAATTCACGCGAAAAACAGAAAATGTACAGAAGAATTAATTTTCAAACAAAACACGTAACAAATATAATCACACCACACCTCCCAGGGGACACACAACCAGTGGTCCTAACTCGACCGGAGCACGGCAAAAACGAGCCGCGCGTCGATCGCAAACGTGCGCACGTTGCACGAACGAGAAGGCACTGCGGTGTTCGAAACTGATGGTTCACACTGTTCCCACTACTGGCTACATCGCAACTGAATTATTGCACAACAGAAAGTAAATAAGTCACCTTAACAACAAAAACTGGAGGCAGCGAACTAGAAGGCGCTCAGCGAGCCACTGCCGACACAATCTGTGATCAAATGGCTAACATCAGTACACCTCCCAACATGACAGGTCTTCACAAGGGTAACCGTGTCCACTCACCAAAAAGCAACAGAACAGGGACTAGCACGCCCGAATGGCCACGAGGTATGATAAAGCGGGGGAAGCTGGTAATAGGCGAAATCGCCCTCCGAGAAAATAGAATTTACGGGCCGGGTGCGGGGGCGGGAAAGTTTAGTACCCAAGTCTGTGTTGAGAAGGGTTTTTGTCAAAAGTTGTATGCAATAAAAAGATGCAAAAAGTGGCAGGAAGGCAGCGCTTATCTCACTAAGTGCAGCGGGCCAGAGCGAACTACCGCGCTTGGAGAGGTTACAAATTTAATCCAAAAATTGGGTGTCAGGTTGTCTAACGAGTCCGCGGTGGAGACCTATGGGGCGCGGTCTAGGCGAACAGGGTAATAAGAACGTGGTGGGGCTCAATCAAGACGGAGATGATCTTTTCTCCGTAGCGTGGGTAAATATTTTTTTTTACCCAGAGCGCAAGCTAGAATCATAATTCACAAGAGGCGCAAGAGTGGCTGATAGACCCAATCCCAGGGACGTAGGCTTGGGACTTTAGGGTCATCAGCAGCTCATAACACACGCCCCACATGGCACGTCTTCATACTGTTAAAAGACAAGGTTATAATGACATGCGAGTTGGACAATGGTTAAAAGGACACGGGGATCACAAAAATGAGTAGGGTGGTGTTAGTGCACTACCAGCTGAGCGCTCTCAGACAATAAACGGACAGTGGTGAATAATAACCGTGGGTACGGACAATTAACATGCATGGAGAGTCTCACTCAGGCGGCCACTTCTCAAATTGCCGGTGACAACGTCTGTCCTCGATGGGCGAGAGACATGAGCAAGCCCTTGTCTCTCGCGCACTGAGGACACCGCAGCACCCAAGCGACCTCACAAAACATGCTCTCACCTTTTGCATCACTACCGTGTTCCCAACAACTTAAGTATACCACTCACACAGCCTAATTGTGAAAGCGACAATCTTTTTAGCTGGGCCTCACGATCTTTTGAGGGGGTGCAACTTTTCTTTTACTCACCCGTAATAATCTACAAGGTGTCCTATATCACGCGACAAGATAACCCACATGAACGAAATAAAATGTATAAAGGTGCAGTAGCAAGACGTTTCCCGGTGCCTGTGGTCGACACCTAGGACGCGTTACTTCCAACCTGACTATTAAAATTTATAGTGACATGTCCATACCGGGGTGTTAGCAACATACTCAGTGGTTGGGTTATGATGCCAATGGTATCATACCAATCCAAGAGAAGATATCTATTTTTTTTTTTAAACGTTAAGAGGAATTACATAAAGAAGTTGCATAAAAAGATTACGTATAACAATTCCGTAGGGAAATTACATAAAAGAACAATTACATATAAAAATTACATACTATACCGGACCTCTGGCATCACACTCCTCCCCCCTTGCGTGGTCTAACCACAGGTTGTTTAAAAACTAAAACGAAACTTAGACAAGAGAGAAACTTAAACTACGGTCTCACATATGTTACTTATTACTTAAAATTATAACTTCCAGGGTGTCTTACTTTGAATTAGAGCGCACACGATTACCACTTCTGAGTACCATGCCATCATCTGACAGTGGCTTGTCGCCAGGCGTCACACCAGTGTCAGCTTTCTCACCAGAAACATCATGTGTCGGCAGTTCACTCTCCAACGGGACCTCACGCACCTTGCGCAGAGCGCGACCGGTCCAAATCGCACCAGAAGCTACAGAATCTTTTACCGGAAGCAGTTTGTCCAGATTAACGCGAATTGCCGCCGCATCGCATTGGTCGATGCGCTTAATTTTGGCTGTCTTCCCTTTAAGCTCTAAAATGCGATAAGGACCGATGTACGGACGGGCAAGTTTATACGCAGGACCAGTCACAACACCTTCTGCTAAGTACCACACACGCTGCCCTACTTCAAAAGTCAGAGGCTTACATTTCTTATCATACTGCACTTTTTGTTGTGCTTGCGCCAAATCGATCAACTCTTTGGCAATTTTCCAAGCCTCACGCGTATACTGGACAATCCGCTCATGGTATTTTGGATGTTCATTATACACAAGTTGCGACGTTTCCAAAAACGACGTGTCGCCCAGAAGCGGCATGTCGCGACCTGTTGCCAAAAAGTGCGGAGATTCACCAGTACTTGCATGAGGTATGGCTCTATACCAGTACAAGGCAGGGGCAAGCCACTCATCCCAGTCAGTGGGGCGCAGAGTGCACATTTTTGCCAACATGTCTAACAAAGTGCGGTTGAAACGCTCTACCAAAGCATTCGCTTGTGGACGGTACACAGTGGTCTTGCGATGGTCTGTTCCCCAAAATTGTGTCAACCCGTGTAAAATTGCATTGCAAAATTCCGACCCGTTGTCAGTAACAAGTACTCGTGGAACACCATGGTCTGAAACAAATTGCATAAAATGGTATGCCACTGTTTCCGCGTCTTTTAATCGAAGAGCGTACGCACAAGGGTATTTCGTAAATGCATCTTGCAAGACCAATACGTACTGAAAACCGTTTTGCGACATTGGCATTTTTAGGACGTCCATGTGGATACGGAAAAATGGCTCTGCCACCACTGAAATAGGGGTGAGCGGGTTAAGACGTTTACGACCTTGTCCTGTCCTAGTGGCGCACTCCAAACATTTATCCACAGCACGATGAGCATCCATGGTCAGTGTGAACCACCAAAAGTAAATCCTTAACCACATAGACAACTTGAGACCAGCTGGGTGTCCCCAGGAATGAAATCTTTCACAAAGCTCCGAAGTAATTTCTATTGGAACCACCAAACACGCACGACGACCAGCATTTCCCATAAACCACAGTACATCATGCGCCACACAAAACCCAGTATAGTTGCGATCTAACCAAGTATTGAAGCGCGCGTGTTTTGTGTATTGCCTAGTGGTCAAAAACAGTTTGATGGACTGAGTATCGGGGTCGTCTTCCTGACCTTTTATAATCCGTTGCCAAAATTTTTGGGTTTCCTCCGCGACAGATTCTAGCGTAGAACCCACGACACCGTCTATCGCGAGACCTGCATCGCGGATTACGTCGACATCCTTACCGGTCATGTTAAATCGTTCGATGGGGGTGGACTTAGCTTCGAAAATTGAGGGGGTGTTCGCTTTTGGTGTTCTATCCTGATTAGCTGGGTGAGGTATATTATCCAAGGATTGAATATGGCCTACACCAAGCGGGGGGTGCCATTCGTAGTGAATTTCGTCGGAAATTTTCGTAATCTCAACGGCAGAATATTCAGACAAGTCGGACTCGGATTGGTTCAACGGGTGCGCTTGCCACTTATCAGTAAAAGTGGACAGGGGGCAGATACCAGCGGGTACCTCTTTGGGGTCGAATTTACCTTGTAAATGATCCTCAGTCCACTTATGAAAATTGACCGACTCGGCAATACGCGACAACGCATCCGCCACACTATTCTCACTACCGCGTTTAAAAATGATCTTAGGTTGGTAAGCCATTAAAAACACGTACCACTTGTCTAAACGAGGGTTCTCAGAACGGTTTTCCAGTGCCCATGTAAGCGTGCGATGATCCGTTACAATAATAACTTCCTGCTGTGTCAAATAGTGTTTCCAGTATTTCAACGACCAGACAATAGCTAAGCATTCCAGTTCTGTAGTATTGTAATGTTTCTCGGCACCTTTTAACGCGCAACTACCATAAGCGACCACGCGATGGCGGCCCGCATCGTCCATTTGACTCAAAACCGCACCTAAGCCACTGCGCGAAGCGTCCGTGTGCAAAATAAATGGGCGACCCTCTTTAGGGTAGGCTAAAATTGGGCCTTCTACTAAACGTTTCTTAAGTTCTTCGAAGGCAGCCTGACATTCGTCATCCCAAGTAGTCTTAGCACCCTGGATCTTTAAATGCAACGGTCGCGTAATAAAGGAAAAACCCTCAACCCAGCGACGGTAAAAAGAACACATGCCCAGGAATCGACGGATTTCCTTAGTGGTTACTGGGACTGGGTAATTTTGGATGGTAGTGATTTTCGACTGTTGCATTTCGATGCCTTCCCTCGTTAGGACGCAACCCAGAAAGTTAACGCGTTCCTTGAAAAATTCACATTTCTTAATACCGACTTTGAGGGTGTATCGATCGAAACGAGCAAAGACGTCATCCAAAAGTGCGTACATACGCTCCTCAGTTTCGGCACAAACCAAAACGTCGTCCAGATAAAAATGCACACGGTCTGGGTCTAAGCCCGCAAGTACATTAGCGATGAGCCGACTAAATGAGGCTGGCGCGTTCACTAGGCCGAACGGCATGAATTTGTACTGAAACAAACCGACATGGCTAGTAAATGCAGTTTTTGGGATATCACGAGGGTCAATGCGCATCTGCAAGTAGCCAGAAGCTAAATCCAGCGATGAAAAATACTGGGGATGTACAAGTCCGGCCATGTCAATCAGGTCAGCACAATTTGGCAGTGCAAAACAATCACGCTTAGTCACTAGATTCACGCGGCGGTAATCGACGCATAGTCGCAACGCGCCGTTCTTCTTACGCACCGGAACAATTGGGGATGCCCAGGGGGACACTGACGGTTCAATTATCCCTAATTTCAGCCACAGCTGCACTTGACGTTCAACTTCCTTACGTAACCCGATAGCTAATCTACGGACTTTCTGTTGAATCGGGGGGGAATTTCCGGTTTCGATCGGGTGGTAGATTATATCGCCTGTATCTCCCATATCAAAGTCGGACAGCGAAAAGATGTGGTGGCGTTCTAATAGCCAGTCACGCAACACCTGTTGCCTTTCCAAGGGGAGGTGACTAAGTACTCCTTCGTCTAGAATTTTCCCAAGTTGATGCAATCGAGTCTCAGGGGGTGACTGGGCGGTAATTACAGGGTCCTCAGGGGGTTCTACATGCGTGGAAGCCAAGTTGGCTTCACAGAGAGCCTTACACAGAGGTGTCCGCACTGTTTGCCACCACACATCAGCGAATTCAACTGCCAATTCGTTCATGTGAAAGTCATTAGTCGGTTCTACCACTACCTCTTCGGCCCAGCCAAGAGACTGGCAGGCGAATAAGACCATCTCCTTATCCGAATGATTTGCAAAAGGGACAAAGAGCTCATTCCCGTTTTCTAATGGTAGCAAGGTGTTTTCGAAGTTTTCGGAAAAATGTGCATGTGGACTGAAAAGAACCGTGGTGAGTATCTCCTGGGGATCACCTGTCAACTCAGCGGGCACATAGGACACGGAGCGCGGTGGGCATACCCAGTTTTCCGTTGCAACAACCCCAACAGCGCCGGTACCCTTACTTGGAGAGAAATAGGGAACAGGTGACGAGGAACAAAGTCTATTTACATCTGTTTTCGGGGTCAAATACGGCTCTAAAAGTGATCCTACAGTGTAAATATTGCTAGATTGAACTCGTTCAATTGCTTCCGGAATATTCTCACCTGTTTTTGCAATGGCGCCTGTACGTAGGCCGGTGTCTACGTAGGGAATTTCCCCTTCATAGAGCAAGCAAGGTTCGTCACCCGGAATGAGATACCGTTTATTGCTGTGCATAACTGGTCGAGTCATACAAGCGCCAGGACAAATAGGTAGGAACCAAAATTTAGCATAATCACCAATACCTATAATGCATTGAGTGCCTTCAAAAGAGATTGCAAAATTTATGCGCCGTGTCTCCGTACCGATCGAGACTGTCAATTGGATCGAGTACAGTAACGTGTGTTTATGTCCTGTATAGCCTTTACAAACAAGGGGTTTTTCCAATTGAAAGATTCGACGGTCTAAACATTTCCCTGAAAGGCTCTCAATTTGCTCTAATAAAGACACGGGAATGGCACTTAATTCCGCGCCAGTATCGGCTAATACTAGATAGGGTCCTACACCTTGAATTACGGCGCGGTGGTAAATGCTAGGTGTAATTAAATCACGCACAGTGTGCTTTGGACGCGTCATTTTACCACTTTGCAAGCGAGCACCCAATGGTTCGGTTACTACAACTTGTGCGGCATTACATTGGTATTCCACGCGCTTGACGCCTAAGTCTGGGGAAAGTTGTTCCCAATAATATTTCCTACGGTCACGACAGGTTTCTCGGCCAGCATCCGAAGTGCTGAGATCTAGGGCAGCAACTACAGACGTATGTGTCGCGGGGTTGATAGGACGAAACATATTAATAGAGGGTGTCCAGGTAGGTGTTTGTGTTGGTACTTGCACACTTTTTGGACTACTCAATACTACATGCTCCGGGTCATCAGTGCCCGCGATATCACGAATCCCAGGGGCGTAGGCTTGGGACTTTTGCGTGGTTACCGCGAGGGCTGAGGTCTGGTCAGGTTCGCAAGAATGAATGCGAATTTCCGGAATACTTGGGTGTGGGGTCGAATCACAAGCATGATCAACCTGGGGGACACCAGTCAAGGTCTTACAAAAACTTGCAGTGGGCTTCTTGCCAGCCACTGAGTCACTGAGCGCGCGTGCCGTCCCAGGGACGTAGGCTTGGCACTTTGGCGCGGCGCCCTTTGGCTCAGTAGCAGACGTATCCACCCACTGCGTAACACAAACGTCAAAATAACTTATTGGAGTTGGGTCAAGATGGTTATAAAGTTCTGGGCAGGAACCCAGAAAGTTCACACGCACATCATTCTCCTCTTCGGTTAGTGCGTCTGTTTCTGGTGGTACCATATCCGAGTAATCATATTGGTACTGATGCATGGTTTCCGCCGGGTATTCGTTGTAATAACCTTGCAGGTCATTAGGGTCTGCTACCCCATCAACTAAATCATTTTGCAAATCAGTGTAACCAATTTGATCGTCGGGTATGATGTCATACTGTGCGTACAGTTCATTGACATTCTGCGCAGGCGTGTTTTCGGGACACTCACGCGAGAAATGGCCAGGCTTATTGCACTTAAAACACTTAAGTGGCTCACGCGGCGTTTGGGCTGGTGCAGGGCCAGATGAGGTAGGACCGGCTGCGCGGCGACCGCACTCCTCGGTGGTATGGCCGGGCATTTTACATTTATCACAAAAATAGCTCTTGTAAGCATTGGGAGGCTGTCGACCGGGCTTGTCAATAGCTACCACCGGTGGCCCTACATCAACTGTTGGACGCGGAGCAAAGCGCGGACCTTGTACGGCAGGGGGTAGACGCATAGGCGGAATGTCTCGTTGCGGTCTAATTGGCATGCGCTGTGCATTGAACGGAGGTTGGGCACTAGGCTGCGCTTGTGGTGCAGGAAAGGCAAATCGCGGGTTTTGGCGCATATCCATCGGTGGTCGAAACATTGGCTGTTGACCAGCCAACATACCGCCCCCCAACGGCTGACGGTTATCACCCATGCGTGCACTAGACATCTGCTGCCGCAGTTGCGAAAGTTCGTCGCGCATGCGCTTAAACTCAGTGTCCTTAGCTGAGCGGTCTTGCTCAAGCTTACGGTTTTCCAGAGACTGTTGAGCGACTTTGGCATGCTGGATCAGCTTGTCGAAAGACTCAAGTGCAGCAGAGTTTAACTCAACCAGTTGACGCAACTCAGAGTTATGCTGACCCAAAGCGTGCAAAAATCCCTCAATCATACGCAATTCGCGCTCGCTATGATTCACATTTTTCAACTGCGCAGATTCGGTCATCAGACGGCGTCGCACAGTATCGATCGTGTCATTCGGTTTCCAGTTCATAAGTGTGATCGCTCGGCATGTAGCTAGCACATGTTTCGCCTGACCAAAATGAGCTTTAAGAGCTGACTCCAGTTTCGTAAAAGAGGTCTGGACTTCCTGTGGTTGGCCATAACACAGGGTCGCTGCATCATGTTACAACACAGCGGCCAGAGTCAAAGCCATTTCCTCGTCAGAGGCTATTTTGCAGATTTTACATTTCGCGGTGAACTGTGCTAACCACTGGCCGACATCAACAGACGTTTTACCCGAGAACATGGGACAACCAAGCATCTTAAGCTTCTTAATACGCTTAGCCAAATCCTCATCTGAACTAGTTGTGGTGCTAGGCGGGTCATTTGATACATTCGGTTGCGAAACTTGAGGCTGAGCTCGTGATTGAGCACGCCTTTGGTCTAATAGGGCTCGCATGTTAGCGTTCATAGCCTCCATCTGGTCACGCATATTAGCATATTTTTGGTCCATTTCTGACTTAAGTTGATCTAACGCCGAAGTAGGTGCTACAGAAGAGCTGAGATGTGCTGGTGGAACCGAGAGCCTACCGGTGTGCTGGTGTCCCGTATGATATAATCGCTGGGGCGCCTGCACAGCGGCGGGTGCAGGGGCTCCACCAGCCGAGTCAGGCTGCTGATAACCCTGGTGCGACAGCAAAAAGTCGTATTGGTTGTCCCGTGTTCCTACATCATCCGGCTGAATCATATCTACGTTAGCATCATAGCTGCCACTATTCGTTACCCGAACCATCTGTGAGTGAGCGTTTTGAGCGGTAGGCAACTGTAAGCGACGGCGAGAGTGCTCGAAGCGATTATTTCGGTCAATCGGAAACATCGGAGTAGTGTGCACAGGCACCGCCGCATATCGTCGTGCCAACTTAGTGTAATTAGCCCCAACTTGTATGTAATCGCGACGAGCATCACTAGCCAACTTGTACAAAAAGCGACCGTTAATATGGTACTGTTCGGGTAGCGGATAGGTGTCTGTTATGCCTACCGTTTCGCCATGCTTAATAGAGCGGTCAAGCGTGTCAACGAGTTTTTGCACAAGGAAGGCGCAGCGCTGAAATGCGGTGAGTAAGCTATCTGGGAACCAGCCATAACAAAACACGAGTTGGAAAATATATTCAGACTCGAAATACGCGGCGATCAGCAACTTTGAATAAGCACGCACGAGATCGGTGTTCCGTGGATCGATGATGGCCCAGGGTGTGTCCATAATACCAACTGCAGGCAAAATACGACCAACCCAAGTGGTTTTGACGTCAAGCTCAGCCACTGGGCCAACAGAGAACTCCGGACCTACAGGTTCTACCCACGCGTGCGTAGATAAGTCCGTCAGTACAATGCGCGGCAGATCGGTTTGCACTTTAATAGAAGGATCAGGCGGCCACTGATGTGTCGCCAAGCGCCGCATAGGGTCGGGACTCATTAGATGGGCTATTAAGACATTATTCCAAGCGGGGGGTAAGGTCGAAATGCTCCGGTTCAACGGAGTGGTATACATGGATGGTTGATGCGTGCTCTGGTGTGGTTCGAGTACTGTCGGAGGTTGCGGTTTGGGTGTCGGAACAGGAGTTTTTCCACGCAACTGATGTAGCCAGTCTAATCCAAAACCAATATTGTTCAGCAAATTCTGGCACACCAACCGACATTTCTGAGGGGTACACCTGTCTGAGACCCGACCGATATGCATTGCACAGAGGGCATTGTACTGCGCAAAGTCCAAATTCTCTAGGCGACACAAAAGGTCCCGGGCAGAGTCCAGAGTATTACCAAGATGTGCCAGTAATTCTTTCCTTGTCTTACGAGCGACAGGGCCATTAACTTGGCGCTTAATCTCAGGTAATATATCCGCAAACGCATGGTTGAGGCGAATGCCTTCAGCTATGCACCCATGAAATTGTGCCATAGCATACCGAGCTGTTTCTGGCAAAGTGCCAAGCAATGGCATGTACGTGCTAAATCCGGTCCGGTGCACATCGAGGTAAACCCAGGCTTCTGTCAAACTACGCAAAGCTGCGGCGCGCACTGTTTGGGATACACCCTTATTTTCTAGGCCAAAGACACCAGCCGTTGATTTCGACTGAATCTGAGAACGAAGAGTAGTCCAATCCTTTGCTGACTGTGCAGAAACTAGCAAAACGGATTGCACAAACGCAAGCGCGCACTGAACGGGGTAAGCGCGTGACTGTGGGCGCGCGGGGCCAGGGTCTGACGCTGCCAGTACCTGCTGGTTCGCTTGTCTCTGAGCCGGCATAGTCATATCAACGGGGGGCTTAGCCCGGGCATTCACATCAGTACAAAAGTTGCTCAGTAGGGACTGTAAATCGCCCGCTAGGGAATCAACCCGGGGTTTCAAGTGAACACTTAAAGTACGATCAATAGAGTCTTGCAGGGATCCACGGAATGGCAACATTGCCTGTGACCACGTTCGAAGGGTCATCAAGGCCGAGGTAACATTATCCAGGGTGGTTTGCTGGGATGGGTCAGAAGGTGTCACAGTAGCGAGGTCAAACAATAGCTGATCTAGCTTATCTATTTCGGGATCAAGTTCGCTTAGAAGTTGTTCGAAGGGTTGTAACACATCCCCAATGCACTGATCTGAGGGTTTCAGGTGATCCCATAATTTAGTGGGTTCGCATGCTTGTTGCAAGGGGGAAATCATAGTATCAATCTCTGATTGGTTATTCGTCAGTAATTCTCGATGTTGTCTTACCGGCCCAATGGAGGGTTGGGGTTGAGGGCTATTAACGGGGTTGGAAGGTGGTGGTTTCACGGGGGTACTTAGGTCACAGACAGAGGTGGGGGGTCTACTAGGAGTTTGAATGCTCAGGCACGGGGAACTAGTAGCGTGAGGGAATTCTTCATGGGGTCGTCTTAACACTGTATCCCGAGACTCGTTGACATACGACATCCCTGGCTCAGCGGTATATGCTGGGGTGGCTAGGTCAGACATCCGGTCCCGAGAACCCACAGAGTCGCCAACATCGCTACACCTAACACCATGGCGGCTAGTACTGGCCCATTGACCGACAGGGCGCGCGCGTTCCCTACCGTCTAGCTCAAAGAAGCTTTGCTGGTTAGGATTGCCGCGGCGGCGGGTAACCACACCCAAAGATGAGTTATACTGCAACATATTAATATCCGCGGCGTGAACCGTATAATTATCATTGGCATCTGGCGTCGTGTGTGCTCCACTCAGTGCAGCGGGATCGGCCATATAATCGTCAATAATTTCGAAAGAATTGAGCGAGTCCTCAATGAACACTGTTTGAAACGATTGGGCTGCAGACAAGGTAGTGGAGCACACATGTTCCAAAGCCACATCCGTGTCACAAGTAGGGTCATCTAGAGTACTGGGTTGGCTAGCTGCCAAGTCAACACTGTGCTCGAATTGACCGTGACCCACAATCCCAGAGACGTCGGTCTGGCATTTTAGTGAGTCACTGTCAATTGAAGCATGCGATGACAAGCTCCATTCAGTTGAAAACTCGAGGTCACCGGAAGACCCTGATACACCATCATCAGCTGGCAAATATGAATACTGGCCAGCTGCCAAATCCACATCATGCTCGAATTGACACTGGCCCACAATCCCAGAGACGTAGGTCTGGCATTTTAGTGAGCCACTATCAATTGAAGTACATGGTGAGGAGCTTAGTACAGTCGATTGCTCAAAATCATCAAAGGACCATGGTGCACCATCGTCAACTGACAAGTATAAATACTGATAATCAAATGAGTCGTAAGAGTAGTCAGTGGTCACGTATTTTTCACATGATTGACATAACTCTGGCTCAAAATCAGTAGTTTCGAAGGTTTTGAACTGACAATTAGCTGACGCGGGGCATGAAAAAGATTTTGGAAATTTCAAAATTCGCATCAAAAATCGCCGCCAGGGCATGGTGTATTGTAGTCTCTCAAATTTGGAAATTTGACTCTGTTGCAACATGGATGGGGCATTATGCCAAGAAATCGAACGATAATAAGCGCGTGATACACATTTCAAACGTTCGAGACGCTTACGCAAAAGCCAACATTTGTGGTTCCAGTATGTGCACGGTAGCATAGGGCTAAGCTGAAACACTACGCCCTGTACGCATGGAGGGTGGCTATGTGTGCGGTGTGAAGGGGGGGTGAAAGGGGGGTGCAACACGGTGCCGTGACCCGAGGTGAGACCTCCAATATAATAATGTGGACCCCCGGGTACTACAACCTTATCATTATGAGCCAAATAGCAACACCTTGGACAATGCCCATTTCCGTCAGAACTCTCAACGATGCGCTCATGCAGTCCATCCTGCCTAATTACGCCAAATGTACAACACCTAACAGGGGACTTGGTTACCTTTTGCACGCGTGGAACGACAAACGATGGCAACACACCAACCAAATAATCGCACAATTCCGACAATTCAACAAGCGACATGGTGTCCACCGGACGATCAACAATTGCCCTACAAGCCCTACGCTTGCCGCGTGCGCGGGAATCCTGTCTGCCAAACTTCACCAGCTTGGTGCCTTTCGACCTAGCTATTCCGAAGGACGTAGGCTTCGGAACTTTTCGGTCTACTTGGTTGCCACAGCTAACAAAGTCAGGTCGCGCAAATTGCAAAAGCTTGCGGCGAATAACGTGCGGCTGTAATTTCCCTCTCTTACCCACCAAATACCAAAGGTTTCTAGGCTGCACAGTTTTCTTCAGCCTTTCAGCGGTTCTCTCAAAAACGCCGCAAATTCCGGGTTCAATAAAAGCTGGCTCCATGATCAAGTGATCAAGCAACCACTGCTGAGAAGCATCACAAATCACTTCGCCATTGGGCAAGACAGAATCAACGACAAAATCACCGGCGCCCTGAACCTTTTCCGCATACGTGGCCCTTCGTTGTATTTGAAACATTTCCGACACGGGTTCAAAACTATCAAAAGCTGGGCCCATTTCCAAATCATCAACCTCCCAGAAACCTTCAGAACTTGGCGCACTCTCAGAAACAGAAACAAGATTCGCCCACGCTTCGAAAACCGACAACTGAACATCACTCGAATGCAAGCAAATAAAAGCGACTTCCATCATGATTCACAATTTAGAATAAAATTGATTAGATCCACTAGCTGGAATGAGCCAATAGAGTAAGTAAAGAATAGTTGCACCGGAGTAAGCTTGAATTACACTTAGTTGGTTTTCTCAAATAACGTTGCAACAAAAGTTTCCAAAGTAATTAAATATTTCCAATTTACCTTTCCACTTTCCAAATCAAAACATTAACATAAAAATGACTAAATAACACTCAGGGTCATAAAAGCTAAACCAGACAGGTGAGGATAGCAGTACGGTACACTGGTAAGAGACCACACAAGTCCAGGTACTTAAGTCCTAGCTTGGCACAGCACCACTATCAAAAGTAATCTACGACGACGTAGCACAACTGTTTGGGCCCTTACGAAAGCCTAGAGCGAGTCAATAGGTGTACAGCCTACTTCAGCTTATACTACGCCTAAAACAAGTCCACAGAGGTCCAGACGTACAGTAAGCATCACAGATGGTGGGTTCTCCCCATACAACACCCTATCTTAGCTATACCGGCAGCTCCGTGTGGCCACTCCTGCCCCTGTGAACCTAAATGTCACCGTGCAGAGGGAAGAGAAGGCCTATGCCAGAGTTAGCAGAGAATGAATAACCAAGGGTAGGCTCATTTCAGCTGGTAAATCACTGACTTAGTAATTAAAATTGGATTGGATAGACTGATGATAATCACAAGATTGGGGCTCTCTTTTATGGGTTTGAAGTGCCCAAAACCGGTTTGCAGCTGGGCGGAGCCAACCAATCACGAGAGTGCATTTGAAAGTGTAACCAAAATAAGTGACCTCAGCTGAACAGAGCCCTGTACCACAAGGGTTACTTTTTAATGAACAGAGGGAATGGTGACTTGACATTCAGGAACACCTCTCTTCTGGCACTCAGCCAGCTAATAAAACCAAACCTGGAACTGTGCCAAACTAGAAGATAAGATACCTACAGTAATCTACCGAATGTAACGCACAAACTAACAGCTTAAAAATACCTACTGAATGAGACTCTCAAAACTAAACGTGATACAAATAGAAACATGCCGCGTGAATCCACAGCTACTCGAGAACTGCAAACAAGTGCAAAGGACCAAAAACACAAAAATAACCGTGTTTGCTCAAACGTGAGCTCGTCCAAACCCAGCGTACCAACCGGCCAACGTGAAACTAAATAAAAGTGCAAAAGTGCAAAACACAGAAATACGTGCAAAACACAGAAATAAGTGCGAAACGCAAAACATAATCACGAACACATGCAATTATCACAACTAAGGGGGTTAAGTGGGTAAATGAATGCAAGCAAATACACATAAATACATCACATCTCACATACCGTGGCGCCTACCGCGAACCTACTCCCTAACCTACTCCTACACCCTACAAAATCACAAAACTCCTCCCTGTGGCAGCAATGGCTACGGGATATGTGCCAATTTACACACAAAAACGGCCTTTTTGGCACTCTTCCAACTTCCTTGGGAGTTGGCCCGTCTCTACTCCGAAGGACATCGACTTCAGGAGCTATCAAGGCCGCTCCCCATTTTACTAATTTTACTTAAGGCACATACCCCTCCAGAAGGGTTGACCCGTCTCTACTCCGAAGGGCGTAGGCTTCAGGAGCTATCGGGGCCCTCCCTTCCGGTGGCCACTCCCACCAAAACTTTCTGAGCGGCCGAAGTCTGTCGCTCCGCGGACGTTTCCGGCGGCCAACGCTGTCGACGCTCGCGGGGACTGGGTAGGGGGTGAATTTACAAGTTTTGAGCGATAAACTGTCGCCAAAATACGGCGACAGCGCTTAGCCCCCTTCGGAAATACACTAGGTGCCATTTTCGAGAAGTTGGCACTCGGCCAAAAGTGGCCGACTCAACACCTTTTACAGAAATCTCCAAAATCACCCAAAACACCAAAATCCCCCCTCTCCCGGGTTCCGGCGGTCGGCGGGTGTCGAATGGCAGCGGCGCGGCGCTGTCGCGGCCGTCGAAGTCGTTCGCCGGCGCTCGTTTGACCGCCACACTCGGGAAACACAGTTTTCACTCGGCGCTGCTTTTCTTTTTAGTGAAAGCGCCGTAACTATCGCAAAAGTTAGGTTTCGTTCCCGGAGGTGTCGAATGACGTCACCCGGGCTTTTCACGACTAACGGCAGCTAATTAGGCCGTTCCACTAATTAAGGCCGGCAGCATAACGCCATCGATTTACCGTTCTATGGTAATTCGCGCTGAATCACCGTCCCAGAGGCGTAGGTCTGGCACTTTGGTGATCTGGCGCCAATTACCATAGCCGGCGTCCGTTGCGCCGTAAGTTTCCTATAAGTTAGGTTTCATATAGGGCGGCGTCGTGGTGACGTCACTTGGCCCCAAGGGGGTCAATATGGCGTTCCCGGCGGCTAAAGCGCCATAATTAGGATTTAGTAAGCGTTAATTGACGCTGGGTCACCGTCCCAGAGACATAGGTCTGGCACTTTGGTGGCCCGCCGTCGATTCTCGCATTACAAAAATACAATATGCCACTTGAAATATGCATTGCTATACCAAAAGCATATCGCAATATCGAATATCGAAATATCGAATATCGACCATTTTTCAATATCGAATATCGATATCGAGGTTCCATATTGTATCGATATCGAATATCGAGTTTCAGAAAAAATATCAAATATCAAATATCGATATCGAAAATTTTGAAAAAATATGGAATATCGATATCGAAAAGTCATATCGTTTGAACCCTAAACGGGAGAACAAAGAGCACAAAATGGCTACACACACACTAGTTGACATCGACACCAAATGTCAACTGGTTCCTATCCCGATTCAAAGCTCGCGTTCAAACGTCATTTGTCGGCACGTCAGCAAGCTTTGAATCAGGATCGGAACCAGTTGACATTTAGTGTCGATGTCAACTAGTGTGTGTGGGCCCAATGTGCCAAATTTAACCACCCCCTCCTATGGTGGAATTTCACGAATCTATCCCTCCGGGGGAGCGATTTGCTATCTACCCCCCCCCCCCCCGAGTGTCGCAATTCAAGATACGCCATGCAGCAAATGTAGTTTAGAAAGTATTGGGGTACTTTGTAGGTTATTTTTTCATACTGATACTGTATTTGGAAAATAATTATCAAGTAATTTATTATACCGTACTTCCTCGATTTACCCCCCCCCCCCCCTTGAATTAACCCCCCCTAGGGTTGGAAAAAAAACGTTTTTTTTTAACTCGATGTTTTTTTTTAAAAGCTCCCAGATATGACTTTGTGTCAACATATATAGGTATATCAGACAGTGGCAATACTCTGTGATGTTATATATGACCATATAATGGCTGTGGAGCCATGGGATAGCATTACAAGTGGTGATTTGTGTCAAAAATATCCATTTTTCGTCGACATATCGTTCGTATATCGCCTTATAGTCGAATGTTTGTGACTTCAGGTAAAGTTGGCACAGAATAGTGATCAAACAAGGTTATAAAAGGAGGTTGTTACTTTGGGAGTGAAGTTACACACTGTTGAGGTACATGGAAGCACATTACCTCAATAGTATATAGTACAGCAACATATGACGGCTTATTAACCCATGGTAGCACATAGAAATGGATACTTTGATACTAAAAATGCCACAAAACCAATGAAAACAACCACCAATGTCAATTTGTGTGTGAAATTGCGCGCTTGCGCGCAAAAAATTTGCAAAATACCTAGTGCTTAGTACTAAAAATTTCGGTCGATGTTTATTTCGGACGTCATGTTTAAAAAAAAAAAAAACATCGGCCAACCCTAACCCCCCCTCGAAATACCCCCAAGTGTTTTCGAGCTGAGGAAAAAATAAACCCCCCACTCGAAATACCCCCGTCTGGAATGATGTACATCATGTGTGCAATGTACATGATGTATTTATTGGTGCCAGTTTCCATCGCAGATACACATACACGTCAATTTGTGTACAGATGTACGTCTATATGCCCAGATATGTCCCATATTGTCACGTTTATTACCGGTTATGTGTATGAAAAGCGTATTCTTTACTATGAATTTCATGAAAATTTCTGATGAAATAATAATAAAAAACTGGAATAAGCCCCCCTCAAAATACCCCCCCCCCTCAAAATTTCCACTCTGAAAAAATAAACCCCCCTGTGGGTATTTCGAGGAAATACGGTATTTTTACTGTATACTTATATATATATATATTCATTTAATGTATTCAAATTGATAGGTAATACCCATTGAACTGTGCATACTCAAGTGTTTTTGACATTTTTGTGGATATCAAAATGAAAACTAGGCACATCATTGATTATGATCATTATGATTTCAACTCTGCCAACTGAACATCCAAATCTCTGAGTGCCTTGTCCTTATTGTTATCAGCACTTATTGGCAGGGAAACATTCACAGGGTCACCCCCGACAGTACCCCCCTGGGCTATCGTATTGTATGGGGGTGGCGGTGAAGGTGCCTGTGGGGTAGTTGTTATTTGTATTTGGATAGTAGAAGATACAGTCCGTGGTGGTCTTTTGAGAAGCTAGTGATTGATTGCTGAATTAAATTCACGCAGTTGCAAAATGTGGGAATATTTTTGCCAAAATGTATGCACCAAGATTAGGGTTCAAACGATATGACTTTTCGATATCGATATTCGATATTTTTTTCTGAAAGACGATATTCGATATCGATACGATATGGAACCTCGATATCGATATTCGATATTAAAAAATGGTCGATATTCGATATTTCGATATTCGATATAGCGATTTGCTTTTGGTATAGCAAGGCATATTTCAAGTGACATATTGTATTTTCATGTGGTTGCACGCATGGTTAATCATCTCTTTAGTTAAATGTGAATGGTACAAGTGATTTTAACAAGGTTTACATCACTCAAAAGTAGAACATGTAGAAAAAAACATGATGAATCAATGTGTATCAGACAAATAACAATTGGTAGATATTACAGTTTATACTGATAACCTGATTGCTAAGGGCATGTTGCAAAAAATAGAATATCAGCATTTTCTGGCTTCAAATTTAGCACTCCAACAAAAATGACATTATAAGTACTGTACTTTTACTCATCTAATACAATTCTCAGATCAGATCAAGCACATCAGATCAATCATAAATATCTCAAAATGAAAATGATAACTTTTTTAGGGACACAATATAGGTTCGATATATCGAAAAAATGGTCGATATTCGATATCGATATTCGATATTTTTTCAAAATTTTCGATATCGATATTCGATATTTTTTCAAAATTCTCGATATCGATATTCGATATTAAAAAGTGGTCGATATCCGATATTCGATATTCGATACGATATATCGTTTGAACCCTAGCCAAGATGCATTTTGACACTGATCAAACGAATGCCAAACACATTCCATGTTGCCATTAAGGTTGAGTTGAGTTACAACATTAAGACAAATAAAAGGTGAAACAAGATATAAAGTCACCAAAAAATTCATTATTTTAATGTTTTCAAGTTTTTCAAAATAAAAATTTGAATGAAAAACATTGGATGGAAAGTGGTCTGCTGACAAATCCATTTCAATTAGTCAATAATCATTGCATATAAATTCTAAAGTTTATATAAAATTCTAAAATATAAGTTTATATAAATTCTGATTATAAAAAAGAGAGAATAAAAATGAGTTTTGAACAATAAATTTTTGATTAAAAACCTGAAAACATGGAGATATTAATTTTTCAGTTGCCTTTTATATTACATTTCACCTTTTTGTCATAATGCTGTAACTCTACTGTGATGACCACTATAACCCAATTGAAAGTGTACAATGACAATGACATTATATAACAAACTCACATCTGCAATGGTCCCCTCAGCAATGTCCCCTTCCCTGATGCCCTCATATTTTGGCACAGTTGTGATGGGCGTGGCCAACTCGCGAGGGGGCGGAGTCGGATGGTTCTCTGGTTCAGAATGGTGCATAAGTTCTCATTTGGGGGGTTTAAACTGAACATGGTGGCTGGGTGCCATTGGCAGCTTTTTAATTGTTGTTAGGGATGGCAGATGTTTCTTTAACCATTTCCAAAAAAAGCTTTAAGACATTTTTCAAAAAAACCTGAAATTTACAGTACTCTATTTTTGGGATGGCTAATGTTTCAAATTGTTAAAAAAGCACAAGCATCAAAACAGTTGTGCTTGTATTTTTTAACTTCACTGTTTGGGTAATCTGGCGGCCATTACCAAAACTCGAAATTTTTGTGACTGATACCAGTAATCTAAAGTCTAAACCTGAAACCTGAGGACACCCTAAACTTAAAAACTCCCCACCCTAGTCCCAGCCAAAACTAACCAGGATCATTCAGGGAGGGGTAGTTCTTTATGAGCGGCATGTACTCCGCCGATGCAACGGACATGTTGTCGTCGCTCTGTGGGAATTGAGCACATGATTGAAATAGATTGAAATCTTGGAGTGGAATGCTTTTAAGTTGCAAACATGAACTACCGTATTTCCTCGAAATACCCCCCCCTCGAAATACCCCCCCCCCCTCGAAATACCCCCCCCTCCCTCGAAATACCCCCCCTCAAAATCGGCACTATGAATTTATGGTCCGGGAAATGCATAACAGATGTTCAAAAAACCTTCCTGTGTTACGTTAGAACATCGTTTATACCATCTACATCCTTATACAAGGCTGTAAAAACTTATAAATGGTGGTTATTGTTGCATTTTTCATGTTTTTCTCGCAAAATTCTCACTCTGAAACAATCACCCCCGGGGGGTATTTCGAGGAAATACGGTATGCTATGCTATTCTGAACTCACACAATTGCAACTTTATATAGCCTTGGGCAATTGGGTTTAAAGCAAACTTTATAAGGACTGGAATAAGGACATAAAAATATTTGCTATTAAGAAGCTCAGATACCTGGCATATTAAATGAAGGCAGATTGTGTTTTTTCACAAATAGTTTTTGAATTATTTCGAATACTTTGCAATTTCTGATTTCTCACCTACCGTATTACCTTGAAATACCCCCATGGGGGTTTATTATTTCGCCAGCAAAATTTGAGGGGGATTATTAGAGAGGGTTTTTTATTATTTCGTCAGAAATTTTTGTAAGGATCGTAGTCAAAAGTAGGCATTTGCGTACCCAAAACCGGTAATAAATGTGTCCAAACGGGGTATATTTTGACATAAAAACGTAGATAGCTACACAAACTAGTCTATGTGTAGCTGCAATGCAAATTAGCAGTAACATACATCACGTACATTGCATACATCACGTATGTATTACATACATGACATGCATCATTCTGGAGGGGGGGGGGGGTATTTCGAGGGGGTTTACTATTTCCCCAGCCAATTTTGAGGGGGGTTAATTCGAGATAATACACTACATTATTGCATTTATGAAAGAATACAAAAATTTCCTCTTTGAATAAAGCATACACAAAACAACTCTAATGCAGCATATACTGTAGCAATCACATGCATTAATAGACACAGGACTTAAATTTATAAAGAGCAATTGTTCTGGCAGCCATGTACACCCATTTGTCACTGCTTCTAGCAGGCATATCCACAAAAAGCACTTCCAAAAAATGCTTTGTGCACTCACAGGTTGAGTAGATCCACCAGTGAGGCTGAACTCTCGCATCAGATCAGAGTACACCTGCTGCGCCATACAAACAGCATCTCCGGAGTTTGGCAGTCCGCCAGCCAGAATCGACCAGATACGGTAGTCTCCAAGGAGGCGGAGCCAATGTCACCTGCAAAGTGGTCAGGGTTTTTTTTGCATTCATTAATGAATATTTATTTGTGTTCGGTTTCTGTTGTAGTATGTGTTGAAAATGGGACCCCTAGTATGAAATAACCATTTGGCAGCCATGGTGTAAAGCATTGAATAGAGATGGCATTAAATTTTGTCAAGTGAAAATATGAATTTTTTGACTCATAACAGGACATTTTTAGTACTCATTTATTCATAGGACGAGTTTCAGTACCACCTTTATGATGCAATTTTAAATCTGCTTCATACACATAGATTTAAAAATATCAGTATAGAAATTAGAAATGTAACACGATTGGGACACTAAAAACTGCACATTGGGCCCCCACACACTGGATGTCAACTGAATTCATGTCAACTAAATGTCAACTGAATTTAAGTGATACTGTGATAGTTAATGTTACATCATGACACTTCATTTTCATTGTTCCTGTTACGTGTGATGCTTTTTACAAACTTCTTGTAATATTCAATTGACACTGAGTTGACGCGAATTTGCGGTGTGGGCCCATTAATTCTTCAACCCCCCCACAAACCCCTTAAAGTCAATGGGCAACTATCACTGATATCCTCCCACTCTGCAGGTGCCGTTCCACGGGTGAAGCTGA
>OZ038455.1:25590795-25761403 GCA_964036195.1 Sphaerolaimus hirsutus
GCTATGTCATTGCATGCAATCACCTGGCGTAGAATTGATTTTTCTTCAGCTGGCGTAAAATTCCAGGCGTAAAATAGAAATTTTTGAATTTCCACAATCAAATTGCAGTGACTGTGGATGATGACTCTCGGACACAATGAAGGTATTGATAAACATACTCTCCATGAAAAATTGCAGACCTGTATCATCATCCACTGTTATGTAATCAATTTTGCGATGGAATTTTACGCTGGAATTTTACGCCCGAGCTGTAATCGTAGCATTATTGATATATTAAGATACATAAATCTTCCTAGGTCAGGCGTGAGCAGGACAGCCACTTGGCGTGTGTAGTGTGGCAGTGGCGCATGCGTCATGGTTGTCCAAGTGTGTTTGCTGCCAACTGTGCACACACAATTGTGCACTGAGCGCAGTTGCTCAGAGGTATTTACTGATGGGTTGGAATAAGCATATTTATACTGTATTACATGCAGTAGTAGGTTACCTCCTATTTTTTGCTGGTCTAGACAGATAGCTGGAGCATTGTGGGGGGCCACCCCCTACTAAACCTCTGCTACAACCCACCCCATTGGTGCCACAGTGACTATGGGACTGACTGCGAGCCTCTCCCCATGCAAACGCTGCACAACTTCATTGTCCACAGGTTGCACCTCAACTGCCACTTTGACACTTTTGGTGATGCAACCCTCAGGAAAACCACTTGAACCTGTGGGGTTAGGTAACTGTGTAAGTGTTATATAAGAAATGTTGCACATGTGTTTGCTTGCATCTGTGTGGTTGCATGAATGAGTATAATTTCTCATTCAGATTGGCATTCTCATTTCTCATAATTCTCTCTCTCATTCAGATTGGCAGCCCATCTAATTCTACCCGTCGTGTAACCCCTGCAGCCAATTTTATACCTTTGAATTGAAAATTTAGATTTTATCATGTTAGTACATATTTACAAATGCAAATTGAAAATTTCTATTTGCATGTAAATGCATACATATTTAGAAATGTAACAAGTGCTGGAATTGTTTTATATGTATTTACATGTGAATCAAAATTTTCAATTATATATACATAATGAACCCACCGCCACCCATCCCCTGTCACTCATGCCCACTGCACATCTGGGGGAGGCATAGATGAGCAGCAGGTATATATGGGCAGCAGGTAGAATTAGATGGGCAGAAAGTCTGGATGAGCAATGGGTCTAGACAACTACTAAGCCTACACCTATTTTTCAGCATAGCATCAAACACCTCACTAAAATGCCTTGACAACAAAATGCCACACAAATCCTACCTGTGGCACCACAGTGCTGACAATTCTGCTACCACCGGGGCCCACAGCTTGCACATCACGCCTGACCCTGGCCACCAGGGCAAAATACTGTGGAAAGTCACTAGTCACAATGCGAGCAATCTTTGTTGTCTCCACATCCTGCACTTGGGACAGCTCCTCTGTGCTGAAAGAGTCCTAATGGGGGAGTGGTTGGTGCACAGAATAATACACAGAAGTCAGAAATTTCAACAAATTTTGGAAACTGACATCTTGTTTTGAACACATTCTAGTTTTTTTTGCAATGAATAATTTCCATCAACAGCAGCAGATGGTGATCTAGAATGCACCCAAAGCTGATCTTCAATTTCAGAATTTTGGCTGTAGAAAACATATACCTTGGTATTTACACGGGACCCAAACATGCTTCAGTTCCATGTAAATACACCTTAATTGACTGAGTTCAAAAGTTTCTTTCATTTCAACCAACCCGCTGTGCATCTTCAGTGTCCTCCAGCTTGTGTTCTGTCCAATTCTCCCCATCATCAAGGCGCAGAATTACAATTTCCCTTTGCCCACCCCTCAGAGAGGCAGAATGGGGCACCTCCAAAATAACAGGGCTGGGAAAGTGGGCACCAGCTGGAGTCATTTCCAAAATGGGACTGGCCAAAACCTCACCCTCGCACAGTGGTGGCGGGTTGGCAAGTTTGCTGACTCGCAGGTACCTGTGCGGAGACAGGCAGCTGATTGAAACATACCGCTTTTGCATGGAATACCCCCAGTCCAAGGGGGTTTATTATTTCAACAGAAATTTTCATGAAGGGTTATATTAAGTAAAGAAGAGGCTTTTACATACCCAAAACTGGTAATAAACGTGACAAAACAGGATATATTTGGACATAAATATAAATACATTTTTTCTCAGCTCACTCAGGCATGGGGGGTTAGCATTTAATAAATCACTAGGAGATTTATACTTGAAAAATCTCAGAAAATAAAAGATTTTCTTAGATTTATATTTTCTTTTTGAGTTATTTCCTGGGATTTCTAAAAATATCAGAAAATCTCTCAAATTCTGATATTTATATTTAGGCGCCTTTTACACTGTGATGACTGTGACGACAAAAAATGCAATTTTTCAGCCAATTTTGTGGGATGTATATGAAATATTTTACATGTGTGAAGCCTCACATTTTTGTTGTCACAGTAGTCACAGTGTAAACGCTGTATAAGAATAAAATAAAATAAAATGGAAAATTTCAAAATAAAAATAAAAATTGTAAAAAATTTTTTGTCATCACAGTGTAAACACTGTCTTATTGTTTTTCCAGGTTGAGAGAGATAAAATTATATTTATTTCTTGAGAGATTTTCTGAGATTATATTTTATTCTATTTTTTTTAAATTTATTATTTTTTTCAATACTAATGGGGGTATTTCGAGGAAGTGCAGTCAATTCAGGGGGGGGGGGGGTAATTCAAGGAGATATGGTCTTATAGACAGTTTAAATTTCAAGGAGTTTAGCAAGTTTAACAGGAACATTTTAATTTAACAGTCCGGGCTGAGCGAGCCGCCACACAAAAAAACTGAGGTTCTTTACACAACCCATAAAACATTTGCCCAGCCACCTGCAGGTAATCCTCATTGGCTGCTTGGGCACAATGATCCTGAGACTGCCAGCCCTGCAGCTGCTCCCTGGCACAGTGGTGCTTTGCATGGCCAACTCTCGAGGGGGTGCACTGGGAGTCTTCTCTGGTTCTAGGGGGTGCATAAGGATCATGTTTAGGGGGCATAAAGCTAGTGAGGGTGGCTGGAGTCAGAATGTTTTATGTTAATATTAAACATAGCCAATGTTTAGTTCAAAGGTTTTTTGAAACAGACATTGAAACCATTTTATTTATTTATGGTAATCATATTATTATTATTAACTAATAATAACTGAGAATTCTATTACCTGAACTTGACATTTAGACCTGAAAACTTTACTTGATACACAACCTCAATACCCAAACCCAATACCCACAAAATACCCAATACCCACAAAAACTGAAACCTGACAACCAATCTGAACTCTTTGAACCTGATACCCAACCCAAAAATTATAAAATTGTCAACCTGAGTCCTAGGGGTCTCGAATGGGGGGGGGGTTGGGCCCCTATCTATTCTATCTAGCTATCTATCTATTCCGGAGGCCGCACAGCTATCTATCTATCCTGTAAGCAACATTTTGGGCCACTACCCCTTAACCCCCCCCAAATCGCTCAGCTATCTACCTATCAGGAGCACTTTTTGAGAAATTATACCCCAATTTTCACTCAAAATCACTATTTTTCATACCTTTTTATACATTTTCACCTCCAAAATACTAGTTGTTGTTCCTATTTACCTATTTTCAGCTATTTTTAGTACTATATGCTCTTGTATACCCATTTTGTGCTCTTTTACACCTACTTTTAGCGATTTTTCTCCCTTTTCTTCCTTCTACACCCTGAAATAGCCTATATATTGAACCAACACAACCCCCCCCCCAATTTTTTTCCAGCTATCTATCTATCCCGAAGGCCGCTCAGCTATCTATCCAACCACTCGGAGGGTCAAAATTCAAGATACCCCTGCTGAGTCCTGATCACAACTAACCGGGATCATCTAGGGAGGGGTACTTGATGAGTGCAATGTACTCTGCCGATGCAATGGACATGTTGTCATAGCTCTGCGGGAATTGAGCACTTTATTGGAATGGATTGAATTAATTGATGCAAACTACGACATGGACAAAACATCAATCACCAATATATTCAGTGGCCCATCATCAGTGAAGCTTGCTTATCTATTGTAACTGCTGTACTAGTGTTTGAAAAATCTACGAAGTTCTAAAAAAAAATTGAATTAAAAAGTTCAAACACTAGTTCAAATTGCTCACTAGTGTTTGAAAAATTATAAATTATGTCAAAAATTAGCCAAAACATTGCAGAAATGAAACTCATTCTGCATCCGTTGTCAGCACTGCCAAAATGTTTCACTTTCATCATACCACTGCTCATTGTGCTATGTGGCAGAGTGTACAGCAGGTGGGGTGAGGGCATGGTGTGTCAAACATCTTTGTGGCTATGGCCGCGACCCACAAGATTCACTTGCACAGAGAGCGTACTTGCACTGAAACACCGCCCCCCCTCCCACAGGCATTTGCCATTGCCTCTAGCAGGCATTTCCACAAAAAGCACTTCCAAACAATGCCTCTGCACTCACAGGTTGAGCAGATCCATTAGTGAGGCTGAGCTCTCGCATTAAATCAGAGTACACCTGCTGCGCCATGCGAACAGCATCTCCAGGAGTTTGGCAGTCCACCAGCCAGAATCGACCAGATACAGTAGTCTCCAAGAAGGCGGAGCCAATGTCACCTGCAAGGTGGCTGTTATTTCACATTTATAAATGAATATTGATTTGTATTCCACATTGCCCCAGTCTCTGTTTCAAAACATCACGCACTAACATAGTTTAATTCTTCAAACTCTCCCCCCCCCACACAAACCACTAATCGCCGACGGGAACTCGTCGGTGACATCCTCCCACTGGGTGGGCGCCGTGCCGCGGCTGATGCTGAACAGCACGCGCTCGGTGGACATGTCGTCGGCCGACACGCTGCACAGCAGCGAGCAGCAGCCCCTGTTCTGCTCGTCGCGCTGAGTGCACCTTTGCGGCCGCGGGATGCACAGGGTGATCGGCTTGTGAAACTTGCGCGAGGAATAGACCCCGGCCGGGTTTCTATGAGGCGGAATTGGGGGTCCGGGTGGTTCGGTTTGTGGGGAAATGGATAGCGGAATGACACCTGGGATAAATGAATAACATATTTTTTTGAAATACCCCCTGGAGGCAGTCCCAGAACCTGTAAAAGACCTTGTACAGTGTAAAAGACCCTGTAAAATGTCATGTGTCACGTAAATCACACTGTGAAATGTCATGTGTCATGTAAACAATTATGTCAAGTGCCATCTGTGTCCAAATTTTATGTAAGATTTGGATATGATCAAAGAAGATTTGAATACACATGACACTTTAAAGGGTCTTTTACATGACATTTGACAATTTCAGGGTATTTTACACTTTACAGGTTCTTTTACACTTGGCACCTGGGCTGGGGGTGATTGTTTGATTGATATAACAATAAGCACCATGTATAAGAGTCTATAGACCTTTTTAAATATGTAGATGGTATAAAACCTGTTTTAATGTAACACAGTTATTGTTTTTAACATGTGTTCCGCATTGCCCAGATCACAAACTGCAGCTTTGGTGAGTTACATTCATGATGGCCATGTTGAGGGGGACATTTCGAGTGGTGTATTGCGAGGAAATATGGTAGATAGCTGGAGCATTGTGGCGGGGGCCACCCTCCCTACAAGACCCCAGCTACAACCCACCCCATTGGTGCAACAGTGACTATGGGACTGACTGCGAGCCTGTCCCCATGCAAATGCTGCACAAGTTCATTGGCCACAGGTTGCACCTCAACTGCCACTTTGACAGTTTTGGTGATGCAACCCTCAGGGAAAACCACTTGAACCTGTGGGGTTAGGTAACTGTGTAAGGAACATTGCACATGTGTTTGCTTTGGTCATTGTGGCATTGCACATTAGTGCCAAGTAAATTTCTTGATTTACCATTGTTTGAAGTTATCAGGTTTAAATGAAATACACTGATAAATCATTAATAACAGGTCAGCATGCAGTTGAACATTAAAAAAAGACCACCCAAATTCTACCTGTGGGGCCACAGTGCTGGCAATTGTGCCGCCACCAGGGCCCAGGGCAAGCACATCATGCCTGATCCTGGTGACCAGGGCAAAGTAGTGTGGAAAGTCACAAGTAAGGATGCGAGTGATGCTTGTAGTGTCCACATCCTGCAGTTGGGACAGCTCCTGTGGGCTGAAGGAGTCCTGTTTGGGGGGTAGGGTGGTATGTGTGCAGAATCATTTTCATCATTTTGCAGTTGGTAATTTTTACATACTGACAAAGGAGAAACTGATAAAGCTTGCTTTGAACACATTTGAGTTTACTGGAATGAATTTATTTCCATCCACAGTATTAGACAGTGAAAGCCAATTTCAGAAATTTCAACCACAAACTACCCAGCGTACATGGCGCTCATGCATAGTGTATTAATACAAACCAAAAATGTATTAATCGTTTCAATAACCCTGTGCCTCTCTAGTACTCTACCAATAAATCTCACTCTGCAAATGGTAGTGGTCTGCAAGAACACTCAAGTATGGGGAGCGATTACATGCACATTATCGCAGCCGCGGCAGGGGGGGGGGGCGAGCTTATGTGTGTTTGCTGCAGAGACAGCGAGGGGGGGGGCAGTGCACTTGTGGTTGTGTCAGGATAATCGGCAGCATTGTGACCTTCTTGTTGCGGAGCCAGCTGGTCCAGCAACAAAGGCACACTGCCACCCCTTATTCCAGTGCCAGACCATGTCGGCCATCGTCTTTTAGTATTATTATTATGCCCATTCTTCCCCACGAAGCCGCTGCGCCAATGTACATGTGATCACCCACTCCCCCCTCGTATAATTACAGGTAGCGTGTCAACTTTCCATTTTCCATTTCTGTTTTCCAGCTGTTGTTTTTTTACCATTTCAATTTCGTTTTTTTTCTGGCTCATTCTCCATTTTCCGGTGGAATTTTCAGTTTTTTTCCTGCTTTTTTTTCATTTTCTGGCTCAATCTGTCTGCCTTTTTTCATTTTCCAGTTCAATTTTCTGTTTTTCCACATCATTTTCACTTTTTCCGGCTCAACTTTCCATTTTCAATTTTCTGGCATTTCATTTTTCCATTTTCTTGCAAGTGTAAAAAAATTGTTTCATTTTCTGGTAAGAGCAGACTTTTTTACCATTACCATTTTCCATAAAAGAAAAACTTTTTTCAGACCACTGCCATTTGCAGAGCAAGTTTGTTGGTACATACAGTTCTGGCCTTTTCAACCAACCTGCAGCACATCTTCAGCAGCCTCCAAATTGTGTTCTGTCCAATTCTGCCCATCATCATGGCGCAGAATTACAATTTCCCTTTGCCCACCCCTCAGAGAGGCAGAATGGGGCACCTCCAAAATAACAGGGCTGGGAAAGTTGATGCCAGCTGGAGTCATTTCCAGAATGGGACAGGCCAAAACCTCACCCTCACAAAGTTCTGGGTTGGCAAGTTTGCTGACGCGCAGGTACCTGTGTTGGATACAGCTGATTGAAATAAGTGAGTATTACCTTATATCCTTGAATAAAAAAATTCAAAAATTCGCTTATTCTCTAATTAACACCAATTAACACCCATTAATCCAATAGATGGATGACAAAAAATTCACTTTTTGGAACTTTTTTATCAGACACTTGAAGAGCTGGTTTACAATACTTCAAAGGGAAGGGTTTAATGTTTAAAGTTATGTAAAGAACCATACCTCTAAAATGCCTGCATTGCAAAATTTACTCAGGGCGAATTGTATGACATCATAATGACATCATCGCAGGAACAAAAATTTACAACATTTACACTTTGAAATTCCCCCCAAGTAAATTTTGCAATGCAGGCATTTTAGAGGTATGGTTCTTTACATAACTTTAAACATCAAACCATTCCCTTTAAAGTATTGTAAACCAGCTCTTCAAGTGTCTATTAAAAAAGTTCCAAAAAGTGAATTTTTTGTCATCCATCTATTGGGGAGTGGTGTTTTTTAGAGAATAAGCGAATTTTTGAGAAATTTTTCACATTTATCTCACATTATTGAATAGTGTAAAGTAGGGGAGTGGTGTTGGTAAAACATCCCCAAAATTTATACCCCTCCCACAGCTCAGAAATCAGCGGGTGCCGGACCTGCTGTGGGACACCAAAAAAGCCACAAAAAAATTTGCACTTAGGGCGACCCACCCTGAGAGGGGTTGCCGCAACCCCCCAAATTCATGCGAAGTAGAGGGGGGTTGCGCCAATATCTCCCCCAAGTTTCAGCCTCATGGGCGCCTAGAACTGGGGATGGGATATAAGAAGTAAAATCAAAAAATGGCTGCCGGACGTGACCGGGAAGGTGTTTAGAAGTCAATGGTCTAAACGGTTTTCGTATGACTGCATATATTCATACTTGGCACAAGTCCAAGTTTTCGTTTGTGAGAATGTTACCGAGAAAGAAAGATGCAGAATTTCCATCTGCATCACAAATAATGGCTGTGGTATGCAATTAAGCGATAGCAAACGGTCGCTAATGGCGACCCAAATACCAGTTGACACTTGTGTTGACTTAATTGCATTGCGTGACCATTATCTGCGACGCGTATGGAAATCTTGCGTCTTTTACTCTAGTACGTATAAAACGCAAATGGTAACTTCGAGGTGAGCCAAATTCATATGTACTTTTTTGGATGAATTTTCGTCGGCACTGCGATGATAAAATCCCACCTGAGACCTTACAATCCGACTTTCTATAACGATTTTTCTATCAAACTCGTTCAAATATCGTTCTCGCATAAAAAGTCGGATTGAATACAATGTATCATGAACCGAATGGAATCCGTCCATTCAAGTTCTAATTAAAAAACATTTGTAATTGGTAATGAAGGGTCGAATCACTGACTCGTTTCATGTCCGCCAAGTTTATTTAAATGGGGGCTGGGGATGGCGCTTTTTAAAAGCACACGTTGGTGTCAGATTTTTTGAAATCAAAATGCAAAATTTCTGGTATTTTGCAATTTTTATGAAAAAGCATGCAATTTCACTTACAGATTGACAGTGAAGGTTGTTGTCATTGGTTTTATGGCTTTTTTACTGGTATAAAAAAGTAAACAAAACGATTTTTATGTACAATTAACTGCTTATAATGCTATCCCATGACTCGACAGTTATAATATTATCACGATAGATATTATGTGAGACTTCACATAACCAGTTTTCTGTACAACCCCTGTTGGACCATCTTGAAAAAATCATATTTCAATTTGAAAATATGACTAAAAAGCATGACTAAAAAGTATTTTTTCCTACCCTAATAGGGGCAATTTAACAGTGGGCATTCTAATAATTAAATATTCCAGTTAACAGTTGGTTTTATCAACCACCACACAAAACTTGAGGTTGCCTGCACAAGTCATTAAAAAAACCCAGTCACCTGCAGGTAAGCCTCATAGGCTCCGGTGCCTTTCCAGTAGGCACAAAAATCCTCACATCACTGTGCCTAACTCCACCCTCGGAGGCCGCCATCAATGTAATTGGGATGTGATTAGTTTGGTGGTCATTTGGTAGGGGTCGCAACTTGCAACTGTCGTTTTTGGTTACTTTTTGAGATTTTTAGTTCGGAATTCCGCTATATTCTGAGTTTTCTTTATGGCGGCTGCTTAAGTGACATTGTGCACTGCTGTTCGATGCTGTTTAACCAATAAGCATATCATTGTCAAATATCGAAGTGATGGCACAGTGAAAATACGAATAGTAAGAATCATATATAATGTTATCGGAGCTGAAAAGACCAAATTACCGGCAAAATTACCCTTCGAGGATATACGGTAGGCCAAAATGCGCGTGGAATGATATAAGAAAGTGAATGCCCCAATATATGATACCGTATTTCCTCGAAATACCCCCCGGCAGGCTGATTGTTTTAGAGTGAGAATTTTGAGGGGAGTTAAATGACATTTTTGAGGGGGGGGGGCATTTCAAGGGGGGGGGCATTGTTGTCTGTAACGTATGCAGACGTTGAAAAATACAACAATAATCACTATGTTCAAGAGCCTATAGACTTATATAGGTATGTAGATGGTATAAAACAGGTTCTAACGTAACACAGTCATTGTTTTTAAGGTGTGTTCTGCATCTGCATGGTCTGGATCACAAACCGTACCTATTATCATTTGCGTTCTCTTTACACTCAATTTGGGGGGGGGGTTTATAAATTCAGGGCCCATTTTGAGGGGGGTGTATTTCGAGAAGATACGGTAACAAATAAGTCTCAAATAAAAGCATTCTCCTTTCTCGCGGCAGCACGGCACCAACGAAACGCAAGTATTAGTTTCCTGAATTTGCACTGAAAACTGCAGCCCCCGTGGTGTTGGCGCCAGCGCCAAGGTCGCATGGCGCGCACGCCAAGAAAATGGCAAAGCGTTACGCGATTTGAGGTGATGTATCTAGTAGGAATTTCAAAGTGAAAGTGCACTTACTCCCACCATTTTTTTTTCTTTTTCGTGGTGAACAAGTTTTGGATACCCCGCAAGTTAAACGAAACGGGTCACGTATGGAATCTCGACCTGTGTCCAAGTTACCAGCCGCGTATTTTACGAACGAGAGTGAAAGCTCGAAATATGCACACAATTGCTAAAACTTGCTCCATTTTGCTAATTTTCACGTTCATGATCGCTATTTTCGTCTTTATACATTGTTATATACCTACTTTCAGCCTATTTTATATTTATTTATAGTGACTTCTAAATTTTTGGATACATGCCAAGTTGCTACACGGGGTATCTGCGAGTTAAACTGCAGCTTTAAAACACAAATTTCAGTAAAAAGTTTAAGTATCTCGTTTTTGAAAAGGTGCTCAGTAAAATGTTCCGAAGGGAACTCAACTTTACTCGTTGTCATGTTACGAGTGATAGATAATTAATTACATTACCTAAGATTTGAAAACTGTGGAAATTGTCACAAGTTAGGCGATAAAATTTACTACAAACAAGTTTTATCAACATGCATAAATATAACAAACATTATTTGATTGGAAGCAACTGAGATCATAAATATTTATTCCGTATACTCAGTGGACCGAAAAGTATGCACCCAAAATTACTTATGTCTTAGTCGATAACGCGCGAGCAGGATACTTATGTAGGTATGCACTTTCACAAAAAATACCTTAAAAGAAAAGGGTGAAGTCGAGCAATCCAACATGTTTCGTGTCAGCAATTATTATTTTTTTTGGAATACCGTATATCATTGAATAAGACCCCTCCCTTGAAAACCTCCCCCCCTGTTCGCCAGGTGAGAAAAAATAACTCCCCACTAGTGATGGAAAGGCACCGGGGCACCGGTGCCCCGGTGCCGGGCACCGAAGCGCACCAGCACCGGTGCTGGTGCGGTGCCATTTTTCGAGGGTGCCTTTAGGTGCTAGCACCAGGGCCAAAGTAAAAGGCACCGGGAAAAGCACCGGCATCCCCATTGGCTGTAAAATTTTGCCCACAACATTTGTTTTTTTTGTATTAAAAAATCTACCCAACTGTCTATTTGAAAATACCTCCCATCAAATATACTGTGACATCTTCCATACCCCACCTGAATAGGGAACCAAAACTTGCAAGGTATTTTTTATCATAAATATAATACTGATTTCACTATTTTATTCATAATTTGTTGTCAGTTTGACAAAATATAGGTAGTTAAATTGTATGTGCTGCATCGACTGCGGTCAGTACGTGACACTTACTATGTGTATTGCAGCATATAAATTATTTCAACTATTATTTTAAGCATTCTAATCGATACATTAAAGGGTTCGCCACATAATTCTGATCATTTTAAGTGCTCAATCATCAAAATCGGTAGAGTATTCGTGAAAATATGCATTTCCGAAGTTGCAGCCTCTATGAAAATACCCAATAAATACTTCGGAACCTCCAGCCCGGTGCGGTGCCTTTCGGTGCTAGCACCGGCAACCGGTCGGTGCCCCAGGGTGCCGGTGCTATTTTTTTCCAAATGGCACCGGTGCCGGTGCGGTGCGGTGCCATTTTTTCCGGTGCCTTTTCCATCACTACTCCCCACAATTGTTTATTCGATGTTTATCCACAACGTGTATTTGAATGATTTGGATGCTGATGAACACGAATTTTAGAATGGACCCTCGCTTTTGTTGTTGTTGAACTGTTAAATACATTGATTACATGAGTTGACAGAATGCATTCATACAATGAAAAAGTGAAAGTTTGAGGAAAAAATAACTCCTCCTCCTGGATAACACCCCCCCCCTTGAATAACTCCCCTTGTAAAAACTCCCATGGGGTCTTATTTGAGGAAATACGGTACTTTAAATTTTTTAATGATGACGTCATGATTGAGTGTGTCATTCAGAAAAATGCATAGACTAGAATCCACGGAGTATACTAGAAATGAAAATGTTATCGGCAAACAAATAGGTTAATAAATATTTACACATATCTATGTATTTATGCTGTACAAAATGCAGCACATTGGTTATCTCATTTATAAAATTATACTCAAAAAATATCTAGTAAACGTTATACTAAAAGTATTAAAGTATCGTGCATGTTAAGAACACAAATAATTAGCATACTTTATTAAAAATATGGAATGAGGAATGTTTGAGAAAATTGATGTGTATGTTGGTGTCTGATTATCCAAGTTTCGGTGTACGTTTAGTGTATTTACGTTTTTTCGACAGATGCGAAAAACATCTGACCACCCAGTTTCTGCCGTAAATATTTGGAAAAATTGCATGACTCATATATTTGGTATCTACCTATTCAATAATGCTAAGACATTTTAGTCACGATAATCTGCTTAAAGGTGGATCTACAACACACCGACAGATAAAAGCTTTAACAATAAATTTAATCTGAACGTAATGCCAACACACACACTAGTTTACAAACATGAAATAGTCGACCATTTTGGTAAACTGTTTTGACAAACCAGTACGAAACACTGTACAGAGTTGTATGGTGTTTCGTACAGTTTTGTCAAAACAGTTTACCAAAATGGTCAGACATTTCATGTTGGTAAACTAGTGTGTGTGTGTGTGGGCCCATTACAAATACGCAAGAACAGTTACATATATGAATTGCTAAATTGGCACGTTGAAAGAACAAACCGAAATCTAGGTAAATCGTGTCCGAAACTTTCCACGCGTCAATTCAGGGATCGATAAATATCTCTAAGAGTTCTTCTGTATTTGTCATTTGTCGAGACTGAGATTGTGATTTCACATTTTACTTGTCGTTATGCTGTAACTTCACCTTTAACCATTTATGCCTTAACTTAGGTAGTTGAAAAAATATAGATTGCATTTTTTCCTCTTTCTGCGGAAAAAGATTGTGATTTTGAATATTTTATCATTAAATATATATTGGTGCAAATTTACTGAAACTTGGCCATCAGGGTGAACAGGCACCTGTAAACATGAAAAACGCTTTTTTATCAGAACGATTATTGGGGCGAGTACTCTCATAGTTTATGCGGTGTTTACAAGAAAAATTAGCGGTGAAAAAATATTGAAGTTTCATATTTCAAGGCAAAAGTTCCTTATTTGTGAAAAAGGCCGTGAAGTATACGCACAACCTGAGTATAAATACACACATACCAAGTTTCAGATAATTTGTGCTTGTTGCTCATAAAATTTATGTTGTCGCCCTTGTCGCAGATCAGCCAACAAAAGATTTTTTAAACTTTTGTAACTTATGAGCAGCACGTACAAATTATCTGAAACTTGGCACGTAATTTTTTGCTCTCATGTAAACTTCAATGTTTTTCTCACAAATACAGCACTTTTTCCTTGAAATATGAAACTTTACAACAAAAAATTATCCTTGTAATATTAAACTTTACAAAAAATTTTTTCCTGTAAACACCGCCTTAGATACATAGGTAGGTAAATAGAAACGTATCTAAAATATCTTAAAATACCATACATTCTACATTTAGGTATCTAAAAAATAAAGGGATTTTGAACTTCCTGCATTAAAAAGTATTTGCTGAAACAAAATCTAAAAACAGGTAAGAGCATCTATGGACTGTAAGTGCATTTGGGTTGAACAAACCCTGGACTCCACTAATATTCTAAAAATCTTTCACAGTGAACTTAGCAGAAATAGGTATGCAGTGAAACAATTTTAGTACTTGCTATTTTTGCCATCGATTTTTATAGCAATAAATACGTCCGAAAACTTTGCCCAACGTAAAGGTTACAGCATAACGACAAATAAACGGTGAAACGTTAAAAAGTCACTGAAAAATTCATTATTTCAATGCTTTTTATTAAAAAAATTTGTCCAAAAATCGACTTTTCTCCAAAGCTGGAGAGCTAATATTATTATTATTATTATGGTGTTATTTTGAATGAAAAACGTACGATGGAAAATGGCCTGCCAACAAATCAATTTCACGTTGACGAATTTGTCGATCGTGATTGCATTGGGTTTTGAATAAGAATTTTGTTTAAAGAATTTGGAAAACATGAAAAAAATGAATTTTTCGGTCAAATTTTTTACGCTTCACAATCTATTTTTCGTTATGTTGTAACTCCAACTCGAGATGTTGACCCGGAAAGTTACGACTAAAAACCTCCTTTGTATGATAAAACGTAAAAATAATGTTTTATCATTCTCGTATTATCCTACATTATATACCCTTATTAATCAGATGTCAATAGCAAGCACCATAGTGAGCATTGAAATCTATTTTTTATTTTAGTAGGGTTGGGGCGTATCGATTATCCAGATCGAATATCGACAGAAATGCTCTTGAAAATACTGAATACCGACAAATTGATTTTTTTTTGCAAATCGCTTTTTTCAACTCGAATATTGAATATCAACATTCGAAGTGATATCGTCCCAACCCTACATACCGTAATTGCTTGAATAATTTCCATAGATAACGTTTATTTTATTATCAGACATTTTTCAGGGGGGGGGGCTATTCAAGGGAGGCATTATTACTTCACTAAAATGTTCAAGCATCGTTCTATGAACTCATTTAACGAAATATGCTGTATTACGACGATAACATAAATCATTTCGTTAAAATTGGACGGAATAAATGGATCAAATCGCTGAAGGGGGAAAATAATTGTTTCCCCACTCTTAAAGGGGGGGGCCCATTCAAGCAAATACAGTATAATACACATATAAATCTACTCCAATAGCATCCCCTACCCACAAAAACTCTCCCTTCCCCCACCCCACTGGGTAACGGCAGCGGCCAGGGCGACCAGGCCGAGCAAGTTGGCACTGAGCCAAGTGCGCTGGGCGAGCTTGCCGGGCGCGCCGGCGCTGTGCAGTCTCCTGCTGACGGCCGCGTTGCACCGGTCCGAGTGGCAGCCGCACAGCTGCGCCATGTCGTTAGAGTCGCTCGCTATGGGGGTGGGGGTGGAGGTTTTGTAGTGTGGGGGGTTGAGCAGGGGGTATCTGAACCGGGAAGTCCCACGGGTCCCAACTATCTGAATTCCCACGGGGGGGGGGGGGGTCGAAATATATACAAGACCCCAAGAGGGTTCAAATGGGACTCTGATCCCGATTCTCGAAAAATTCCACGATTTTGAGGTCCCGATACTGAAATTTTTAAATCTCAAGATGTTTAAAATCGCAAGTCCGATCCCGATCCCAAAATCTCAAAAAGCCAATCCCGAGCCCGATCCCGAAAAGTCTATATCATTGGCACCCCAAACACCCCCATATCAGAGGCAGGGGGGTTCACACAAAAGCCATGTATAAAGTGTAAAGTTAAGTGTCAAATGTCAATTGTCATGCAAAGTGTCAAATGTAAAGTCAAATGCAAAGTCAAATGTCAATTGTCATGCAAAGTGTCAAATGCATTTGACACTTTACTTTCCACTTCACAGGGCTTGAGACTGCCACCAGAGCGTGGCTCACCGGCCAAGGCGGCCGAGTCGGCGCCGCGTCTGAACAGGTCCTTGATCCTGACGCGCACGCAGGTGGACTTGAGCGCCAGTCTGCGCACCGTGCTGATGTTGTGGTTGAGGATGTCGCCGATGCAGCCGCGCATGTAGCCCTCGTGCCGCCGCCCTGCGCACAGGGCTGGTGGGTACTTTTACGTTTACTTTCTTCATTGTAAACGGTACTTTTTCATTGTAAACGTAACCGTATTTACTCAGTGGTCGAGTACACGTATTCTCCGAGTGAACGTCCTCGAATAAGACCCCAGGCTCAGGGGAGTTACTATTGCGTCAGAAGTTTTGGAGGGGGGAGTTATTCAAGGGGAGGAGTTATTTTTTCCGCAAAACTTTCACTTTATCCATTGTATGAATGCATTGCATCAACTCATCTAATCCAGGTATTTAACAGTTAAACAACAACCAAAACAAAGTATTCATGCTATAATTTGTGTTCATCAGCATCTGAATTATTCAAATACACATTGTGGATTCACATACCAAATACCCAAGGGGGAGTTATTCAAGGAGAGGAGTCATTTTTCCTCACCTGGCCATCAGCGGTGAGAGTTATTCAAGGAGGGATGCTATTCAAGCAGGGAGGTCTTATTCAAGCATATACGGTAAATACGTTTGCAAGCACTACACGGCAGCGTAGCAATGCCAACAAACTAACCGCCGATCTTGTCGTCGACCCTGAGCACGACGCACATGTCGGTGCAGTTTCTGGTGGGCAGCCTGCGCGCGTCCAGCGTGGCCCGGTCGCACGCGTCGCTGAACGCGCCCGGCCGCTTGTACATGGAGCTGATGTGCTCGAACTGCGCCTGCAGGTAGCTCGACATGCAGCTGTGGCACACCAGAGGGAACGCTGCGGGGGGGTGGCAGTTAGGGTTGGGAAACCGAACCGAGAACTGAGGACTATTTTGGAACCGAGAACCGAACCGAGCTTGAGAACCGAACCGGAACCGAGCTCAATATCCGAAAGAACCAAAATTTTGTATTTTGTGTCACTCGATGAGTATTTAATTGGCACGCGGCGCGCTTAGGCGCCGATTTTCTACATTGCCTAGTCGCTCAAATTTAAGCTCATTTCATACAGCGTCTAGTCGTTGACATTCTGTCTATGCTTTTTACTCAATTGTTCATTTAACATCTTATGAGGGTATTTTACTGATGCAGTGTCCTGTCATGTCACGTTTTATAATTTCGATAACGCGTTCTATCGACCACAAGTAGCGTGCCAACTTTCCGTTTTCCGGCAACTGCAAAATAATTTCCGTTTTCCGTTTTCTGGCAAGTGCAAAAAAATTCCGTTACCGTTTTCTGTAATTATTTCTTTGTTGACACCCAAATCACAACAATTATCTAGGAACACTCTTAAATTTAAATGTAATCAAATGACATAATAATCATCCGGTTAAATGAAGGAGTGAGTGAAAAACACAAAAAAATGTCACAGCGGAGTAAATAAATACGCAATGTCTTCAGGTGCCAGTTCCGCAAATTGAGAAGTGAGAATTAAAATGTGCGAAGTGAATTGAGACGAAAATTGGCAAAAGCGAAGTGAAATGGCAAGTAAATTGGCAAAAGCGAAGAAAAGAAAAAAAGTAATTTCCCCTCGCTTTTGCCAATCTCCTTCTCAATTCACTTCTCACTTCTCATTTCACTTCTCATCTGCCATTTCACTTCTCACTTCTCAATTTCCGGCCCTGGCTACCGAAAGCGGCACCCTCACTGGCGCCCGCCTCCAATCTCCACACTCGATCGGCGCCCAGCTGCCACGCGGTGGGCACCTTGTGCCGCTCGCCGGGCGTGTGCACCCGGTGCACCCCGTCGGCGCGGCCGTACAGCACGTCGGGCCGGCGGGCGTCGGCGCTGCCGCGCACGGGCGAGTCGGTCAGGTTGGCCAACAGGTAGGACAGCGACTTGAGCATGCCGTCGGCGCCCGCGCCCGCGCTCTAGTGTGGGCAGCGATTGGGCACCGAGTGGGAGGTACCGATGGGTAACTATACGCACCGTAAGGCCGGAATTAGAACTCAGCGTCGATTCGACGTGAAATGATGACGTGAAATGACGTCGTGAAATTAATTACACGAGTGTATTGCAAGCAGCAGTCTGACGTGAAATGTCAAGTTGTTCCCTGACACTGTGACGTGAAATGATGATGACGTGAAATGATAAAAATTGAATTTTTCAATTCGCTCTAGTTGTGGCTGATAACACTCAGTATTGGACACGATTAAGGTATTGATTCATATATTATCCTTAGAAAATTGTAGACCCGTAGCATGCTCCACACTCGTGTAATTAATTTCACGACGACATTTCACGTCATCATTTCACGTCGAATCGACGCTGAGCTCTAATTCCCGCTTAACGATGGCAAAGGGAAATTGGTTTTTGAATTTCCGAATTTTTGACTTGTTGAATTTTTAACTTCACCCCGGGAAAAACACTTAAAAATCGAGTATTTTTGGCTGAAAATGCGTAGAGAATGCGGAAACACAACTTAAAAACACCAATTTCTCAAGGATCTAGTAAAATCGGCAGAACAAAAATTGTGAAATTGTGAATTTGTGAAAATGTGTCTGCGGTAACAGGTTGGACTGGAAGGTTGCCAAACATCAAGATGTATTCAAATTTCAGCAGAACAATTCGAAAATCCAGTAATTTAGTGGAATAAATTCGAACATTCAAAAACTTTTTTTTTTGGAAAAAAATCGAAGTCCGACAGGTCAATTTAGAAAATAAAAAAAACACTTGAAAATTGAGAGACTTTTTCCGGGGGCTTTGCCACCGTTAGGTTACCCTTTCAGAACGCACCAGAATACTGATGGCGATCAAAAGGTGCGTAGCCAGCGATTTGAACTGATGCGATATATTCCATTGAATGGCAGGCATAATAATGAAATGATATAAATATTTTAGTGATGGTCAATAAATCATTGTGTTTCAGTACTTTGTCTGTATCGGAATTGATAAAAAAATATATAACGCCGGGTCTTGCACACAAAATTTCGCTGGGAGCATACGCCAATGTCGTGGTTTAGATAAGTGTTTTTTTTCAAAAGCTAATTATCAAGTTAAAGTGATATGTAAGTAGCCAGATGTAAGATGAAACATTTATTGCACTTTGCTTGTTGCAAATTTACAAGTTAGGGAAGTGGTATGAATGTGTAAAAATGAATAATTTCGAGGAAAATGTATCGCACAGCAGCGAACACGGCAATAATGGGTGACTTTGAGAATTTGAAATTAAATAAAATCTCAGAAAATCACTCAAAATGTAAGTAAATATAATAAAATCTCTCAAACAACCCCGAGAAAAATATAAAAATATATAAGTGCGATACTTAAAAATATATTGTCTGATATACCTATTTTTTAAATCTATATTTTTAGATTCGCAGAAATACGGTACCTACATTGTTTTCGCGAAAGTCAGACAAATAAATCAGGAAAACAGCTGGACACGAGGCGTCTGACTTAATTTTTTAGCTGAAATGACTTAACCAGTTTCCGAACAAAAAACTGTGACCGAGAATTCCGAGTGAATCCTAGAGCACGCGACGCAGCGAAGGGAACTTATCGCGGTCGGAGGGCAGAGATCCCGGTGCCAGTCCCAAGCACTTTAAAGTGTCAAGTGACAAATGTCATGACAATGTCATACAAATTTGTCAATTGTTATGCAAAGTGTCAGACAAATTGTCAATTGTCATGCAGAGTTCATTACAAAACTATTTTTTTGTTTTAATTGACACTTGACTTGACACTTTTCGGGGCTTGGGACTGCCCCCGTGCCACTCCCAAACCATGTAAAATGTCAATAAAAAAAAGAATTTTACTGAACATTTGACTTTTTGCATTATTTTTGACAAATTGTGCATGACAGAGCAAATGTTAAATGCAAAGTGAAGTGTCAAATGCAGAGTAAAGTGTCAAATGTAAAGTCAAATGCAAAGTAAACTGTCAAATGAAAAGTCAAATGCAAAGTGAAGTGTCAAATGCAAAGTAAGGTGTCAATTGTGTATCCAAATCTTATGTTTTTGTATCCAAATCTTACTTTTCTATGTAAGATTTGAATACAACAACATAAGATTTGGATATTAAAAATACGATTTGGATAAACAATTGACACTTTACTTTACACTTTACTTTGCATTTGACACTTTACTTTGCATTTGCCTTTACATTTGACACTTTACTTTGCATTTGACACTTTACCTTGCGTTTGACTTTACATTTGACACTTTACACTTTACAGGGCTTGGGACCGCCCCCAGGCAGCGATAAGATAAGCAACAGCTCCACTCTCGCTCGCATGCAGATTGGTGATAAATGAGCAGTCAACTCGGATTTGTTCGTCAATCAAACGGCGCGTGAAATTGGAATATAATACTTTTTCTCAATTTGGCCTCTTTTTAAACTCGCCACGCTTTTCACGGCTTTCTGTGGCAAATGCCAATTGACAAATGGACCATTTTCAAAGCTGACCACGTTTTAGCGGGGTCAAGCCTATTACGCATGTAAACCCATCACGCATGCAGACCCATTATAGACACATTATATCCGCAGGAATAAGAACGGGGGCGGGTAACCCCCACCGCAAACCGCCCAGCTATCTATCTATCCCTGGGGCAAATTTTTTTGGCTATTTTCCTCTGAACACCCCCCCCCCCCCCCCGCAAATTGCGTAATCTAGCTATCTGCAGCGCTTTTGACCAATTTTAGGTGTATTAATTTTCACCAAAAATCGCTAATTTTCATACTTTTTATAGATTTTCACGCAAAATCGCTTATTTCCATATCTTTTATACGTTTTCACCTTCAAAATCATGTGTTATATTGCTTATTTTCAGCATGCCCGGTAAAAGTAAATGTGTTCCGGGTCAACATGCGGGATGGGTTTACATGCGGAATAGTGCAGGCCGGTTTTAGCGGCATGAAAACAGCTCACGCGATGTGGCTTTTTTCGATGTGACTTTGGTGAGGGCGCATTATTTAATCACTAAATATCCGTAATTTATCGAGATATCCCCCCTCGAAATACGATCACCCGAAATGTGTGTAACGACAATTTAATTGCCAAAAACCGCAGTTTGTGATCTGTGTAATGCAGAACACACGTTAAAAACAATGACTGAGTTACGTTAGGACAGAGCCTAGAGTGCCCATGTACTTAAAGCTTATAAACACCTTCCCGGTCACGTCCGGCACCCTATTTTTGATCTTACTTGTGACACCCTATCTCCAGTTCTAGGGCGCGCCAGAAGCTGAAACTATATTATAAACTATATAGGGGTAGGTATTGGTGCAATCCCCCTCTACCTCGCATGAATTTGGGGGGTCGCGGCGACCACTCTCAGGGTGTGTCGCCCTAAGTGCAAATTTTTTTTGGCTTTTTTGGTGTCCCACAGCAGGTCCGGCACCAGTTGATTTCTTAGCTGTGGGAGGGGTATAAATCTAAAATTTTGGGGATGTGTTACCAACACCACTCCCCTACTATACACTATTCAATAATGTGAGATTAATGTGAAAACATTCTAAAAATACTCTTTTTCTCTAAAAAAACACCACTCCCCAATAGATGCATGGCAAAAAAAGCACTTTTTGGAACTTTTTTATTAGACACTTTAAGAGCTGGTTTACTATACTATAAAGGGGACAGTTTGATGTTTAAAGTTACGTAAAGAACCATACCTCTAAAATGCATGCATTGCAAAATTTACTTGGGGGGAATTTCAAGTACAAATTTTGTAAATTTTTGTTCCTGCAATGATGTCATTATGATTTCATAAAATTAGCTCTAAGTAAATTTTGCAATGCAGGCATTTTAGAGGTATGGTTCTTACATAACTTTAAACATTAAACTGTTCCCTTTAAGCCGGAATTACAGCTCAGCGGTGTTTGACGTGAAATGATGATGTGGTAAAATTGATTACATCAAAATAGACAAAGGTACAGCATTGAAATTTCAGAATTAGATAGTTCTAGTAATTGTGTATAATGTCAAAAAAAATTTTTTATCAAATAATCATTATTTAAGTAGTTATAAATTTAACGTCAAATTTTTTTTGGTGACGTAAAATGTTTGATGTGAAATGTTGACGTAGAATGTGTAAATTTTGACGTAAAATGAATAACTTATTAAATAATAATTATTTTCTTAATTTTTTTAGGACATTACACACAATTACTAGAACTATCAAATTCTGAAATTTCAATGCTGTACCTATGTCTATTTTGATGTAATCAATTTTACGACTTCATCATTTCACGTCAAACGCCACTGGGCTGTAATTGCGGCTTTAAAGTATCGTAAACCATCTCTTCAAGTGTTTAATAAAAAAGTTACAAAAAGTGATTTTTTTGTCATCCATCTATTGGGGAGTGGTGTTTTTTTAGAGAATAAGCGAATTTTTGAGAAATTTTTCACATTAATCTCACATTATTGAACAGTGTATAGTAGAGGAGTGGTGTTGGTAACACATCCCCAAAATTTTAGATTTATACCCCTCCCACAGCTCAGAAATCAGTGGGTGCCGGACCTGCTGTGGGACACAAAAGCCAAAAAAAAATTTGCACTTAGGGTGACCCACCCTGAGAGGGGTTGCCGCGACCCCCCAAATTCATGCGAAATAGAGGGGGGTTGCGCCAATATCTCCCCCAAGTTTCAGCCTCTGGGGCGCCCTGGAACTGGGGTTTGAATGCATGAAGTAAAATCAAAAAATTGGTGCAGGACGTGACCGGGTAGGTGTTTACATTGTTATTGTTGCATTTTTCTGCATCTGTGTACATTAAAAACAACGAGTAAGTACTGGGAGTTCAAAAAATCTGACGAAATAATGACCCTCCTCGAATTAATCCCCTCAAAATGTCCATTCTGAAAAAAATAATCCCCATCTGGGTGTATTTTGAGGAATTTGATATGCATTTAGCGGCCGTGCCATCCCAGATCGCATATGCGTGCAGGTGTATTTTACGTCACACAACTATTTACACACTTTGTGATCCAAACCTGGTTTAGTTCCATCTCAGCAGATAATATTTGGATACACACAGTAACTGGACATTGTAGTGCCATTATTTTCGCTGGAAACCACTTTTTTATTTAGATTATACTTAGTTAAAAAGCGGACACTCAGTCACATCAATTGGCTTTACTTTTCTGGTGTCACATGCACACCATACTTCTCTGAAATGCACCCAGTGGGTTTATTTTTTTCAGAAAGCAATTTTGGGGAGGGTAATTCGAGGGGGAAGGGTATTATTACGCCTGAATTTCTTTGAACTCCCAGAAGCCCTGTACAAACTTAACTCAGTCGTTGTTATTAACGTGTGTTCTGCATTACACACATCACAAACTGCAGTTTTTGGCAATTGCGGGTGGAGGGGGGTATTTCGAGGGGGTACTTTTATGAAACCGCTCAGACCTGATGCTATTTTGAGGGCGGGGGGGGGGGTATTCTGAGAAAATACGGTATTTGCTATACTGGTAGAAAAACGTGGTGACAAGCGCAGTAAATAAAAACACTGTGTGTGTGTGCCAACGATGTACCTAAATTTTCAATAGTAAAGCAAAACACTAAGCTAAAATGTGCAGTGTACGCGCATTAGTTGACGGCAGAAATTCAGAAAACTGAAAAATCGGTTTAGGACGCATCTGAGTTTACTATCATGAATCACTTCGGATCTGCGTCAACTGGACTTCTTATTCCGGTAAACTCAAAAGTGTTTTGAACAGATTTATCAGTTTTCGAAATTTCGGTTGTAGTAAATATGTGTGAGGCTTTTCTGTTGTAAGTCGCTCTACAACCAGTTTTAGGAATGCGTAAATATCTTCAAAATATAACGCATGCCAATTTTTTATCACGAATGAAATATTGAACCGGGCCGGCTCAATGTGGACTTAAGTCGTTAAATACATCGACAGTCTTCGAAACTACAGGACAAAAAATAAAGATAATTTGAGGTCTCAGGGCGGCAATGGAGCATGTTGTTAAAATACATTACATTTACTTGAAAAATACGTTTATTTGAGTACTGAGTACGTAAACACGTTTACGTTTCCGCTGAAAAAGTACCTGGACTCGTTTTTTACATATACCGTATTTCCTCGAAATACCCCCCCCCTCGAAATACCCCCCCCTCGAAATACCCCCCCTCAAAATGGACACTATGAACTTATAAACCCCCCCCTCGAAATACCCCCCCCCCCAAAGTTAGTGTATAGAGAACGTAAATGACAAAGGCTGCGGTTTGTCATCCCGACAATGCAGAACACACGTTAAAAACGATCACTCTGTTATGTGAGAACAGTGTTTGTACGTCTACACACTTATAAATGTCTTTAGAGTCTTATAAATGGCGATTTTTGTTGCATTTTTCGACGTCTGCGTACGTTTCAGATGACATTTTAGTACTGGGATTTCAAAAAATTTCTGGCGAAATAATAAACCCCCCCCTCGAAATACCCCCCCCCTCGTTTAACCCCCCCTCAAAATTCTCACTCTGAAACAATAAACCCCCCGGGGGTATTTCGAGGAAATACGGTAGGTACGTTTTTACTCTTTTTAAGCACTCTAGAACAGAAAACATTTTCCGGGTAGGCTTTTTCAAGGCATCAAAGAAAAAACGGTGAAAAAAGGAAAAAAATAGGGAAACATAGACATAAACACATATATTGTCAACAATAGCTGAAGTAGGCAACACATGAACTAGCGAATTTTAATGTGAAAATATCCCTATTGTTAGGGATATCTTCAAGTATCAAAAGGTATTAAAATTAGTGATTTTTGGTGAAAGTGTAAGGGTAAAACTGCTCAAAAATACTCGCATTTATGTTTTCTAGAAAAAAGTACTTTACTCATGTTTACTCATGAGTAAAAGTAAAAAAAGTATTTTACGTTTTCTGTACTCAGGGGGTGAGTAAAAATAAATACTTCAATTTTCCATAAAGTTCAAAAAAGTGAAGTACTTTTAACAACCCTAACAAGGGGGTCCATCCCCGCGGTGACCGCGCGCAGTGCATTTTATTCGTTGCCTAGCTGGCCTCCCCGCGCCAGGGAACACAGCCATATATAGAGCCCATTCTCTAATCAGATTGTGTGCATTGCACCGCCCGCCCATGGGAATGCCAAGTTTATATTACTGAAACCATTATGGCTTTTGCATGATCGCCCGAGCGACGCCCAGCGTGTAGTAGGTGCCCCGGGTTCCGAGACCGCGGTTCGGCGGCGGAAATTGAGTAGACCCGGGTGTTTCGGGTACCCGACTCGTTATTGGGTGTGTAATTTGCTGTATTATCATTATTGACTACGGTAAGTATTTGCTCCAATAATTCCCTTTAGGAATTATTATTTCGTCTATTTTTTTGTGCCCCCCTCCCGGGAAACCCTATTCGAGGGGGAGTTATTCAAGGGGATGAATTTTTTTCCATCAAAATTTTCGGGCACATTTCTATCATTTCACGAAATATGTTTTATTAAGACAATAACGTGCCATTTTTGTTGAAAATTGGAGAAAACAAATTGATCAAATCCCTGAAATTGATCAATCAAAGGGGCAATCATTTTTCACATTCATCTTACAGGGGGAATTATCAATGAGCGGTATTAACGTACTGACTTTAACGGACTTTTAACGGACTTTTGACACTTTGCATGACATTTTACATTTTACAGGGCATTTTACCCGAACGCCGCCCAACTTCGCACACAATGAATCGGGCTGCCCGACAAAAATGTCGGGCTGACTCGGGCAAAAAATTTCCCGCCGCCGCTCGGTTGTTGGTGCGCGGTGCCGCATTGGCACTAAAAGGTGAATAGACCCGCGCGTAAGTGACATCGGCGGGTAATGGCACTTTGCCAATAAATTTGCAAATTCCCCCCCCCCCCCCCCGAGCGCAAAGTTTCTGGGTCGAATTTGAGTTTAAATACTTTTCTATCCAATGGTCACGCCTACTTTCACTATAATATGGTTCTATTTAAAGTGGATGAGAAGGCAATTTCTGAAATGAAGTGCATGGATGTTCCGTGATTGTAGCCTCAGCTATAGTTGAATGCTCGGTGGCTGATAAATGTTACCGTATTACCTCGAAATACGCCCATGGGGGTTTATTATTTTGCCAGCAAATTGTGAGGGGGGTAATTCGAGGGGGGCTTATTCAAGGTCTTATTTTTTCGTCAAAAAATTTCGTGAAGTATCGTAGTAAAGAGTATTGCAAAACATACCCAGAATTGGTAATAAATGAGACCGAACAGGATATATTTGGACATGTATTGGGATACTAGTAAATGTGTAACAGCGATGCAATTTGGGAGCAATTAATACATCATGTAATTACATTGCATACATGAAGTACATTGCATACATGATGTATACTCGGGTTACTTTACACCCTGCACGCGTGGTTCCCGCTGGAAGTGTGCCAACGATGGTTAACGCGTCCGAGTTTCATAAAAAGATGACAAAATTGATTGTTGTTATAATGTTATTCACTAACATATTCACATCGATGAATTTTTTTCATATTTTTACGGAAATCGCATGATTTAATAATCATTGGCACGCTTCCAACACGAGACATAAATCAGTGCGAGGGCAGAGTATCACGTACGCCGAGTATACATTATTCTAGATAGGGAGTATTTCGACGGGGGGGGGGGTATTTTTTTCTCAGGTCGCTCAGACCCGGGGGTATTTCGAGGGGGGGGGGGGTCACTTCAAGGGGGATAATTCGAGGTAATACGGTATTTAGATGTGTGTGCATTTTATCTTTCGCAATACAACTGTGTCTGAAAGTGATGTGCAAACTCGCGCTGGCGATTTTTTCACTATTATAGTTGACATTTTTTATTGATCTTGTAGTGGAATATTGCATAAAAAGAAGCAATTATGATGAAAATATCGCTGTCTTTTGGCTCGCTTTTTACACTTAAAGCATAAAACGGTACTGGTGATGTAAAAGCGCCATGGCGCAAGCGCCAAAGCAAAAAGGGCAGTGGTGTTTTTGGCGCTTGGCGCCTTTTTGTTGTGGCGCCATTGGCGCTTGGCGCCAAACATCTGGCGCCTTTTTCATCACTATTGCGGAAACACGCATCCAGCGTACAGTTTTCTGAGTGTGATTATAAATATCTCATGTAAATAATAATAATTTGAAAACGTAACGAATTGGCTTGAACTAACGCATCAGTCATTGCAGTTTGACAAATGTGATGGTGAAAATTTAAGTGCACAGAAAATGGGAATAAATCATCCCAGTAGGCAGTAACTTGCGCGCTATTTATTCACAGTTGTGCTCGTTAAAGGAACAAAAATATCTAATTTTTTTTCAAAAACAACAAAAGAACAATGAAAGCAGCTGCGCTTGCAAAAAATGGAAATAAATCGCTCTTAAGCTAAAGGCATCCATTTTAAATTTGCACTGTAAATACCATTTCTAGCACTTCACTCGAGCGATCGAGGCCTCACACGGGTACCATCAGAGTTGTTAACAGTACTGAACTTTTTTCAAACTAAACGTAAACGTAAAATATTTTTATTTTGCTCACTGTTGAGTGAAAAAATTTTTATTTGTGGGTAGTGATGGAAAAGCGCCAGAAAAAATGGCGCCAGGCGCCAATGGCGCCATGGCGCTATTCGGAAACTGGGCGCCAAGCGCCAAGGGCGCCACAGAAAAAGGGCGCCAAGCGCCAAGGGCGCCATGGCGCCATTCGGAAAGTGGGCGCCAGGCGCCAAGGGCACCACGGAAAGAGGGCGCCAAGCGCCAAGGGCGCCATGGCGCCAAATGAAAAGAAGGGCGCCAGGCGCCAATGGCGCCAGAATAAAAAAGCGAGTAGAATACCCTGCGTGTGCTAAAAATGCTTCTCCAGCACTGTAGTGCACACATTCACTTCTTTATTCATGTTCTCCAGGATGTAATCAGCAAAAATGAGACTAGCAAAAACCGTACTCACACGTGATATTCAATTCAAACACTTTGAAAATTTTCATTCGACAAAACAATGAATGCACATCAAATAGATTTTCCAATATATGTTTTCTTGAAGGGGACGACAACGTAATTCCGATAATTTCAATCCGTTGCTTTACGAGTTTGCAAATTCACCGGTCTATCATGCTCAGCTTCTGATCCGTTACACGCATCTGATAAAAATTGGATGAAACATATACATCCACTCACACCACTTTGTCTATTTTCCAGTGAATTTTGATCATTCACAGACCCGTTTTTCTTTTTTATTCATTCACGCAGCACTCACCTTGAAACCATGCTGGCGCCATTTTGGCGCCCTTTTAGGCAGGGCGCCAGGCGCCAAGGGCGCCACGGAGAAAGGGCGCCAAGCGCCAAGGGCGCCATGGCGCCTTTCAGAAAGTGGGCGCCAGGCGCCAAGGGCGCCACAGCAAAAGGGCGCCAAGCGCCAATGGCGCCATGGCGCGGCGCCCTTTGGCGCCCTCAAATGGCGCCAGCGCCATGGCGCCATTCCATCACTATTTGTGGGTGGGTAATTCTTTGCAATTTTTACTAAAAAAGCGTAAAAGAATAAAAACATAAAAGCGTATTTTTCTCACAGAAAGCTTAAAGGTGAGTATTTTTCAATTTTTATCCTGGAATACATCAAATATGTGTTTCTATACATGACAAGTATTTTTTGGAAAATGTCATTCACTTTCTGTGCCAATCTATTATGAATTACGCTGTAAAGCCCTTAAAGCCCTATATCCTGTTATGCTCTTAAAGTATGTTTTCTGTATTCGCGTTGTTTCAACAAGTACGCGTAAACGTGAGTACCGGTATTTTTTGTCTGAGGAAACGTAAACATAATTACTCAGTACTCGAGTCCTGGTATTTTTCGAGTAATCAGTAATAGGTACATTTTAACAACTGCGGTCACCACGAGTGTGGGGTGGGGGGCACTTAAAGTTTAATTGCATTTCGCACAAAAGCGAGATAAAAGAAGTGACTTGTGCCATTCGCCACCCACCCGCTGCGTCACACCGCATTATGCTGGGGCCGGTTTGAAGTTTTCAAGCGAGCTAACTTTCGCTGTACGAACTTGACTGCCACTGTCCATAAACGGGCTGTTTTGGGCAGATAACTGATGCAGTAAATATGGGGTGGGGTCGTGGGGATCTACCGTATTTCCTCGAAATATCGCCCTCAAAATGGTCACTATGAATTTATTAGCCCAACCCCCTCGAAATACCACCCCCCCCCAAATTGAGTGTACAGAGAACGTACATGAGAAAACTGCGGTTTGTGATTCGGGCAATGCAAAACACACGCTAAAAACAATGAATTGTTACGTTAGAACAGTGTTGCGTACTTATACAGTGTCAATAGACTCTTATATATAGCGGTTATTTTCTCATTTTTCTACGTCTGCGTACGTTACAGACAACAATCAAGTACTGGAATTTCAAAAAATTTCTGGCGAAATAATAAGCCCCCCTCGAAATACCCCCCTCAAAATTCTCACTCTGAAACAATCACCCCCGAGGGGTATTTCGAGGAAATACGGTATTCTAGAACTTCAAGGTCGCGTTAATGGGCCCGCACATACTAGTTGACAATGCGAATTCGTGTCAACTGAATGTCAACTAAAGAAAACAAAAAAATTCTAACAGCATCACACAACTTGTTGAAGCTTTCTCAATTTCTCCTAAACCTTCTCAAATTTGGGCAAGAAGTCGACAAGTCCACATTCCGTAGCGACTTTTGTTGGGACATCACACTTAGTATGGAAACCTACCATAACCCGTCCGAATAATGAACCAAAAATCATACAGTTTTTTCATCATAATATTGCGTTTTACTATGGAATAATTAATTACAAAATTTATCACAAGATTTCATTCATTGATTATGGTAGGATTCTGAACATACTTTGCGGTCCGCCGAATATAGGTAATAATCTATAAATTGTACCTATATGTATAAGTGTGTGATCATTAGGGCTGGGACGATATATCGTATCGAATATCGAATATCGGATATCGACTAATTTTTCATATTGAATATCGATATCGAAAATTTTGAAAAAATATCGAGTATCGATATCGAATATCGACCATTTTTTCGATATTTTCGATAATCTATACTCCCTGGGCCTGACTTCAAATAAGCCAGGAATGGCACTATTAAAAGGCGATTTCATAAGCAATTTTTACAAATTTTGCGCGCAAGCGCGCACTTTGTTCTCACATGACAGGTATTTTTGATTCAGCACTTGCGGCAGCATCAAATCTTGTGCAAATGCTCTCTCAGATGTTCACATAAGAGTATATGTATGTTTAATAGCTACTTACACCATGGAAATATCAATGGCACCATGGCATGGCACCTGTAAATGAGGCTGGCACATTTTCTCTACCACATCTGTCACATTTTTAAATCATTTTCTCATTTTGATCATTGTGTGCCATTTAAATTTGTATCATCTACTTTTCAGTAGAGATGATCAGTTGGGTTTGTGATCAAATGGAAATGCAATATGCCAAATGAGATATGCCCTGCTATACCAAAAGCAAAATATCGAAATATCGAAATATCGATATTGAATATCGAGCATTTTTTTTATATCGAATATCGAATATCGATATCGAGGGTCCATATCGTATCGATATTGAATATCGAGTTTCAGAAAAAAATATTGAATATCGAATATCGATATCGAAAAGTCATATCGTCCCAACCCTAGTGGTCATCTAAATCTAATCATGTAAGATGTCCGTCTCAATAGTTTAAATGAATACATTAAATATGTAGCACTGACCGCAACATAAATTATTGCCGAGGTGCTCAGACAAATTGATACAGTTATCTCGGGATGCTATGCAAAATGAAACGATGCGAAGTAGATATGCGAGATGCAATGGGAAAATAATGTGTAAAAAAAATTGGGCAAAAAAGTATTTGAAATAAATACTATCAAATGACAAGTGAAATTACTAATTAAAGTGATGGAACCGAAACACGCCAACGGTAGTTTTTACATCAAGTTGGAGTTACAGCATGACGACAAACAAAATGTGAAACGACAAATTCAGCCTCGACAAACTACAAATACACAAAAAACATATAGAAATATCGACCCCCCAATTGACAGATTGAAAGACCCAACCGATATCTACATCCTGTCCAAAAATTATCCAGAATTTGTGGTTTTATTTGTCGTTATGATATAACTACGTCTTAACGCTTGCGCTATGGATGTCTAGTGATTCTTGCCATACTTAAGGTGTCATTCAAGCTTAAAAATAAGAAAGACGGAGATTCAAAATGACTCATTTTGGAGAACTCAGACACGTTCAAAGCTCATTTATGAGTTTTCGAAATTTCGTGTGAAAACTAGTGTATACTCCAGCGACATTACACCTTACAATGAAATCTACCATATCCCACCTGAATAAAAGAACAAACATAAAAAAATTCATCATATTTATCAAATGTTTTGCTTTTATTGCTTTGATAAATATGATGAAATTTTTATGTATGTTTGTTTATTCAGATGGGATATGGTAGATTTCATTGCAAGGTGTAATGTCGCTGCAGTATACGCAGCACGGCCAATGTCAAATTTTCTTCAGAAAACAACAAAAAGTTGCAAAAGTTGCACAATCGTCACAAAGAACAAAATGTTATCAAACTTAATAGACTCATAATGCCAGCCGATGACATAAAAATCGAACTTATCCTAGACGTACTTCTATTTGAGGCGTCTACTTCTAAAAGTCGACAAGTCCAAAATATGAAAATTACGAGTTAGGCCCGGAAACGTCAACTGGGGCTACTTCCGCACATTTTTTAAATCATTTTCCATAAAATTTTTGACCTCACAGGCCCATATGGCAAAGTGCCAAATTTGATATTTTTGTGGAAAAATGCAAAAATTTCGGTCAAGAACACGACAAGTCCACCTAGTTTAGTGCAAGAAGTCGACAAGTCCATTCCTCTGCTTCCTTTTTTATGGGCAAAGATAGCAAGAAATGTGATATGTCCATCATGGACAGCTACTTCTAAAAGTGGACAAGTGCATAAATTGCCCATAAAGCAGCCTCGGCCTCCCCGAGAACAAAAATGTTCTCTAGTGCAAGAAGTCGACAAGTCCATTTCCCTCCCAAAAACAGTTTTGCTCTGGCTGAATGGAAATTTGTGGCCACCCAATTTTTCACATAAAGGTTGAGAGCAGGAGCTGACAATTTGACACTTTATTGTCAACATATGGAACTTAATGGAAAGAAAGAGAGAGCCAAATTGGATACGCACCACGGGCCTGGAATTGGGTCCGAAACTTAAAATGCGATTTACTCAAAATCACACTTTGTGGACTTGTCGACTTTTAGAAGTAGAGACCTCATTTAGATGGCGCCTCTCCATTATGCAGTTGCTATGACCGGTCTTCTGATGGGCTTCTTTAGAGCACTCAAGAGAACATTTGTTACCGTGCCGAGATGATTTTTCAGCTAATCAATAATGCTGGCTAGAAACAAAGACACACATGCGCTATAGAACATACCAGCAGATGTGCTATATAAATACCGTATTTCTTCTAATAGAACGGCATACCTCCAATAGAAGGGCACCTCCAATAGAACGGCAGGTTTTGGCACGTTTTTGTGCTCATGTATAGTTCATAAAAGTTCTGGTGCATGTTCCATCACTACTCATGAAAACAATAGAACGGCAGGTAGAAATCACGTTGGAAAAACACCAAAGAGAGAGCCAGGGGTTTTGTAGATTTGGACTCCCGCGGGGGTTCATATAGATAGTAAATCCCTCCTCCGGAGGGATAGATAGCTGAAAAAAAAATGGGGGGGGTTGGGGGGGGGGTTCAATATATAGGCTTTTCCGAGGTATAGAAGGAAGAAAAGGGAAGAAAAAAAAACGCTAAAAGTAGGAGAAAAACAGCTAAAAATAGGTATATAAGTACATAAAGTACATAAAATAGCCGAAAATGGGCAATACGGAACATGAATTATAATTTTGAAAAACTATAAAAAGAAGGTGAAAAACTATAAAAAGGTACGAAAATTAGCTATTTTGAGCGAAAATTGGGGCAAAATTTCATTAAAATCGCACCAGATTGCTGGCCGATTTGGGGGGGGGGGGATTAGGGGATAGTAGCCCAAAGTTTTGCCTACGGGATAGATAGATAGCTGGCAAATTTGGGGGGGGGGGTAACCCTAACCCCCCTACTAAACCCCTGGAGAGAGCCAACAACGAAAAATATATAATAAAATGGCTGGCGAAAAAGATCAAAGCATTCATAGGTAGATGTAAAATTTCAAATTGATGTTTTAATATTGAAATATTGCTCAAGTTAATTAAGAAACAAGCTATGTTCAAATGAAAAATGTATGAAAAATTAGTGAAAAAATAAAAGGGAAAGTAGAACGGCAGCCTCCAAAACAACGTCAGGTGAAAAAAGTTGACGGGAAAAATATAACGGCGCTCTTCTATCACAAAGAATACGGTATCCATACAATACACGCATGAATATAAAGCCAAAAAAACATGACACAACGCAACCAGCGAGCGCGCTTACCTCTGATCATCTCCTGCGGCGGGGCGATGTCCTGCACGTTGGCCAGTATGAACGACAACAACTTGGAGAAGTGCATCACGCCGCTCCACGCCGCGCAGAGCACCCAGATGGGGATGTGTCCCACTCCGACCGGCCGCCCTGGAGACAGTCCCGGCACCCTGGGAAAGACCCTGTAAAATGTCATGTAAAATAACCTGTGGAATATCATGTGTCGTAGAAAAGGCCCTGTAAAATGTCAGGTGTCATGTAAATATAATACTCTGTAAAGTGTCAGGTGTATCCAAATATTATTGTATTGTATTCAAAATGTTATGAGTTTGTATCCAAAAATGACACTTGGATACAAAAACATGAGATTTGGGTACAAGACAATCGGATTTGGATACACATAACACTTTACAGTCTTTTACATGACATTTGACACTTTACAGGCTCTTTTACATGACACCTGACATTTTCCAGGCTCTTTCACACTTTACATGGTCTTTTACAGTGTCCGGGACTGACCCCTGGTTGCGCGGCGGAAAATGGAAAATGGTAAATCAAAATATGGCAAAATTCAAGCGCCGACTGCCCGTAGCAGAATGATGTCATCACAATTGTTCTAAGATCATTATCTGAGGCCGCTAGTGTAAAAGTAGAATTGTGTTAGCGGCTGTTATTGGGGCTGCTCCAATGCATTTCCATTTTCCATGATGTGATCTGTGATTTTTTTGGATAAAAATAGACAGGTGTTTGTGGTTAGAGAATTGTGAGATTTAATAATGGTTAGAAAAGGTGTTTAATGAAAATAAAGTAGGATATTGCATTTTTAGTACAGTGTACATACATATTTGCATCAATATAAATAAAGTAGAGAATGCTGTAGTTTATATCGTAAAATGCGGTTTCAAGTAAAAGTCCTAAGTGTAGTAGTTGATTGAACTTACTACAAGTTTAGTAAGTTCCATAAACTACTACATAAGCATGCAACATATTCTGTTGATTATCAATATTAAATAGATCAACAAAATTTCACATTTTCAGCTCATCAGCGTGAAATCCAACTTTATCACACTCACACTTATCGCAAAATCTCAGCCACTTACACAAAAACAATCAAAATAGTTCAGTCTCAGTGAATCGTGGCCAAAATAGCCTCACATATGAGGAACCCATCTCATTGACACATTTCGGGATTGGCTTTCTGATAGCCCCATACAAATGTGATACTTGGAATGAGAATACCCTAGTCCCAGTGTCAGCTGGCTGCGGTTATTTTGCAGGGTGTTGCAAGGATTTGGTATTTTTTTAAAGTTGTAAAAAGTACTGGACTTTTTTCGAAGTAAATTTACGTAAAGTATTTTCATTTTACTCACCGTTGAGTACAGAAAACGTAAAGTATTTTTTTTGTTACACTGTAGAAGTGAGTAAAATACTTTTTTTGGGGAAAACGTAAAAGTGAGTATTTTTACATTTTTTTTACTCTGGAATACATCAAATATGCGTTTTTCATTTGATAATTCTTTTTAGGGAAGTGTCAGTCAGATTCAAGATCCCCATTGATTTTTCTAGATCCCCCCCATTGGAAAGTATTTCTAGATCCTCATTGATTTTGCGCCCCTTGTATGTTTTCTGTACTCGGGTACTTTCAAAAAGTACGCGTAATGGTGAGTACTGGCATTTTTATCCGAGTAAACGTAAACGTATTTACTCAGGACTCGAGTATACATATTTTTCGAGTAGACATACCTTGATACGTTTTAACAACTATGATTTGTTTCACCAAAATTTCGAAGGATTTTGTTTTTGACCTTCACGCCCTCTCTTCCCCCTTTTGTTTCAACTAGGTAGATTTTTTATGCAAACATTTTTGAATTCCACAGCGTTCGATCATTCTGTTCGGTTTATATCAAACAGCCACCAAAAAAGCTCAAAAGTAGCATCCAAAAATGGGCCACACATATGAATGCCATACAAAGTGCGATTATATGTACGCGTGTACCATGCAAAAACAATGGCATATATTGGAGGCTTCAGTTGTGTCATCCTGGCTTTAACATTCTTTTGAGCCTCCAATATTTGTGCTTTATAAAGTGTCATTTGTTGGAAAGTGCACGGTGTGGATGGTGGGACTTAATACACATCATTTGTGAAGTTGTAACTTTCACAATAAAGAAAAATGCAAATTTTTTGCAAGTGTGATCAGGGTTGGTATGAGTTTTTCAAAACTTTTTTTTTGTTAAAACTGTATAGTCAAAACAGGCTTTATCTGCAAAAACGGCATCTATTTACAGGTTTTATTACTTTCTATAGATTTTTTCTCTATTATAATAAGTATATTTTAAAGCAAATATTGTTTGTCAAGCATGCAATTTGATAAAGATACATAAATATATATTGACATTGCAGTCTTTATTGCTTTTTTGATTTGTCCTTTATGATGTCACATCTTTACATAGTATTTAGTCACCAGGTAATAAAAGGGCTCCGCACCTGTACGCACAAACGCCCGGCGCGCACAAACGCCTGGCACGCACAAAATGAAAGTCCGGTACGCACAAACGCCCGGTATGCACAAAACTGTAGCTGTGTGCGTGTGCGTGCCGCACAATGTGCGTGCCAGTCGTTTGTGCGCGCCGGTCATATGTGTGGGCTGGGCTTGTATCCGGCATTGGTCGGGATTGGGATTGTAAAAAATTTTCATACTGAAGGATTTTGTCTACTTAACTGCAAAAATGGGCCTAAAACACTTTTTTTAAAAAGTTTTTCATTTGACTTTTCAATCTTTTTACTGCTTTTGGCGCTTTTTTCGAGTAATAAAATGAAAAGTCATGTGACAAACAAATACTTTTGACTTTTGACCTGTACTTTTGACTTGGAAATACTTGAGTATAAAAGTAAAAAGTCATTTGACTTTTCAGTTTTTTTACCTGTAAAAAGTGTCAAATAATTTTGACGAGTGAAATGTATTGACAGTTGTCACATGACTTTTCACTTTACTTGAAAACGTGCCAAATATTTTTTTGGAAGCATCCAGGTGCTCATGTATGGGGGGCAAACACAAAGTGGAGGGGCGTGTGAAAATCCACTGCCCGGTATGCACAAATGACTGGTACGCACAAATGACCGGTTCGCACAAATGCCCGGTACGCACAGAGCATCATATTTGTGCGTACCGGGCATTTGTGCGTGGCGGGCTCAATTTTGTGCGTGCCGGGCGTTTGTGCGCGCCGGGCGTTTGTGTGTAGGAGGCCTGGCCCAATAAAAGTTTCTATCTGATAAACACAGTGTAAATTATTTAGCCAAAGTGCTTAGAAAGCTTCTAAAGTGTAAGAAAAAATCACTCTGGTTATTCTAAGTTTTGACAGTCTGTGGGGGGGGGGTTGGTAGCAAATCACTCATCCGGAGGGATAGATTTCTGATAGCTAGATAGCTGAAATAAATTTGGGGGGAAGGGTAGTGGCAGTGGGGGTTCAATATATAGGCTTATTCAATGTATAGAGGGAAGAAAAAGGAGATAAATCACAAAAAGTACGTGAAAAATAGCTCAGAACAGATAGTTAGCTGATAAGGGGGCGGGGGAGCTTTTCCATATCCTAAAGTAGGTAATTAAAAAAAAATGTCTTTTTTAAAAAACAGGTCACATTAAAAACCATTTTTCCAACCCTACCAGAGCCACTTCTCCCCCATGTATGGTGAACTTCTCAATTAGGTCCACAGTTTCTGAATGTGTGTTGCACATAGGAAGAGAAATGGCGGTAGGGCAAAAACAGTTGTTACCTAAGCTCATGAATGCAAATGGAGGCCATGCATGTTCTATGAATTCGATTTTTTAACAATGCCCTACCCCAACTTGAGCGAGATATACTCAAACTAAATTCAATTAGCTTTTTATTGAGTGATATTTTGTGTCCTGTGTGGGCGGTGAGAGGATTTTTAGCGGAATTTTTCTCAGAATATCGTTTTAATGTCGATCCGATTCAATCTGGGGTTAAAACATCGTTTCAATAATGTGCCTACACACACTAGTTTTCACCGTGACCGTGTGAAAACTGAAATTTTTTTAAAATGCGAATAAATGAACCGGGTTGAATGATTTAATAAAATTTAAATTTGAATTTAATTTAATAAAAGTTACAAATTGAAAATTTGTAAACTAAAACACCTACAGCATACAATAAGAGTAGGCTGAATGTCGCCATGTGGCCATTTCAGTTTTCACACAAGTCACGGTGAAAACTAGTGTGTGTAGGGTCAATGTATCTTGATTTGTAAATTGACAACGCTAGATGGATTTCGCCCGATATTGTATACCGTATTTCTACCAATAGAACGGCACCAACAATAAAACAGTAGTTTTGGCACGTCTTTGCGCACACAAAAACAATAGAACGGCACCCTCCAATTGAACGGCACCTCCTTTATAATGGCAGGTATAAATAATGTCAGGAGTCCCGAAACACAAAAATGAATAAAACTGGATGGCTAGGTCGTTTAAAGCATTCAAATCGATATTGATTTCAAATTGAATCTCTGATATATTAAAATATTGCTCAAGCTTCTCGAACAATGAAGCCGTATGTTCAAATGCGAGAAATCTGTGAAAAAATAGAACGGCACCCACCAATAGAACAACAGGTAAAAAAGTTGACGAAAAAACTAGCGTGCTCTTCTATTAGCAGAAATACGGTAATTATCCATCGCCCATATATCATCAAAGAAATGAAATACCGCAAAGTGTCCACGAGAGATTTGATTTTCACACTGCATTTGCCCTATGGCGGCAAAGTGCCAGTTGCAGCCGCGGTCAACAGATGCAGATAGCGAATTAGAATTAGCACCCTGGGGTGTTTTTGTGCCCGCGCACCGTGTCGCCGCAGTGGAGCAACGCGTGTCAACGCGCGGCTAGTGGTGTAAAGGCACCGGAGCACCGGTGCTGGGCACCAAAAGACACCAGCACCGGTGATGGTTCGGTGACCTTGTAATGTTCTGAGGTGCCATGCCGATGCTGATGCCATTTTAAATTTTATTTCACCCCCCATAAAAACACTTGAAAAACCGATTTTTTTCTATGGAAATTTCAGTATTTTCGGATGGAAATTCATAAAAAAAGGCAGAAATACAATATTAAAAATCAATTTCATGTGATCTATTCATGATGTCAGAGCAAAAATTGTGAAAATGTGTCTGCGGTATAAGTTTGGAAGGCAGCAAAACATCAAGATGTATTTGAATTTCAGCAAAAAATATAAAAATCCACTAGTTTGGTTCCAAAAAATTAACAAGTGATAAAGTGATAAAGATTCAAAAACTAATCAAAATTATTCAAAAGTTAAAAAAGTAAATTCAGAAATTTGAAAACCATTTTTCTGAAAAAAATCTACATTCAAAAAGTCATTCTGGGAAAATTTTAAAAATTTAATATTTTTTCATCAGACTTTTTGAGGGAATAACTATTTTACAGTGGAATTATTCGAGGAGAGAATTACAAAATACAGGATAATTACTTTGCAATGTCCAGCGCAGTGCACTGCACCTCTTGATGTCAATGCCATTTTGTGGGACACTGCTGGTGTGGTGTGGAGCATCCCTTGATGCTGGTGCCATTTTGCGGGCTGTTGCCATTGCGGTGCCAGGGGTATCTTAAATTTTGACCCTCCGAGTGGTTGGATAGATAGCAAATCGCTCCTCTGGAGGGGTAGATAGCTGAAAAATTTTCTGGGGGGGGGTTGGGGGGTGGGGGGGGTTGTGGTGGTTTGATATATAGGCTTTTAAGGGGCATAGAAGGAAGAAAAGAGAGAAAAATCGCTAAAAGTAAGTGTAAAATGGCTCAAAATGGGTATACAAGAGCATATAGTACTAAATATAGCTGAAAATAGGCAAATAGGAACAAGAACCATGATTTTGGAAGTGAAAATCTTTAAAAAGTATGAAAAATAGCGATTTTAGGCGAAAATTGGGGTATAGTTTCGCAAAAATCGCTCCAGATAGGTAGATAGCTGGGCGATTTGGGGGGGGGGGTTTAGGGGGTAGCAGCCCAAAATATTGCCTCTGGGATAAATAGATATAGGTGAGCGGCCTCCGGGATAGATAGATAGCTGGGCGGTTTGGGGGGGGGGGGGGTAACCCCCCCCCTACCCCCCATTCGAGACCACTGTGCGGTGCGGTGCCATTTTGCCTGCTTTACCGGTGTCCAAGGTGCCAGGTGCCCTTTACAAGGACTTGCAGAGGTGCCGGTGCCGGTGCGGTGCGGTGCCACATTTCCCGGTGCCTTTAACCCCACTACGCGCGGCACATGGTGTGTGCTGTGTGTACCGCCGCGGCTACTTGACAGCGCGGCTCACACATAAAGATTGGCACACTAAAGTGCGTCACCCCGCAGAGCACTTAGTTAAGTGAAGTGGCCGCTTTAAAAGACCAATGAATCTTGTAATTGGCACCTGGAGCCTCATTGGGGCCGTTTCACGAGCCACTTTGTATTACTGTTTCTGCCAGTAGCTGGTTTGATGCTCGCGGCGAAAATGTCAGCGTGTGTCAATTTCTACGCGCCGTTTGTGTCGCGATTTTGCTGTTGATGCACGTGGGGAACGTGTCTGATGATAAGAGTCGACAAGTCCACGAAATGCGATTCTGAGTCGATCGCATTTAAAGTTTCATGACCAACCATTAAGTTCCAAATGTTGACAATAAAGTGACAAATTTTCAGCTCCTGCTCTCAACATCTATGTGAAAATGGGGTGCCACAAAATTCGATTTGGATATGTGCAGAGCTGTTTTGGAGGCGAAATGCACCAGATGACCTTTCCGGGCCCAGCTCGAAATTTTCAAAATTTGGACTTGTCGACTTTTAGAATTTGACGCCGCAAGAGTCATATGTATCGTAGAATGCAGATATTTACCTGTTAGCGCTTAGTGCCAGCTATCAACAAATGACAAGACCCTATGGCCGCCATGTTGAAGTTGACAAATTATTTTCCATGGAGTAAATTATGCACACGTTGCACATATATGGTAATTATCAGCGTTTTCCAAGCTACGCTGAACTTCACCTAATTGCTCGAGCTTCACGCATGGCAATTTATTGAGAAACGCAGTTTGAAGAATTTGATGACAGAATTGAAGAAATATGAGTTTTGATGACGGGAATGTAGGAAAAATAGAAAATTGATAAATAGGATAAACCACCGAAGCCTAAGTACCGAAAATCTAAAACTTCTACCAGTCAATCAATTTCATTTTCTCATTCCGAAAAGAAAACACTGGGTAATAGTTACCACACAAACAAATAAGGCTTAAATAAAAAACAGCAATTTCAGAAATTGGGTTGGAACTGGAAGCTGGCAACTTCAAGCATGCGCTTTCGCGCACAGATTGCACGTGTATATCAGTTCTAGCGGACGCGCGTGGGGTAGAGTTGTTAAAAGTACTAAGTTTTTCTGAAGAAAAAAGTACTCAAGTATACATAAACGTAAAGCATTTCGTTTTTACTCACCCCCTTGAGTATAGAAAACGTAGAGCATTTTTTTTACAAAAAAATATTTTTTTCATCGTAAATTGATTGAGTGTATATTTTTGAGAAATTTTTCAACAATTTTTGCCCAAGATACATTCAATTTTCACGTTTTTTTTGTCCATTTTCACCTTCAAATTCTCTAGTTTGTGTGCTGTTTGGCATATTTTCAGCTATTTTTAGAGATATATGCTCACTGTATTTCTTCCAATAGAATGGCATACCTCCAATAGAAGGGCACCTCCAATAAAGCGTCAGAGTTTGGTATGTTTTGCATGCATGAAAACAAAAGAATGGCGGCATCCAATAGAACAGAAAGTAGAAATAATGCTGGGAGTGTGGGAATGCAAAAAAAAAACAAAAAAAAGGATGGAATGAAGATTCAAAGCACTCAAACAGATATAAAATTTCTAATTGATGCTCTGACATTAAAATATTGCATAAGCTTTAATGAAATAAGTATATAATCAAGTTTTAAATGTATGGAAAAATTGGTGAACAAAATAGAACAGCAGCTAATAGAAAAGCACCCATAATAAAACAGCAGGTAAAAAGTTAATGAAAATATAGAATGGTACTCTTCTATTAGAAGAAATACAGTACACACCATTTTTCTTCTTATAAAAGAGCACCATTTTATTTCATAAAATTTTTTAAATACCTGACATTCTATCAGAGCCTGCTGTTATATTTTTCATAGGTAAAAGTGCCTAAATCTGCCACTCTATTGGGGGTGCCATTGTATTGGAAGTATGCCATTCTATTGGAAGAAATATGGTACCCATTTGTGGCTATTTTTCAAATTTTTTGCTTTTTCTCCCTTTTTGATTGTATGCATTGAAAAAAGCTTACGTCAAATGTTTTCTGTACTAGAGTACTTTCAAGTACACATAAAAGCGAGTTCAGGTACTTCTCCAGGGGAAACGTAAACGCACATACTCAGTACTCGAGTATACGTATTTCGGAGTAAACGTAAATACGTTTTAACAACCACAGCATGGGGATGGCACTAATTTGCAAATCCAACTTGCTGCCCCCAGCGCGGGCGCACACCCCTGGGCAAATACTTAACTGAGCGCTGGGCCGCGCGTGGACTCAGTGGCCGGGCCGCATTAGTTATGCAAATAATTGGCCGCGCACTAAATAACGCACACTGGTGCAGAATGGCGTGATAATTATTTACTGTATTACCCAGAATTGTGGGTATACCTTTACCTGCAATTGATTTCCTACCTTTTTTGGGTACCTTCGATTAGATCAGAGGGTACCTTTTATTAGAGGGTACTTTCAATTAGAGGGTACCTTTTATAAGAGGGTACTTTCAATTAGAGGGTACTTTTTATTAGTGGGTACCTTCAATTAGAGGGTACATTTTATTAGAGGGTATCTTCTGCTGTTTTTGCCAGATTTTGCAACGCAATTCATTTTTTCAAACTGGAATGTAAAAAATGTTGAAGTTTACTTAATACAAGTTTACACAGAGTTGTCTTGGTGCCCTTCGGCACCATTTTTATCGTTGTCGGCCATGTTTTGCCACCGTTTTTTTATGATTCTACACGTTTTGGCATGCAGCCAGCTGTACCTTTTATTGGAGGTATGTCTTTTATCTATCTCATCACATTCAAAAAGGGTAAAAGTTAGAAGGCAAAGGCAAAACCTGTAATTAGAGGGTACATCGGGAGGGTACCTAATATCGGAGGTATACCTTCAATTGGAGGGTACCTATTATCTGAGGTATACCTTCAATTGGAGTTAATACAGTAGCTATGTCACTATTTTTTCCAGAGTGTCCCAATTATGGTGTGAGACTTGCTCGATTGCAGTTAGAAATGACACCTAGAAATGAGAATTGTTTACCCTGGTCATAAATACGAAATGGCGCGCTCAAACTAGCTAGATGATTTATTTCATGTCATCGAATGTGTGCGGTATAAAATTTGCATGTGGTATGTAAGGGTAAAATTCTGCGCCGATGCGTGTATACACCGCAAACGTTTGAAGCTATTAGTGATGGATTAATCCAGCATTTGACACATTTCTTGTCACAGGTAGGTGTGTAGCTGCGTTGGCACAAATTTTCTCACATTTTTCACAGCATTTTCTTGTTTATTCGCGTACTGGCTGTCAACTGTTGATCAATTCCCTTTATGGTCCAAAAAAGTCCATCAAAAATTCCGGACTTGTCTGGTGCACCCTGTAGCGCGTTTAAAGCACACTTGGAAGCGTATTAAGTTTCCGAACAAATTTCTCACCGCCCATGCGGTTTAGTTTAATGCAAATAACCGCGGTTTCATCCCGGGGATAAACATTTTCGCCCCGGGCCCAATCTTTCAATTGCCAATTATTCCGTTTGTAGCGCGTCGCTGTTGAAGGAAGGAAACGCGTCAATGAGTGTAAATAAGAAACGTGGAACTTAATGCCCAGAGCCTGTGAAATGCCCTGTAAAATGTAAAATATCATGCAAAATCTCAAAGGTCATGTAAAATGTGGTGTATAATCACGTATCATTGAGCTAAACACCTTCCGGTGGGGATGTACCGGCCGTAAAGAAGTGGGTGCTACTTTAGGCCGGGCATCATTATGGCAGAGTTGTTAAAAGTACTGAACTTTTTTCAAAGTAAACGTAAACGTCAAGTATTTTATTTTTAGTCACATCTGAGTACAGAAAACGTAAAGTAAAATTTTTCCACTTTTACGCTGTGTAAAAGGTGAGTAAAAGTAAATATCTGTAAATACTCGTTTTCTGTACTCAAGTACTTACAAAAAGTACGCGAGTAACCGAGTACCGGTATTTTTTCGGGAGGAAACGTAAACGTATTTACTCAGCACTCGAGTATACGTATTTATCGAGTAAACGTAAATACGTTTGTACAACTATGCATTATGGCCGGATTTACTTTACGGCCGGGTTTACTTTACAGCCTGCCGAGATCTCGCCCTTCCCGGTCACGCCCGGCACCCTATTTTTGATTTTACTTGTGACATCCTATCTCCAGTTCTAGGGCGCGCCAGAAGCTGAAACTTGGAGGAGATATTGTCGCAACCCCCCTCTACTTCGCATGAATTGGGGGGTCTTGGCGACCCCTTACAGGTGGGTTGCGCTAAGTGCAAAATTTTTATTAGCTTTTTTGGTGTCCCACACAGGTCCGGCACCCACTGATTTCTGAGCTGTGGGAGGGGTATAATTCTAAAATTTTGGGGATGTGTTGCCAAAACCACTCCTCTACTATACTTTTTTGGAAATTTTTCATTAGACACTTAAAGAGCTGGTTTAGGAATCTTTAAAGGGACGAGTTTGATGTTAAAAGTTATGTAAAGAATGTTACCTCTAAAATGCCTGCATTGCAAAATTTAATTAGGGTGAATTTCAAAGTGTACATTTTGTAAATTTTTGTTCCTGCAATGATGTCATTATGATGTCATAAAATCACCCCAAGTAAATTTTGAAATGCAGGCATTTGAGAGGTATGGTTCTTTACATAACTTTAAAAATCAAACCCTTCACTTTAAAGTATCATAATGCAGCTCTTCAAGTGTCTAATAAAAAGTTTCAAAAAGTGAATTTTTTGTCATCCATTATCATGGTGTTGGCAACACATCCACAAAATTTTAGATTTATACCCCTCCCACGGTTCAGAAATAAGTGGGTGCCGGACATCTGCGGGACACCGAAAAAGCTCATAAATTTTTTGCACTGAGCGCGACCCAGCCTGTAAGGGGTCGCCGCGACCCCTCCAATTTATGCAAAGTAGAGGGGGGTAGCGCCAATATCTCCTCCAAGTTTCAGCTTCTGGCGCGCCCTAGAACTGGAGATAGGATGTCACAACTAAAATCAAAAATAGGGTGCCGGACGTGACCGGGAAGGTGTTTACAATATCACAACTCTCTCGACGCCTTTAGCAACCTATATAATTGCTATAAATGATGCAAAAGTTCAGTGAACTACTATTTAAAAACATAAACCTCTGGAGGAAATAAGCATATGAGTTTGTGTGGATTAAAAAGTAGGTAAATAAATGGATATCAAAATAAATTAGTGGTTAAAGGATATCCTGGACTACATGTTATACCTTATCATGATCAGTGGCGTAGCCAGGGGGTGGGGGTGGGGGCAGCCACCCACTTTTGGGCGAGATAATAAAAAATACATGAAATCGTTAATTTCGGTAGTGATTTTTATGTCCATTTCTAAAAATAGCGCGCATTTTTGCGTCCTTCAATAGGGAATTTTCAGTCGTGGCCACAATGAATGTTCAAATAATGGTGGAAATTCAGTCAAGGACTGTATATTTATGTATAAATAAATACATGCATAAATATTTATACCTTCGTCCTGGCGCCAATATCAACACCTTACAAACCCTCATAAAATCTGGGGCTGATATCGTTATTCTGTAATCTGTATCCTATCATTACGCTTTTCTAAAAATGCGCACTAAATAGAGCTAAAAGGAAACAAAATGCATTTACAAAACTGAGAGAGGGAAATGAGTGTCAACTGAATAGTTTAGTTATAGTTATGAAATTTTAGATAGGTAAATGCCATCATAACAGCACCAGTGCCGAAAATTTAGTTCCCTGTAGTGATGGAAAAGCGCCATTCAAAATAATGGCGCCAGAGAAAAGGGTGCCAAACGCCAATGGCGCCATTCCAACACTAGTTGCCTGAATGTTGATTTTGGCACGCTGCCAAAAATAACAACAGCGAAACTGGCATTGTATAAATACTGAATAAAAACGTTCAAGCGCAAAATTCAGAGCCCGGATAAATAACTGTAGGACTGATTACATTTCGTAAACAAAGTTATGCGGGGTGAGGTGAAGCAAGCCAGAAGAAATAAGGCCAGGCCAGGTAAATATTTATCTACCGTATGCGCTTGAATAATTACCCTGGGAATAAAAGTGGGGAATTAAAATTTCATCCAAATATTTGGCTGTTTTTATCAACTCATACCATGAGATACAAAATGGCATTTCTGTTCAAATTGAACACAACAAATCGGTCATATACATAAAAGAATGGAATTATTCAAGGGGAGGAGTATTTTTTCTTCACACATCTAACACAGGGAATTATTCAAGGGGGATTATTCAAGCAAATACAGTAAATTACTTTCTATTTTTCCCGAAAATATGTTAGCAAAACAGTCAGCGGTGCAAAAAAAACTTCAAAAAAGCTCTCAAAAAAGCTTCTTGGATCAATGCCAACGTCAAAAAACCGACCATCTTTCCTCCAAGAGTTATACACTTGTGCACCCTGGTTGTAATAGCCATCCCTGCCAGAATTCCCGTGTCTTTCATTACCATAGTAGTTTGTGGGGGGCCACTGGGGGGTATCCCACCCCACTATGGGGCTGTTTTCGTCGTACTCATAATTTGGCTGCCTGTAGTTTAGGATCGGGTATTTTTGACGCGCGTTTCTGAGTTCCCTGAGTTGTCTCTTTTTGCGGCGAGTCGATTTCACGAGTCGACCGTATCGACGCGCTGGTTGATTGAAAAAACGGGTTGATAGACGCGATAGTGGGATAATTGTCACAGCAAAAACGGGTGTGTGATGTGCCGTGAAGCGGGCTGAATTCAGGGTGATCACGAAATTCAGGGTGAACTGTGTTCCGCCCGCTTCACCTAGCTTCACAAACGCTTCCCAATTTTGAAAGACACTTCCCCTACGGCCCTACGTATTTTTACATAGCCGTGGCAAAACCATACAAAGAAGTGTCTTCACCGAAGTATCTTCACGCAGATTTTCAAGTGTCAGCGTAAACCACTTCACGACGCTTCACCGCGCATACGCACACCCATTTTTTTTTAAGTTGTGTTTGTTGGATAGATCGTCGTGGAAATGATTGTCGTTAATATCGTAGATTCTATCATATGAACTTTTAACCCTTTTAAATTTAAACACTTGAATTGTCCCCCTTGAAATACCCGGCATTTTAAGTTTTAGGCAGGATTGAATGGCGTGTGTATACCAGGTTAAACTAAAGATTTTTAAGGCAATACAATTTCTTCAAAGTAAATGCATGCGGGTAAATACTGGGACGTATCCAGGATTTTTGAGCGGGGGGCTGCTTGTTTACGGGGGCCGGCGATTTTTTCCCTATATAGGGAAATTTTTTCCCTATATTTTTCCCTATATAGGGACGGAAAGGCGTTTTGGCGCTAGCGCCATACAGAGGCGCCACGCCATGGCGCTATTGGCGTTGGCGCCAGCGCCAGGAACCGCTTTCTATGTATGTAAATATGCATAAATATACAGCGAAATTCGGAAAATCTGTTATTTCCAAGGAAATTGGTTTTCAGGGGCCGATCCGCTGTAAATACAATGCATGAGCAAGAAATTGCGCGCTTGCGCGCAAATTTTTTTAAGAAACATCGAAAAATATATAGGAAACGTGGCATTTTCCGGGACTTTTTTAGGGCTGCAGCCCCCCCCCCCCGGATACGTCCTTGGGTAGATATGATGTACAGTACAATCAAACCAAACACATTTTTGTTCTTGTCTTTGACAAGATTCAGTTTTTTTCCCACTGTGGATATTATTACGACAAACAATTCCAGGGCAGTTGAAGCAATGGTGAAAAATGTTTGGAAGCAAAGGGATGAAATTTATTGGTCAGTGTGGAAAGTTTTTGCCGTTTCCTGGCCGTATCCCAATGAATTGTCCTGGATTATCCTTGTATGGTTTTAGTAGGGGTATAAAAGCTGGAATATAAGCTGCATAATCTACAGCTCGATGCAAAATTCAAGCGTAAAATTTTACCATAAAATTGATCACATAAATGTGGATGATATCCGTTGATATCAATTTTTCAATGACTTTACATAAACTCCAAAGACTTTAACATAAAATCATTGAAAAATTATATCTCCAGAAACGGTGGACCCTGCATGTTGAATTTCAGACAGGATAAAAATTAAAATTTAATGTAATGCACCTTTGTGCAATGAATTTTGCGATAAAATTTTCAGCTTGAATTTTATGACGAGCAGTAGACTATATAGCTGTCATTTCCAGCTTACCGTATTTCCTCGAAATACCCCCCCCCCCAAAAAAAAGGGCACTATGAATTTGTGGTCCGGGAAATGCATAACAGACGTTCAAAACACTTACTGTGTTACGTTAGAACATCGTTTATACCATCTACATCCTTATATAAGGCTGTAAAAACTTATAAATGGTGGTTATTGTTGCATTTTTCACGTTTTTCTCTCAAAATTTCCACTCTGAAAAAATAAACCCCCTGAGGAAATACGGTATATACCCCCGTTGAAATCTCACTAGGATCGTCCAGGACAATCCAATGGGAGAAGGTCCGGAAATAGAAAAAAACTGTCCCCATACACCAATATTTGTATTTAATTGCGGTAAAACGCATTATTTACCATTGCCCACGGGCCATGCAATTTTTTTATAAAGAAACCAATTAATTGGCGGTTGGAAATCTACTTTAAAAACAACGAAATTAAAGTGTTTTTAGTTGGGAAACAAAATGAGAGTTTAGTTTGCGTTGAGAAAATCATCACAATTGAGTGATAGAAAAAGAAACAAAAATTAGTAATTGTTTTTTATAGATTCGCTAAAAAGGTTTGGAAAAAATTAAAAAGCGTACTTTTGTTAGTTCAATTTCAATTGACAATGTTTACAAATACTTGACCCAACAAATTTGTAGACGGTGCTATGCCAGATAAAATTCCATAATGGAATTTCCATTTCATCGTTCAGCCAGGTACCAGTTCCGCAAAATGAGAAGTGAAATGGCAAAAGCGAAGAGAAATTATTGGGCTGTCGCAAAAGTTTTTGCCGTTTCAGCGTGGTCTCTCATTGGGCCCCACACACTGGATGTCAACTGAATTCGTGTCAACTAAATGTCAACTGAATTTAAGTGATACTGTGATTTCAAAGTATCTATCTGATAGAGCATAGTTAATTTTACATCATGACACTTCATTTTCATTGTTCCTGTTAAGTGTGATGCTTTTCACAAACTTCTTGTATTATTCAATTGACACTGCGATGTCAACTAGTGTGTGTGGGCCCATTGGGGTGATCCTAAACACCTTCCCGGTCACGTCCGGCAGCCATTTTTTTATTTTACTTCTTATATCCTATCCCCAGTTCTAGGGCGCCCCTGAGGCTGAAACTTGGGGGAGATATTGTCGCAACCCCCCTCTACTTTGCATGAATTGGGGGGGTCGCGGCGACCCCTCTTAGGGTGCGTCGCCCTAAGTGCAAATTTTTTTGTGGCTTTTTTGGTGTCCCACAGCAGGTGCGGCATCCGCTGATTTCTGAGCTGTGGGACACCAAAAAAGCCACAAAAAAATTTTTACTTAGGGCGACCCACCCTGAGAGGGGTCGCCGCGACCCCCCAATTCATGCGAAGTAGAGGGGGGTTGCGCCAATATATCCCCCAAGTTTCAGCCTCGGGGGTGCCGTAGAACTGGGGATAGGATAGAAGAAGTAAAATCAAAAAATGGCTGCCGGACGTGACCGGGAAGGTGTTTAGTACGTTTCAGCCGGGTATTTAAGCTGGAACTAATTAAAGTGTAAAATTGTCCGTAAAATTGAATACGTAAAACTGGATCCAGTGCTAATTCATCTCTTAATCGTGTCCCAAACTCAGCGTTTCCGGGGTTACCGATTTTTCAATAGAATGTCGATGTGAAATCACTTGGAAACATAATGTTGGATATACATATGTAGTATCATCCAGTTTTGTAAAGTCAATTTCGCGGTAAACTTTTGTTCTAGAATTTTTTTCGAGCGGGCAATTCCAGCTAATACACCCAGGCTGAAACGTAACGATCCAGGACGATCCAATGAGAGACGATGCAGAAACGGCAAAAACTTATGCGACCGCCCAAATACTTTTCATTATTATTTTTTACTTCGCTGTTGCCAATTCACTTGCCGTTTCACTTCGCCTTTGCCATTTCACTTCGCCTTTGCCATTTCACTTCGCACTTCTCATTTTGCGGAACTGGCCCCAGATCGACGAACTGAGGGCGAGGCTTTTTGGGCGACACATTTACCTATGTTCAGGTAAATGTTTAGAAACTTTGTCGATACTGCGAATAAGCGATATGATGTAGTTGACATAAATTTACAGTGCGGGTGGTAATACAATTCCATTTTTTGGCAGTGGGCCAACTCTATTTCTGGACCGGGATCTGGATTACCAGATTTCGGAGTCGGGATCGGCGATCCGGGATCGGAATTAAGAACGCAAAATCCCGAACTTTTTCGGGTATTCAGGATCGGGATCCCATTCGAACCCTAAATTCAACACTTGCAAAGCATGTCTCACGCAAGTGCAAACGCTTCAAACCTCAAAATCCATCCCACCCAACTCAACATATAAAAAACCAATTCAACCAACCGGGAATAGTGGTGAATTTACGCACTATCAACCCATCATCGCTCATCGATTTCGCAATGTCCCTGTCCCTGGCGCGCATTACGCCCGTGCCGCCGTATTTATTCGTGTACGGTCCGGTCGACTCGCTGCCTGGATCGATGTCGTCTTGAAACAGTTGCCTGTGTAGGTTGGGTTGTTGGAGGGTGAGTCGACCAGTTTTCGACACGGTAAACTCGACCATTATTCGGAATGACATGTTGGCAGCCCGCCAAAAGTTTTGACATCGCTATAAATATACTTAAAATAGGCTAAAAAAAGAATATGACCATATTAGATGCAAATAACAATTTTGAAAGTGAAAATTTGCAAAATTGAGCATATTTTAGCGAGTTTGAGAGAAAAAAAATGCAAAAATCGCTCGTATTTGGACCTGGTTCAAATCATTTGTGTAACTTGGACGTGGGCCATATTGTCATACGTGATCCGGTCCCACGTCAAAAATATTATGAAATGTTGGCACTGAGCCAAAACGATGTGGCGAGTGCCATCGTTGCCTATGAGTATAAAATCGTCATACATGGGACTGGCGTAATGCACCCAACCAATAAATTCTGAAAAAATAGGATATTGATTTTTTTTCAATTTGTCATTGTCGGTGCTAATCGGCATCCGCTTTGCACCAACAGCGGCAAATTTCAAAAAAATTTAAATGGGAATTTTTGGATCGGGTCACGTATGGAAACTTGGCCCACGTCGAAGTCATTAGTTGCGTATTGTACTTTGAGCGATGTCCTTCAATTTTTGCCAAACATTGCTAAAATGTGCTCCATTTTGGAAATTTTCACCTTCATAACCCCTAATATACAGATTATATTCCAATTTGTAGCTATTTTGGCTTATTGTATTTATATTTGTAGCGATTTCAAAATTTTGGCCGGCTGCCAAGTTCCCATACCGGGTCTCTTCCGAATTCCGAATTGTTTAGAATTAATTTGTTAGGTACATCCCCCCCCCCCTGTAGAGATTCTGTGACAGGCAGCGTCCATTTTTTTTCATTTTCATCGCACAAATATGGCGAAAAGTTCACTTTTTATTTTTTAAAGAATTTTCCAGAACTTTTTTATTGGAAGTTTGCCAAATTTCCACACTGTGTCGCCTTTCTGTCGAAAAAATACGCACCTGTAATATTGAGCCGTTCTCGACCGAAAATACGGCTCGTCTTTCAGCGCTTGCCGTTGCGAGTGGTAATGTTCGCTCTCCCGTTCGAAATCGACCCGCCACTGAGGTTGGAATTTGGTAGTAGCTATTTTTGTACATGCAACTTCAGTCAACTGAATCGTGCTTGCGTAAATTGACAAGTGGGCAGTCCCAGACCATGTGAAATGCCCTGTAAAATGTCAAATGTCATGTAAAGTGTCCAAAGTCATGTAAAATGCCCTGCAAAATGGCACCGAGTTGCCATTTTGCAGGACATTTTACATGACTTTTGACACTGCATGACATTTGACATTGTACAGGGCATTTTACAGGGTCTGGGATTGGCACATGTAGTAGTGTATATGCGGCTGAATGCTCATGGTGCTTTTGCCAGTGAATAATTTATTTTTGGATGGTATCCTAGTCCTTATAAAAACATCGATATTGTTTTTATAAATATTGCAGTGTTTTCTGGTTCCAAAAGTACCTATTGAAATAGGCATATGAAAGGGTTCATTATGGGGGGTTCGGGGGTCCCCCCCCCAAACGCACCGGCTATTTATCTATCCCCGGGGCCGTATACCGTATTTCCTCGAATTACCCCCCGGGGGTTTCTTTTTTCAGAGTGAAAATTTTGAGAGAAAAACGTGAAAAATGCAACATTAACTACCATTTATAAGTTTTTACAGCCTTATATAAGGATGTAGATGGTATAAACGATGTTCTAACGTAACACAGTAAGTGTTTTGAACGTCTGTTATGCATTTCCCGGACCACAAATTCATAGTGCCCACTTTGAGGGGGAGGGGGGTATTTCGAGGAAATACGGTAGCTTTTTACTTAAAAAAGGTATCCCTCGAACCCTCCCGCCAATAAAAATTGACCAGCTATCTGTTTAGGTCGATTTTTGACAAACTTTACCCTAATTTTTGCTCAAAATCGCTAATTTTCAGATCTTTTAATACCGTATTTCCTCGAAATACCCCCCCCCTCGAAATACCCCCCCCTCGAAATACCCACCCTCAAAATGGACACTATGAACTTATAAACCCCCCCCTCGAAATACCCCCCCCCAAATTTAGTGTATAGATAACGTAAATGACAAAGGCTGCGGTTTGTCATCCTGACAATGCAGAACACACGTTAAAAACGATGACTCTGTTATGTGAGAACAGTGTTTGTACGTCTACACACTTATAAATGTCTTTAGAGTCTTATAAATGGCGATTTTTGTTGCATTTTTCGACGTCTGCGTACGTTTCAGACGACATTTTAGTACTGTGATTTCAAAAAATTTCTGGCGAAATAATAAACCCCCCCCTCGAAATACCCCCCCCCCTCGTTTAACCCCCCCTCAAAATTCTCACTCTGAAACAATAAACCCCCCGGGGGTATTTCGAGGAAATACGGTAGTTATTCACGTTCAAAATCATTATGGTTCACGTGAATCAATGCGTATTTTCTACTATTTTGGGGTATATATGTTGTTAGGTATATACCTATTTTAGGCTATTATTTTTCTTTTTTCCTTCTACTACACCCTGAATAAGCTTATATCAATTCAACCCCTGCGAACCCCCCCCCCCCCAAAAAAAAAAGGATTTTTTTTTCAGCGAGCTATCCCTCCGGAAGAACGATTCACTATCTATACGAACCCCCAGAGGGGTGCAAATTCACAAAACCCCTGGGTGTACCCAGGGACATATCCAGAATTTTTGTGGGGGGGGCTGCTTGTTTACGGAGGCCGGCGAACGGGGGGGGGGTGCTCATAGCCCCCCTAAAATGTTACCTACAGAGGGGCGGAATGGCGCCATTGGCGTTGGCGCCAGAACAATGGAATGCTGTATATGTACCGTAAATGCTCCAATAAGGCGACGGTCGGTTTATTGTTTTCAGCACATTTTTGGGGGTCGCATTATTGGAGAGGTCTTTTTATTGGTGAGGGTCGTATTGTATTTTTCAAAAATTCAACAACTCAACTTTTCATTTAACGCGTATGAGCATGGTACCGTAAAGCAATAGGTAATCACATCAAAGCCACAAAATTCTCAAAATACTTAATATATGGGTTCAACGATATCAATTAGCGGCGTTTCAATTTTTTTTTTAAATTTTTCCTTGGGGGTCGGATTATTGGAGGGGGTCGGATTATTGGAGAGGGTCGCTTTATACTTACACAACGTGCCAAAGGGGGTCGTACTATTGGAGAGGTCGCTTTATTGGAGGGGGGTCGTCCTAATAGAGCATTTACGGTATGTAAATATGTTTTCATACAAAAATACAACAAAAAGCACACCGTTGAGTACATTTATAACGATTTGCGGCCACAGGGAGCAAATCTGATCAAAATACCTGATGTCTGATGAAAAATGCCCACTTGCGCGCAAAATTTGTTACATTGACGTTAAAAAAGTCGCATTTTCCAGTCATTTTCTGGTCTCACCCCGGGAAGGGGGGGGGGCTGCAGCCCCCCCCCCGCCCCCCCCCTGGATACGGCCCTGGGTATACCTATGCACTATTGTTCCGAGCTCATTCAATTGTTCGCTTACGCGTGAATGACCGGTGTAAATATTTAGCCTGGAGCTTTTTGTGCGAGCCTCTAAATCAAGTGACATTCTGTGACAATGGTAGCGAGCACGCACAAATAGGGGTGGAAAAGCGCCATTGTGCTGATGGCTGGCGCTAGCGCCATGATGTTTTTGGCGCTTGGCGCCATTTTTTTGTGGCAAAAAAAGCACCATGGCGCGGCTGCATGGCTTGGTTTGTACTGGCATTTTTGGTTAAGGGTTATGTAAACGCCATGCCATGGCGCTTGACGCCAAACTATTGGCGCTTTTAACACCACTAACCCACATAAATACACCGACTGCTATTTATTAATTTGCAGACAATTGCAAATGCCTCAAAATATGTAACAAAACTAGAAAAGTAATTGCACTTTTAAATAAAAACACAAATATTTACCTGTTCATTGGAGCATGACACCATTGAAAAAAATACACCGGCCGCTGCGAAGCATAAAAGTTTGTGCAAAATAAGCCTGGATAAGTGCCAACACTGGAAACAGTACATCATTGCATATTCTAGTGATTAGTGGATTGTCGGAGTAGCATTATGCTGCAGTATTTAGTTGACGTTATTGTCGTTTAAATTATTGCCGATTTCTGCCGTTTGGCGACCGCTTTTCGGACGGTCTGCAAACTGCAAGTTGGCTTGTTAGGTATCATTATTATTACCGTATTTCTTCTGATAGAAGGGCGTCTCCAATAGAACGGCAGGTAAAAAATTAAACGAAAAAATAGAAGGGCGCTTTCTATTACAAGAAATACGGTATATTGGGCGCTGCGCACACTGGTTAAATAACGGAAGTGAACTCAATTTGGGTGCTCATAATTTATGAGTCATAAATCAGCTTTGAATGCATTTGAGTTTACCACAATGAGTTATTTTTATCTTTGTCAAGTGTAGTTTACAGACACCTCATTCCAGTAAACTCAACTGCATTCAAAGTCGAATTTTGTAAATTTTATGAATTTTTGGTTTCAAATGTTTTCAAATTCAAATTTTTCAAATTTAGTTAAAAACTTCAAGGGGACGATATCATTTTACCGTATTTCTTATAATAGAATGGCATTCCTCCAATAGAGATGCAGGTTTTTGCTATTTTTCACACACAAAAATAATAGCACGGCAGCCTCCAATAGAACGGCACCTACAATAGAACGACACCTCCAGTAGAACGTCAGGTTTTTTTTCTTTCTGCACTCATGAAAACAATAGAGCGGCACCTCCAATATAATGGCAGGTAGATTTTACATTGAAAAAGTGCCGAAACACAGCAATATAAAAATTGGTTTAAATTACACAGCATTCAAATATTCATAAGAAACTTCAAATTGATGCTCTATTGGCCCCACGCACACTAGTTTACTGGCGGTAAACTCCATTTTTTAGTTTACCGGCTAAATTCACGCATAGTAAAAGTGGGCGGAGTTTAGGCCGCCATCTTTATTTTTTTCAAGTTTGCCTGTGATGTGAATTTACGCTGTAAACATTAATTTCTAATTTCTTTAATTGTGGAAGAAGGGAGCATTGTTTATGCAATTTTTTTGCGTCATCGTGTACAGTACGTTGTGTAGATGTTGTCAAAATTTTTAAAATATTTTTAAGTGCAACATTGGATTTTTTATTGAATTTATCATTTTTTTGTGGAAATAAATTTTTATAAAATCACCTGTTACGTTTTTTCGTTTATTGAAACGTTCTAAATTATCAGTTTTCTTTGCGCTATCGATTGGTGTACACAGCGGACATGAAATATAAACTTTCGATTTTTTATGATTTTATTTCAATTAAACGCAAATAAATCACTAGCACGTGAACGGAAAGCCCGAATCCGGAAAAAAAAATCACACATGAAAGAGGAACATTAGCTGCACACATCACACAATTTTTCGCGGCGTGAAACGAAAGACTTTGCGAATTATGCCTTAATCACAATTAAAAAAGAAAAAATAAGCCAAAAATCGAATAGTGAATGAAAATTGTCCATTCAACGACAGTGTACTACATAACAACCATTATAACCGGTTGCAATCGAAAAATGAAGTGTAGCTGTAGCAGATAGCATGAAAATGAATTTTTTGTATTTGTTACATCAGTTTACCATTCCAGTGCCACTTTAATGCTAACTGCCACTGCAACGGAAATATTTCAGTTTGATTTTTATATTCAACGTAGTTGCAAATTCAGCAGTCAGCGGGATTCACCCACGGAACACGACCGGCGTCCGTCATCATCCACTCCTTGATTGCATCCCTGATGGGGCGCGCATCTCTTTCGTCAACGTCCCTTCGGATTGGCACGTTATCGATCGTATCCATGTTGTCGTACACTGGTCGCCACTGCAGCTGTGTATGGGAATGAATTTATGTGATGTTGAATTGTAACAGTGAATATGCAAGGTAAACTTACATTTCGCTCAACAGTGTCGTTCGGGTCATCTTGTGGTTTTTCATCGCCATTTTCATCAAATTGGTTGGCAGCACTTTCCCCGCGGATATCACGCAGCCAATTGTGCAGGTGGCAACAGGCCATAACCAGTCTTTGTACGCGTGGCGGTTCCATCGCGATACAGGTCATCAGTATGCGCCATCTGCCAGCCAAAATACCAAAGACGCATTCGACAGTGCGCCTAGCTCGGGATAAGCTGCAGTAGTTGCAGTCAAATTTAGATTTCAGTTTTACCAAACAACGCTTCTTTCACAATATTCAAACACACCGATAGTTGAAGTGTCGCTGGCTGTCATCTGCATGCAGCGCATATGGCACCATACACCACTTGCGCAACGCGAACGCTTGATCACCCACAAAATAACTCGGAATGGTATTTGCAGGTTCGTTGGCATCTGCACCGGGCAGCAAGCACGGTGGCGCCATAAGCATTCTGCCATGTCTGTGTAAATGTATCACTTTTATCATGTGTAAATGTATAGCACCTCATTGGAACATGTCAAAAAGGATGTAAACTCACATCAAATCCTGCCCGAAATCAGACGTGATCAGCACAGCACCATCTGCTTGTGACCCCGGCATACCGATGTCCACGTACTGAATTTTCAAATCTGCGCTGGCGCTGATGAACAGTATAATCGACGAGAAGCCCTTGTAGCACCAGTATCTCGTTCCACCCTCTGCAAGGCGTTTTTCATTTACTTTTGTAACTGTAAACATTTCCACCTCACTGCACAGTTTCCCATCACTGTGAATTTAGTCATTTTTCTACAGTCGCCAGACCGTCGCCAGACCGTCGCCATTTCGTCGCGCAATTTGGCCCTTTTTAAAAAAAAATCATAACTTTTTTTTGGATCACTTTTATGAGAAGCCAGGTACGTCAGAAGAAGCGCAATTTTTTTCTCTACAAGTACATCCAAAAATCATTTGCACAACATTCCCATGACCCAAATGAAGTTACTTTCAAATCGGTGGGGGTTGCGGTTAAACTCAAGCAAAAGCGACGATTTTGCGACGTTTGCGACGCAAAATGCGACGAAAAGCGACGTTTTCACAAAAAAATTTGCAACCTTGGTAAACTGGCGACTATTTATGATTGAAGGCGACGCACGCGTCGCAAGCGTCGCAAGCGTCGCAAATGCGACGCTTAGTTTACCGTGACGTTGCATACGACTCACCATGTTTATGTTTACTGGAAACAACACATATGAGGGCAAAAGTAGAATGCGTAAAATGATATGTACTTACCAGCGGGTTTGCGAATACGGATGTGTTTGCCATCCAGACTCCCCACACAGTTCGGCATCTGCCACAGTTTCCAGTATTGCTGCGCGAAATCTTTCATTTGCCCTAAATCACTCCCCATAGGTTTCAAGTGGTCCTTCAAAACTTTCACTATTCCGGTGGACACTTCGTCAATAATCGTTCTAATCGTAGCGCCGGAAATCTGTAAATGTTTTTCCAAAATACAATGAACTATAAAGCAATCTAAAAGCATGAAAAATGGTATCACCTGTGACTGGCCGGCACAATCTTCAACTTCCCGGCCATTTGCGCATGTATACAGAAAGTAAAACAGTCGCATTTCTGTTGTCACTACAGCGATGTGTCTTCTTTCATCTCGTGTTCTCAGGTACTGTTCACCAGTTTCAGGGTCGACAGCTGTAAGCATCGCGTGCAGCTGTTCGAATTCAGTTGGCCACAGCTGTAATTAATTTGTAATCATTGTGAACGTTATCGGTAAACTGAGTTCATTCATACATATCAGTTTACTGTTCGATTGCAATGTTGTTGTAAACAATAACATGAAAATGTCACAACACAGTAAGTGATGTTATATATGTCTGTATATTTTACGTAAATAACAGAAATTGTGAAACAACGAACCCTGCACAGTTTGTAAAACCATGCTGGATCGGTGTTCTTGCAGGCAATAACAGCTCGCCAGTAATTGCCCCTGGAGCGCGCCCTTTCTAGTAAATATGGTGTCATGTACTTTTTCCTGCCCTGATCACCCTGTTCTTGCGCGGCATTCTGCTGTTCCTGCTCTTGTTCTTCGTCGTCGTTGTCCACATCATACGAAAACAACGTGTTCCCGACTGCCAAAAAAGCGGCTAAAATTTGTCTCTTCTGATTGTGCGTTAGTGGCGCAGTTCCATCCAAATTCCGCTCTAGCGCTTCGTTCATTCTTTGCATTTGTCCCAAAACGGATTCATCGTGCGCCATTTTGAAACGTTTTTTTGGGGACAGTTTTTGTAAATCGATATTTCAGATTTCTGGCCATATGCCAGACATTTCTGGCATGTAGCCAGAAATGAAACATGTAATTAAAAAAAGTAACCATGAATAACATAAAATTGTATCACGACGTGTCACTTTTTTTTGTCACAAATCCATATCTTTCACAGATAAGAAATAAAAAGCAAAAATTTTGTGGAAAAGTGAAAAATAGACCGTTTGATTGATTTCCCGTCGAAAATGGTCCGAACTTTGAGCGGTATGGCGCGCGGCCGATCGCAAAATGTTTCCGCGACCGCGGAAACGACTTCGGATGGCGGCAAAGGCAAAAATGGAAACAAACGTGGACGGCCGCCAAAGCAGAAAACTGAGAGCCAGCCCCCAGAACAGGTTACTCATCCGATTTCTTTGGTTATCTTACCATTTCTTTTCATGCATTTTCTAGTTATCATTTTTGTTTGAGTACAAGTGTGTTTTGGACATCTGCCAATTTATCTACAATTTGCGAATGTTTACAAGCCAACGCGATATTTACAATCCAAGATAAGCCAACCAATGTTTACAAATCGTTTGCCCCACTTCAGACCGTTCCGACTGGACCGCCCGTGCGCGGCCGAGGCACAAACATGCGCACCAGAGGGCAGGCCGCGCAGAGTTCTCAGCGCGACATTTCCGAGCCGCAGCGCGTGCTTGTCCCCGACGATCACCTCGCACATTCGTTTAGCAGGGTTTTGTCGCAGGTTTGCTACTTATATTTGTACGGGTTTCTGAACTTTTTCTACACACACAGTTTATTCTTTATTTGAAATTTGTCTAAATTCAGCTCTAATTTAGCAAACTTCTGTGCTTTTTGGTAAACTCACATTTCATTTGTTTCAACTATGCGGAATTCTCTTTCCACCGTGTCAAAAGTGTACACAATGTTCCTTTTCAGGATTTGTTCGCGAGTCAGGAGTCTCCGGCTGAGCCGGAAGTCCCCGCTGACGGTGACCGTTTGGAGGAGCAGGAAAAAGCGCGCGAGGAGGAAAGAGCGCGCCAGCAGAAATTGTCGATGGAGGAGCAAAGAAGGCTGAGAAAGTTGGAAAATGACAGAATCGGGGCAAAGCGGCGCAGAGACCAGAAGAGGCTGCAATTGAAACAGAAAAAAATGGTTTGTCATTTTTTCTTTATTTGAATACGTTCTCTTTCCGGCATTACCTCACTGTACACTTTTGTGAAAGTTTGCGCAACGTGAACTACTGTTGCTGTTTTCACCACTTATGTAAAAAGTAGATGTAAACTGATGTTGCCATGACAGTGTAACTTTGCACACTGTGACAGACATACTGTAGCACCTTTTACCCATTATGTAAAATGTAGATGTAAACTGATAGTTTGATCACACACACACTGTCACTTTGCATCAGGAGCTGCAACGGCAGGCACGTGAGGCAGCCACGAACGTGTACGGTGGTCCCCTTGTGCCGTCCGCAGTGGTTGCACCCGCTGCAAGCACTACGGCTTCCGTGTCCATGCCCGCGCCCGCGCCCGCGCCCGCGCCCGCGCCCGCGCCCGCGCCCGCGCCCGCGCCCGCGCCCGCGCCCGCGCCCGTCGTACCGCCCGCCAAGGAATTGCCCGTGAAAACTGTCTTTGTTGGGGGTTCGCAGTCCCCGACGCCGACAGTTTGCCAAGACACTGCCACAGCCGAGAAGGCCAAGCCTTCGACGCCGACAGTTGGCCAAGACGCTGCCGCAGCCGAGAAGCCAAAGCGAAAGTGGGCGCTCTTCGTTTGTGACAAGCCGCGGTGTCACGGTATTTATGTTAGTTTACTTTCAGTAAGAATTCTTTCAGTGTTCTTGAGACATGTTTTAGACGTTTCTGAATGTGTTGCAGGATGAGGAAGAGCGCGCGGCGATGGAGGCCGGCCTACCAATTCCGCCGGAAAGCCCCGGGAAGATTGCGGAAAAGAAGCGCTTGAGGGAGGAGCACAACAGGACGTGCGAGTACAGAACTGCCCCTGTGAATGAAGTAAGTTTACTTCCTTACTTTCATCCTTTTTGCACTTTGTTTTCGTAAATGTAAATTTTAAGTATGCGGAAGTTTCAATATAAGAATGTTCAGTTTGGTAAATTCTTCAATAGATGTACTCTTACGTATTTCAGTATGGCGATCCGATCGTGCCAGATAAGCGCACTGACCGGCAACCGAAAAGCAGTGGCGTGCAGAAGGTGAAGGGCACAATCACCGCCGAAGTTAGTTCAGTACGATTGTTTTTTTGGTGAAATATGGAGACGTATACTAATCAAAAAAGTAGGGAAATGGGCTCATATTTATATTTTTGTTATACCAAAAATCGGTCATGTAAAATGACTTTTTCCCATAATTCCGTTTCTAAGTTTTGGCAAACTCTGCGTATATGTATGAAATCAAAAAGTGTCTGACAGGGTTCCATATATAGTTTTGTTCAACCAAAATGTTTCATGTGAGATCCATTTTTCACATGTTTCTCTTTTGAAAATTTTTCACCTTCTGCATATTCCGTTGGAATCGAAAGTGTCTAAGTGGCTTCCATATTTATATTTGTGTATAACCAAAATCTTTCATGTGAAATAAAATTTCACCATGTTTCTGTTTTGAAAATTTTGCACATTCTGCAGGTATGTTTGGAATCAAAAAATGTCTAAGTGGGTTCCATATTTAAATTTTTGTTATACCAAAATCCTTCTGTAAAATCACTTTTTCCCATATTTCTCTTTTTAAAATTGTTCACCTCATGCATCAGAAGTTGGGATCAAAAATGTCTCAGTGTGTGCCATATATATATTTTTCAGCCATCAAAATTCTCACTGTTTCACTGGCTGACAATTTTAATTGGTTCTTAGAAAGGTGTAGATTGATGGAATCGAAAATATCTCTGTCTGTTCCATATATATATTTTTCAGCCATCAAATTTCTCACTGTTTCACTGGCTGACAATTTTAATTGGTTCTTAGAAAGGTGTATATTCTTGGAATCAAAAATGTCTCAGTGTGTGCCATATATATATTTTTCAGCGATCAAAATGCACACTTTTTCACTGTCTTAAAATTTTAATTGTTTCTTACAAAGTGAGAATTACATTGGCTGAATCGAAACTGGCTTCAACTGCTCTGATTTTATAATTTTGTATTTACAAAATTATACATGGCTAAGTTCCTTTTGCAAAACATTTTCTCAAAATGTTTCTCCTATTTCGCAGACCCTGCAAGAAATCCGGGACAAGTTGTTCATGCCCACGTGCACTACCCCGTTGCCGGCCATGTACAAAGACGGTACTCTTTTCTAACTGTCAGTTTAACATGGAAACGAAACATTCATTGTAACGTGCTCTTTACTGCAGATGTTTTGGACGAGGGCCAGGGCTGGGTTCACTCGGGTCCCGGTGACGACGGTTGGATTCGGCACACGACGAGGACACCGGGCCCGTTTTGCCCCTTTCCAATTTACCACCGCACAGATTCGCTTCCGCGTCGCCTGATGGATATCGTTAGCCCGACACTGTTTACCATTTTACTGTTAACTTTTTTCGAATAACTTTCTGAATGGCAGGTAGGCCGTTCGACAGTGTAAGTTTAACTGTAAGTGGCACTTACCATTTAAAGTTTTTTGTAGCTTCTAGGACTATTAACTGTGCACTTTCCCGGTGTTGGTGAAAGGAAGGTGGATTCTGATTTCAACTAATTATTAAGCATGTACATCGCTGAAGTACATGCACCATCTATACCTTTTTTCCCTCATTTTCGGTGTCATTCTTTGGTGTTAGTTAGCTTCCCTGTAATCCAGCTTCTGTTGTACTAATGGTCATGCACACACTACTTTACCGCAACATTTTTGTAAACTGATACCTCAACTTATAACGCATTTGCGTTTCATACAGTGATGTCTCTGGCAACTGCAGTCAATGAATGAACCATTTCAGTGAACTGAAATGCGTTCAAAGCTGCTTTATCAGTTTACCTACATGTGGCAGTAAACTAGCGTGTGCATGCGCTACTTTACAGCTTTTTCTAATGCAAAATTCTTTCAACATTTCTCATTTTTTCAGGGTGCAAACGAGCGTGTTCCGTGGTGGGCGGATAAGCAGAACCCACCCGAGAATGCCGAGCCCGACATGCCCGCCGAGCCCGCCAAGCCCGCCGAGCCTGTCCGGACCGCACCGCCGGGCAAACCCGCTGACACAGCCACGCCCACAGCGTCCGACGTGAAGCGAAATTTGAATTTTGACAATAGTAAAGTGAGTTTGCAGTTCTGTTGCGCTTTCCGAGACATTTATTACAAGAACGGTTCACTTTTAAGCAGTACTTTCTGAACATCACAGTTCTCTGTATAAAAGGGGGGAATCAGTTGGTTCAGTGTTTCACATGTAGCGATTGACAGGATGGGTACGCTGCAGGTCACGCGGAACGAGCTCTGTCACCATGCGCTCATAAGCCTTCTCTTTCTTTTCGAGCAACTTAGTGTGTTCCAACAGAACCTCCGTAGCTTTACTGGCCATATGCATCTTGCCCGTAAACTGGTTCACTGTGTTCACCAGTTTCTGCACTTGCGTGTTCACGTGTACGATGTTGTTCTCGGTGGTTTTCGTGAAGTTGATGAGCTCATCCATCTGCATTTTGAAAGAAATGGGAAAAAACCGTATTTCTTGAAGAATAACACGTGATCAACTTTGACAAATTTTTGTCAACATGGTCAGTTTTTACTGCACTGTAAACTAACAGCTTGAAATGGTGTCATTCTGGGGCCTGCATCCTCCTCACTCCTGTCAATACTCATGCCTTCCGCTGTGGACACTGAAGTTCCGCTTTGCACTTGTGTTGTTTGATTGGGTGTAGACGCACCGGGTACCGGAAAACGAAAACTGTGCTTGTGTACACACTGTTACATTTTCTCATACACAAACCTTATCACATAAGAACTGTTTGCTGCACCTGCAATCACAAAAAGCATTTAGCAGTGTGAAAAGTGAAACCCGCTAATGTCATGTTTCAGGGAAAATGATCATGGCATGCATTTTTAGTGTTTGGTGGCAGTCTCAAGCAGAATGTTGTTGCGTAAATCCTTGTCCAAAACGATCATATGTCACTATTTGGAGCACATTCTTTATTAGAATGTGCTGTTGAAATTTTAATTGGTTCTTGATAGGCAGGTAGCTTTAGAGAAACGATACTGAAATGTGTACACAAGCACCTGTTTGGGGGCGGTGGTGGAAAGGGGTAGGCTGAGGTGTTCGTTGTGGCGGGAAACTGGAACATGCCATGTGAGAAAGTGCGACTGAAATCGGATTGCGACTGTTGCGCAGCGTAAGGCCCGCTGGATTGCTGCCCTTGCTGCGACATGACGCTCTTGTTCCCAACTGCCACTGAATTAAGTTGTTCAGTTAGGCTAGGCATACTGCTTTTATTCTGTTGTATGACACGTTAGACGTGTGCGCACTTCCGACTTAATTTTTTTTCAGACTGCCCGCCCGCCATCGGAGTATGATCTGACGCTGACTGAGAAGGTGACGTTTGACTTTTGGACATTAAAATTTTGGACATTTAAAATTTGTACATTTTTTGCTTGAACCCACATCATTCATGTTTCAAGCACGCACTGTACACATGAATGTCATGCTAAAAATACCTGTGTGCAGTTGACAGGTTGAGTTACCTTCATTATTTGAAACACGCGGTTTTTAACAACCGTGTGTCATTCTCACGTTGAAATGTTTCGGACATTTTTTGCTTCAACCCAAATCTTTCATGTTTCAAGCACACACTGTAGAAACCTTGCACGATTTCTTCCATACAGCAAAACACTATAAATCTGGAAATATTCGTGTATTTACATGAAAATATTACAGCGAAAATTTATTTGAAACGCACTGTAGTTAAACAGTGTGTCATTGGCAGTAGGATTCAAAGGGGATTGAGTTTTCCGGATCGGGATCGGGATTGGGATCGGGATGGGCATGGGAATTGGCATACGGATGGGGATCGGGATCGGGATGGGGATCGGGATGGGGATCGGGATGGGGACTTGAACCCAAATCTTTCATGTTTCAAGCACACACTGTAGACACCTTGCACGATTTCTTCCATACAGCAAAACAAATTGTGCAAATATTCGTGTATTTACATGAAAATATTACAGCGAAAATTTATTTGAAACGCACTGTACTTAAACAGTGTGTCATTGTCAGTAGAATTCAAGGGGGATTGAGTTTTCGGGATCGGGATCGGGATCGGGATGGGCATGGGAATTGGGATGGGAATCACGTTCCTCACAGTAAACGTGATTTGCTTGAACCCGCTTCTTTCATGTTTCAAGCACACATTTATATACACACATTCCACTATTTCTACAGTACAAATGGAGATTCTTGCGATTCGTGTGTAGGCCCACACGTGCAAGCTTTCCCAATATTTTGAACACACTGTGTTAAAAACAGTGTGTTATTTTCAAAACGGTTCAAAGGGAATTTACTTATCGGGATGGGGATCGGGATGGGGATCGGGATGGGGATGGGGATCGGGATGGGGATCGGGATGGGGATCGGGATGGGGATGGGGATCGGGATGGGGATCGGGATGGGGATTGGGATCGGGATCGGCATACGAATGGGGATCGGGATCGGGATAAGCATACGAATGGGGATCGGGATACGGACTTGAACCCACATCTATCATGTTTCAAGCAGTAACTATATACACACGTTGCACTATTTCTACCGTTTCAAAACTCTCTAGCGAACCAAGCGTTGCTATGGGTTGCCAGAACATAAATGCATCCTCTATTTGGAACACACTGTGTTTAAAAACAGTGTGTCATTGTCAGTACGGTTCAAAGTGGATTGACTTTTTGTGATCGGGATGGGGATTGGGATCGGGATGGGGATTGGGATCGGGATGGGGATTGGGATCGGGATGGGGATCGGGATAGGGACTTGAACCCGCATCTTTCATCTTTCAAGCAGTAACTATATAGACACATTCCACGATTTGTACCGTTCTAAAATCCACCAGCGAGTCTTGCTGTATACATGAATTTGAAACACACTGTGTTTTAAAACACTGTGTAATTGTCACTGCAAAACACTACTTTGAAATATCTCTCAGGCAAAGCTCGAGTACGAGCGACACGTGGCGCTGAAGAGCAAGGCGTCCAAAAGCAAAAGGAGCCTGCACGAAGAACGCGTGAAAAAAGAAAATGGGCGCGCCAAGGTGAAGTGGGACGACTGGGAGGTTAATTTAACTTGGGTACACACGCTGAACTGCAAACTGTGTGCTGGAAACGTCATAAATCAGCTTTGAATGCATGTCAGTTCACCAAAATAATGTATATGTCAAACGCAATTACTGTGGCATAACTCATTCAAGTAAACTGCAATCCGTTCCAAACACATTTATGAATGCCTACAAGCACAAAGTTTGCAGTTTACCATGTGCATGCGCAGATGTAGTAAACTTCTTTTTAAGTTCTCTTTACATGAAACAGTAAACTTAGCGTTGTAAACTGCAGGACGATGATGACGACTTCATCACGCCGCGGTACAGTCAGACCGCCAAGTCGCCACCGAGCGCAGTGGACGTGGAAATGGAAAGGCGGAGGAAGGAAAATGCCAAGAGACTGGAGGAGCAAACGAGGGCGCTGGCTGCACAGGTCGCTAAAGTGGTATGTTTAAATGACCGTTTTTGACATTTTCAAAAGAAGAGTTTGCATTTACAGTAGCACTTTCTTGTATACAGCAAGTGCCAGTCATCGGCCGCAACAACAGCAGCGTGCGCCGCTCTTGCGTGAATGCCACAAAGCAACTGAAACAGCTTCAGGATGGCCAAGTGGACGAGGACGATCCACAGAAGGACAAGGACTGGGTGGAGGACTTCGCCCAGGAGGATGATGAACAAGAGGTAGCTTACGATTCGGACCCCTTCGGTTTGGATAGTTCCGGATCGTGCATAATTGTGACTTTCCCATACATTTTCAGTTACGTGACAATCTCACATACCTCCCGTAACTCAGGAAATGAATCCGTTGGGGCCGCGCGGCCGCGGGCCCAACGACGGGTCGCAAACGCCATCCGATGACGATGAGCGGTCGCTGGCGGTGGCCCAGTCAAAGACTGAAAAGCGCCCGAGCAAGCTGAAAGTGGCCGGGAAAAAACCGAAAAAACCGGTGACAGTCACACACCGTCTGCAAGTAAATGTAAACTGTTGCTTGCCTTGCAATTCGTACAATATCATGATAAAACGGTTAGCCGGAAGGCTACCTGTATTTAACAGGATATTTACAAACGTGCATGGCTGGAAACAGTATACTGGACAGTTAAGACGGTGTGTGAGTGACCTCAGATTACCGGCGATGTGAGCCGCGTCGGCGTCGGAGGCCGGCCGAGCGTGCTGATTCCGGCCGAGAAATCGGAAGAATTCTGGGAGAAGTTCCACGAGCTGTTCCAGAAATACCCGCTGTTTGTTTCTGTTTGTATTTTTTTATCACACAAGTAAATGGACGTTGTGAACACGTACATTACTCACAGGTGCTGGAGCATGAAGGAGTGCACCAAGTACGACCTGCATCACCCGGAAAGGCAAACGAACGTTAGTTGCAGTTTACCGCTTACTTTCATTTGAGAGTTGAAGATTCCTTTCTGTAACCATTCTTTCATTTCTTTTTTCAGCGGTCCGATCACCCGGCGGTGAACAGGTCGTGGAACAACTTCACGAGGGAGAGCTACTTCGAGCCCCCGTACGACAACTACCCCGACAACAAGATGTGGTTGACCCGCGAGGTGGCGAACGAGTCCGCCAAAACAAACCAGAACGCTCTGGTGGCCCGCCGCGGCATGTTGCAGTCGATGTGGGACACGAAAAAGCGGCAGTTCAAGGTTAACCATGTTTTAGACTTCTCAGTTTACAGTTGACGAGTACTGCTGTGTCAAATTTCTGTATGCCGTTTTACGGCAAGTGCGGGAAATGTATCTGTTTCCCTTTTCTGGCAAGTGCAAAACATTTCGCAGTATTTGTTTTTGTGCAAGTGCAAACAGCTTTCAGTTTCCGTTTTACAGCAAGTGAAAACAATCTTTTACTTTCAGTTTCAAGTAAGCAACTTTGTTTTACACCGTACACGTAACACTGTTTCACTGTCCTTTCAGAGAGCGTTGACCCAAGCGCGCATACTTTACGGCGGCCGTCTGAGCGGCGTGTCAAACGAGGACCTCGGGGCGCACTACTACAAGAGGATCATGGAGCTCAATTTCGCGACTCTGAAGCACATGGACTACTATGCAGACGAGTCCGGTGAGTTTACCCTTTCCGGGCCATGTAGATGTAAACTTCGCATTTGCATTACGCAAAAATGGTACAACTACTCAGTGTTTCCCGACATCGTGGAACGCATGCGCAGTCAGGGCCGCACCGCTGAACAAAAAGCCGCCATTCCGAAAGTGGCGCCAGGAGAACTGCCCCAGGTTGATTCAGATAAGCCTTGCGTCAGTGAATTATCACAGTTTGGGGAACAGTACTAACCTTTTCAACACGTTTATTCAGATCAGCCGGCGCGAGCTGGGGCACTACGCGTGGAAAATCGAGTTGGACAAGGTGCGAAATGACATCGGACATCGTGTTTACCCTGGTGCACCAAATGCGGCAATCGGAGGCCCAGGCTATGCAACTGGCGGAAGAAATGATCCAGTTCTCCACCATGCCCATGATTGTGTTCAAAGACGGAAAGGCCAGTAGATGTTGGTTTACTGAAATGTATCATTTAATGTTGTTTTTATGTTTGTACGTTTGTAGCAGTGGTTGTGCACTTTACAGTGACCGATTGGCGCCGGGCAATGCAAGTTTACTGGCACAACGTGTGCCAGGGAAACTTCTACATCATGCTGCGCAAATTGGTAAAAACCACGTTCACGCCGGAGAAAATTGAGCCGCAAAGTATGGCGGTGCAACTCGTGGATTACCGAGTGAAACAGGCTGCGAGTGCCGTTCCCCCCGCGCCAGGGACGGTGCAAACAGTCGATAGCCCACCGCCGGAGGACTTTCACGAGGCGCCCGACATGGCGCAGGACAACGCGCCCATCATGGCGCAGGACAACAACCAGGTGCGAGTTGCATGAATGTAACAGGAAAATTGTAAGGAGTGAAGAAAAATGTACTTTGTGTTAACGTTAAAGTGTAATAGTAAATTGTTTTTGTTAACTGTTACGTTTTGACCATTTTAGTTTTATTTCCCGTTTTTAATATACACTTTTTTAAATTGCCGTAACCACCGCCAGACATGCCGCGAGCACGAGCCGTTGAGGAACCCCCAGTTTCACAGCGTGCTGAAACAGTTCGCGCCCATTATCGACAAGATGGACGTTGCAGCGATCCGTGCAATGCGCCAAAATATGGAAAGGATGCTGTCGCAGTGCACCCAATCGGTAAACTATTCTTTATTGTCATGTATTCAGTCAATTCTACCATATCTTTCAAATGTGCTAATTTGCAGAGCACAAGCGTGAATGCGGACAGCGTGAAGCGCAGCAAACTGCCCTGCATTTGCTCCTTCATCAAGAACATACGGTTCATCGGCGTGGTGCAGCAGGAAATCGGCGTGATCAACACGCTGCTGAAGGCCGATATGAACAAGTTCTGTGACATGATCGAGGACTTCATCATGAACCAGGTTATTTGATTGATAAACATTTTGAGAATGGAGTGTGTGTGTTTTCGGGACTGTTGCCTTGAACGTATCTCAACGTCACCACTTAAAAGTAGGAAAAAGTAATTTACTTGAAACGTTTCGTAAATGATGTTAACTTTTCGTAGGAATCCGCCAATACTGGAACGACCAGTTTGCCGATCGTTGCGGCTCCGCCTGCCAATCCGTCTGGCAGTGCGCTGCTCGAACGCCGCCGCCGCAGGACCAGCGGGCTCGTTGTGTCGCCCCTCGCCGCGCCGCAAAAGAACGCGGAAATGGACTACAACGTCACGCCGGTGCAGGTGAGTATAACGGTGGTGTTTCATGATGTACGTAAACAGCATGTAACTAACAACCCTGTACTAACTACTAATGTTACTTACATCAGAAAACAAAGCCGGGCAACTTTGCGTTTCCGCAGCAGGAGGCGAAAGTTGCCGAACCGGACCAAGATGACAGTCTGGTACAATACCTGGCTGAAATTGTGAGGATTGCACTGTTTCTTTTGTGTCAACAAACTACTTAAGATGCATCTTTTGGTAAATTGAAAATGTGTAATTTAAAAGATTTACTTCTTGTTACTTTTGATGAAATCCAATTTACACATTCTTATACATATTTTGGTAAATCAGTGTGCACAGTGGTACTTATTTGTAGTAGTGCATTTCTTTATGATTATGATAAAGTGACATATCGTACTTACAGCCGACGCAACAACTGGACCAACTTGCCGGGTCTATGAAAAAAGCCAAGAAATCCGTGCCGACGGAAAAAGGCAAATTGCCCACCGTGCAGAAATTGCCCACTCCGCAACAGAACGTGCAAGCACCGAGTTTGCCGTACACGTCACCGGTGAATGTGAACACAGCGACGACCATCGCCGCACACTTGATGCAAAGGCAGGCTTCCGAGGTTGCCCTGGCTGCCAAGCTTCAGGCGACCCGCTTTGAAGTGCAGCACTTGCAGCAAGCCCTGCAAAACGTTAACGTTAGTAAGACATTTCATTACTTCTTCATGTGCAATACCATATGCAAATTGAAATTTCTCATGTATATTCGCAGTCGTGCCACCAGGTCGATGCCACTGAAGACGGCATCACGTACTCGTTTGTGGCATCGCAGGCGCCGCAGCGGCAGCATCAACAGCTGCAGTATGCCGAGGTGACTGACAGTTTCTGTTTTTTTTCCTACTTATAATTCAGTGTTAAGAAGCAAGTAAATTCTATCCGCTTTTTTACAGCCCGCTGAAATGGACTGCGAGAACGACGATGGCGTCGTGCTGTTGCAAAGTGCCCAGAAACGCACTGGCCAGCCTGTACCGGACACAGAATGTGCTGCGAAGCAGTACCGCCTGACAGTAAGTTTCTGTCTGCAGTGCTTCTGTTGTACAACTTTGTTGCCATTATAAAATGATAATATAAACTCAGAATCAGACTGCTGCCAGTTCCCCGGCCAGCGCGCGCAAAAGTGCAAAGAAGAGCGAGCAAGCGGCTGCCGGGACCAAAACGGTTAGGATAGAAAATTGCTTCGATATTTTGCTTCGTACTGTAATCTATGTTTACAGTATGAAAATGTGCAGACAAGCGAACCGCCGCCGACCAGTGAACAGCGCCGTACCGTGCCACAGCCGATCCGCCAATCGCGCGCCGGTACGACGCCGCGCAATTGCCCTTTGGATGAGGAGGGCTACGCAAAACGACTGGCGGTACGTCTTGGGTTCAATTGTGGTTTTCGGTGTTGTACATGTTTCTATGTGCAGTGTCTACTAGACTTTAGTATTTCTACAGTAATTGATATGTACAGTCCCCAGTGTGCATATATATATATCTGGGAAACAGTTGGAAACTTTTCTATAAGTTTACCATTACAGATGTTCATAGATGTAAACTGTTTACTTCTTTTTAACAAATAGAACGGTATACTGAAATTGCACACATTCTCAGGCGATCAATGAAGACTACTATGAGGAACTGGAGGATTTTGATGATTGAAATGTGTTTTTTTTGGTAATGTGAAAGGGGCGTGTGCCTCTGTGCATGTTTACCCCATGTGCATGTCAGCGGTATTCTACATGTTGACTTTCCACGACGCTCCAGGGGATTCGGTAGACTCCTCTGGAGCAATTGATAGTTCTTACAAATAAAACACATGGACTAGTCGTTTCAAAGGTGACAATATATAAAAAGTTATGGAAATTGTCGAATTTGAGTTAAAATTATGGTCCACATGCACACTGGGTTTACATGCACAGAAGGCTTCAGTCATGTGAAAGTGCTGAAAGTAGTGAATACGTTTTAATGCAGTTTCTTATCATTTTACGTTTTCATACAGTTCCTTTTTTGTAACATTTCCATCATTCGCAAATTATCACATTTCAAAGTGAAAACGTTATGTACTTTTTAAGTTTCTTCCGTATACAATTGTCAAATTTCGCATTGTGAGATAGGTAAACAAGTTTTAAATTTTGCTCAAAAGTGTAACTCTTGTCAACAGCAATATAGTCTTGTTTTTGTTTTTTCTTAGTTTTTGTTACAGCGAGAAGGAGAATGATTTCTTTTTACAGTTTTAGATTTAAATTGAAAATTGGCGAGTACAAAGTTTGGATTTTTGTTGTCGCACTTCCTTTCTTTTTGTCGAAGCAAGAAGGAGAATGATTTCTTTTTTTACACTTTTAGATATACATTGAAAATTCGCGAGTACAAAGTTTGGATTTTATTTTGTCGCACTTGCATTTCTTTTTGTCGAACTTCCATACAAATCACGTGTCCATGTAATTTTTAATTTTTCTATCCGTAACAACATGATGAAATCACGCAATAAATCTGTTAGGTAGATTTCAATTTGTAAATTGAAGTAAAAAGTAACAAAAACGAATTATTAACAGTCACGATAAAAAACGAAATATCAACAGTCACGATAAAGAACAAATGTTAGCAGACACACACAAACGTAATTGTCACGTCTAAATTGTCTACGTTTCGCAACAAAGATACGTTAGGGAATTTGAAAAGTCAAAAAAATTAGTTTACTGCTCACCTGATAAGTCTCGGGGAATAAATCCTTCCTTATTTTTGGCTGTACGACGCGTCGCGAGTCGCATACGACGCGTCGCGCGACGAATGCGACGCGTCGCATAATCGTCACTTCCAGTTTACCCAGCTGTGTCACATTCGTGTGTAATCGTGCGACGCGTCGCACTTTTGTGACTTGCCGAAACCACTAACCCCAGAAAGTGAAACACCAACGTAAACTAAAGTACACACGTCGATCAAAAATGTAAACCGACGCGCGACGCGTCGCGTTTCAGTTTACATTTTTGATCGACGTGCCGTGTTGGTAAACTAGCGTGTACAGCCACAATATTGAAATGTTGCTCAAGTTAAATTTGAAATATAACTTCGTTCAAATGAAAAATGTATGAGAAAATTGGCGACGAAATTAGAAAGGCACCTCCAACAGAACGGCAGGTAAAAAATTTAACGAAAAAAATATAACGACGCTCTTCTATTAGAAAAAATACGGTCAGTACCATCTAATCTCACCAAAATTTTAAAAATATAACAAAATCGTCTGAAAATAGGACAATGTTTCTCACGCAAAAGCCACAGCCGAAGTGATGAATCAAGAGGGGGATAATTGATCGCGCGTGTGCAAACAATCAGTAACTCGCATATGCAATGCATGCGACTGTGACGCGCGACTAGTGGAAAAGCGCCATGGCGCTGGCGCCAAAACAAAAAGCGCTATCACAGCAAAAAATAGGTTCGTGATGTGTGTGGAAGCTGGCCGGATGTGTGTGAAGCGGCCTCTGTGAAGACACTTCCACACACTTCACCACACATCACGAAGTTTTTTGAGATTGTTCGTGAAGTGTCTTCCACACACTTCACCTTTCATCACGGTGACCGCAGTTAATGAAGTGCACTTCACGAACTATTACAGCATACTTTGCATGGTTCGTGAAGTGCCTTCAAGTGTCATCCAGCTCTTCACAGCGCCAGGAAGTGTCGACATGAAGACACTTCACGACGCTTCACAACGCATCACACACCCATTTTTTGCTGTGTATGGCGCTTTTGGCGCTTGGCGCTATCTTTGTGTGGCACCATGAACGAAATGTCTGGCGCTAGCGCCACAACAAAAAGCACCATGGCGCTCCTGGCGCTTGGCCCATTTTGCTCTGGCGTCATTGGCGCTTGGCGCCAAAGTCCTGGCGCTTTTTCCATCACTACTCGCGACTCATTACTATGCAATAGGAGTGCGTCTTTGCTTGAATAGAAACAATCCATTATGCTAGAATAGTGGTCCAGCTTCTTACTAACTGGCCCATGCGCACGCGGTTCAGCAGATGTGTGAATCAATATATTGACGTGTAAAATTATTTTTGGTTTATTTGACAGCTAATGTGGATTTACGCCAAATAGAAGTACCGTATTTGCTTGAATATTTTCCCGTTAAGCAATTTCCCCACTTGAATAATTCCCCCCTGTTAGATGAGGGTGGAGAAAAATAATCCCCCCCCCTCGAATGATTCCCCTTTTGGGAATATGACAAATTTGTCGTGTATTATTTGAACAAAAATGGCATGTTATGCTGTTGATAATGCATATGTCATGAAATGAGTTTATAGAAACATGCATGAAAATTTTGACGAAATAATAATCCCCCCTTGAATAATTCCCGCTCTTGAAAAGGTTCCACCTGAAAAAGTCTGACGAAAAAATAATTCCCAGGGAAATTTTTCGAGCAAATACGGTATTCAAATTTTCAATGATACCTATGTTTTGCTCAAAGTTCACAGCTAGTTGTTTGCATTTTGAAACTTTGCAACTTGACAGAATATTTAATCATTTACGCGTCACTTGACGCTTAGTATTTTTCTATTGTTATGATCTGAATGCAGATGTAAGCAAATGCAATGTCTAGACTTTGAACTTAATGCACCCTCGATGGACAAATACGGGGAGCACATCAGCCAGATGTTGCATGTAACGATAGCAAAAAAAAATTCTAAAACTTTTTCAAATTTTCTAATTGTTTTGAAGTATTCCAAAAAAATTTGACCCTTAGAAAACACTTAAAAATCGACTTTTTCTAGAAAAAGGAAAACGTTTGTGAATTTTTTAAATTTGTTCTCAGTATTTTTGGCTGAAAATGCATATGAAATGCAGAAACACACTTCAAATAATCAATTTCATATGCATCTATTCATAGTGGCAGAATAAATATTGTGAAAATGGGATTGCGATAACAACAAGCAAGGCTGCAAAACATACACATGCATTTCAAAAATACAATAAAAATTCAAAAATTCAAAACGTATTCCAAAAATTTTTGTAAAATTACCAAACTAAATTCGAAAAGTATTTTTGGAAAAAATTCAAAATTTGAAAAGACATTTTAGAAGAAAAAACACTAAATAACTTTTTGGAAAAAAAACAATTAAAAATAAAAATTTATTTTCCATCATCAATTTACCATCCTTAGTAAATCGCCCCCAATAGATGGCCGCCAGTTCTGACCGGCCCTCTTCCAGCCCATAGCTCTTTGGGGTGTATAATCAATTGCGCATTGGCACTGATTGCGTGAACGATGGCGCGGGTGAACATGAAAGACTTTTTTGCTGTTAACTGCTCATGTTCAAAGAGGGCTATGAGAAGAGTGTAGCGAATGAATGAGATGCCTGAGTTTTAGATGATGAAAACAATGGAGCAAGTTCCCGAGCCATGTAAAGTGTAGAGTCAAGTGTCAAATGTAAAGCCCTGTAAAGTGTCGCGCAAAAATAAAGAAATGATTTTATTTTTTTACTAGAATTTGCATGACAATCGACACTTTGGCTGACACTTTGCATGACAATTGACACTTCGGCTGACACTTTGCATGACAATTGACACTTTGCCTGACACTTTGCATGACAATTGACAAAATTGTATGACATTTGCCGTGCCACTTGACAATTGACATTACACTTTACAAAGTGCGGGACTTGGACCAGGGCAAGTTCCGCGAGTTGCGTGGTAATTACAAAAATGTTACGGTCGAAGTAATTTGATAAATGTCGTAATTTGATAATTTGATAAAGTGAAAAGTGAATGAAGTAAAAAGTTAAGAGTCGAGTAATTTGACAAATGGCAAATTGAGAGTAAGTAAAAAGTTAAGATACACATGGCAAATGACAAGAAAATGTTATTTAAAAAATCAAAAGTAGGCATAAATTGTGATTTAGAAGCCATTTTTACATGCTTGTCATTTACCATTTGTCTCCAAACTCCCTATTTGTCAAATTATTTCACTGTCACTTTTAACGTTTCCTAGCTAATGGCTGTTTTCCATCACTAACCTGGTGGCAGTCCCGCTGTAAAGTCTCATGTCAATTGACTAATATAAAAAGAAAAGAATTTATTACAGAATTTTTCAGATTTTGCAAAATCTATTTCAAGATGGGGCATTTGTCATCGATCATTGGATGCAATGAATAATGATGGACGACAAATGCGTCAAAGTAAAATTGATTTGTCGTTGGACCATTTTCCATCATACTTTTTCATTCACATTTTGAAAAAAATCTCGCACATTATTATGTATTGCGAAAAATTGTAGTTTCAAACATCAATTTCTAATCTGGAGCTTAAAAACACGAAAATAGTAAAAGTTTCGGTGATTGTTTCTTTTACGTTTCACCTATTATTTTTGTGCTGTACTATGTACTGCTTCAGAAGGAATACGTATTACCTCGAATTAACCCCCCCCTCGAAATACCCCCCCCCCCCAAATTTTGCTGAGGAAGTAATAACCCTCCCCCCGCCTCGAAATATTAGGTTGTAAACTAATGAAGTGTCTTTTTTCGCCATCTCATACAAATATACATTTGTGCTTTCCATTGTGTTGTACGTTGACCGATTTTGATGCCATTTGAGTATGTTGTGGTTTGGGGTCTGGGCTATGATGAAATGTTTTTGTTTGCTCAAATAATCCCCCAGTCCCGAGATAAGCGGGGTCTATAAAAAGGTGGTCATTTTACGTGGCCAATATGCACATTGACTTTGAAGCTCAATAACTCAGCCATTTCTGGGCCAATTCGGATCGTTCAACACTTAAAATAACCAGGACAATCCGCAGATTCAATTTTTGTGGTCGAGTTAGTGATGTCTTGATCCCGTATGCCGATTTGACCCGGTTTTTGAACATGAAAAATAATCGTAATTATAATTTTTCAAGACGATTTTTTTGAAGTTGCTATCATATACTATAGACAAAAAGAATAAATCTGGCCCAAAAATTATTTCAATATCTCTCTCCAGTCAAAAGTTATATCACTTTAAACATTCGCCTCCCAACAATAAATAGAAGAATCTGCATGACGAGCAAATGCATGTGACTTCAGAAATCCATATCTCGGCCATTTCTCAGCCAATTTCCACCAATGAACACTTAAAATGATCAGAAAAACCTGTAAGTTTCATTTTTATGCTCAGGTTATCTGTATTCATCGTTCTTGATTAGTTATTTACATGTATGGGAGGCGGAAGTTTAAAGTTCTATTATTTTTGATTGAAAAGAGATATTGAAATAATTTATTTGGTATATGAATCCCCATTGTCTAAAGTATATGATAGCATGTTTAGGAAAATTTATTTTTGGTGTTTAAAAACTGGGTCAAATCTGCATACGTAATTTAGACATCACTAATCCGACCACAAAAATGGAATTTACTGGTTGTGCTGATCATTTTAAGTGTCGAACGATCCAAATTGGCCCAGAAATGGCTGAGTGAGTAAGGTTCAAAGTGAATGTGTAGATCGGCCATGCAAAATGACCACCTTTCTATAGACCCCCCTTATCTCGGGACTGGGGGATTATTCGAGGAAACAAAAACATTACTTCATAGCCCAGACCCCAAACCCCAACATACTCAAATGGCATCAAAATCGGTCAACGTACAAAAGAATGCGGGATGCACAAATGTATATTTGTATGAAATCGAAAAAAGACACTTCATTAGTTTACAACCTAATATATGTTTTATGCGTATATACAATTACCTTTATAAATTTATAAACACATATAGGTACATCTATGTAATTGTTTGATTTCTCTACATCTTAGTATGCGGAACTTCACAAAATTTCTGGTGAAATAATAGACCCCGTTCGAATAAGCCCCCCTCGAATTAACCCCCCTGAAAATTTGCTGGCGAAATAATAAACCGTCGAGCGCAATATAGCAGCAGAGTGGCGGAACAGAGGGCAGCGAGAGCCGTCTGCCTATGGCGCTTATCGGAATTAAATAAATGCATGCCCAGACTTTTTTACTTTTTATGTAGGTGTTTGACGGTATGGAGCATTTATTGCCGTGCCATTCAGATTCTGTGTTTGAACGGTTCGTTTTTAAGTGTTTTTCTGGGCGTAAAAACATACCGCAAAGTGCAAAATACGCCACGGACTGGTATCCAGGTGCCACTCCCGGGCTCTGTAAAGTGTAAAAGACCCTGTAAAGTGCAAAAGACACTGTAAAATGTCATGTCTCATGTAAACGACGCTTTAGAGTGTAAAAGACCCTGTAAAATGTCATGTGTCATGTAAAAGACCCTGTAAAATGTCATGTGTCATGTAAAAGACGTTGTAAAGTGTCAAATGCCATGTAAGAGTACCTGTATTTGGGCTGTGTACCCATGTTTGGATACACATGACACTTTACATGGTCTCTTACATGGCATTTGACACTTTACAAGGTCTTTTACATGACACATGACATTTTACAGTGTCTTTTACACTTTACAGGGTCATTTACACTTTACAGGGTCTTTTACAATGTCTGAGAATGCCCCCTGTTGCGACAGCAGTCTGGCGCGATTATGTGGCTCTACTGATATAGCTTCATCTATTTGCGAAAAAAAAAACAAATTTAAAATCCACCAAGAATATAGGCATCCATATTTTCTCTTTACAGTCAACATCAAAGCAACAATGGGGAATTTCGAATTTGCAAATGGCAATTTCAAGCGCCAAGTACATTTCAAGTGAGTTCCGTAAATGTCTAGGTACCTATGTAAGTTGGAAGCATGCAGAGTTGTTGAAAATACTGAACTTTTTCCAAAGTAAACGTAAATGTAAAGTATTTTGTTTCTACTTATCCCTGAGTACAGAAAATATGAAGTAAAAAAGGTGAGTGAAATACTTTTTCACCATGAACACGTAAAAGTAAGTATTTTTCTCACAGAAAATGTAAAAGAGGGTATTTTTTTAAATTTTTACGTCTTTAAGACATCAAATATGTGTTTTGTCACTTTCTCAGTATCTCTTAGGTATATGATATGGTATTCTTCGAGGTTTCTTTATATCCGAGTAAATGGTAAAGCCTGTAAATGCCCCTTAAAATACATTTGATGTACTCGTCTGTCACAGCAAATAATGTGCTCGTGAAGTGCACTGAAGTGGTCTGAAGTGCCCCTTCAGAGCCTGATCACTTCAGAGCCTGATCACGCCTGATCACCAGGCACTTCACGGCCCGTGATCACACTTCAGAGCCTGATCACGCCTGATCACCGATGGAATGCACTTCACCGACACTTCACGAATCTGTTTACTAAATTGTTTACAGAAATAAACAATCAGAAATTCGTGAAGTGCGTTGAAGTGCCTGTAAGCACCTGCGTGAAGGCACTTCACCGCAGATCACGGCAGATCACCAGCGCATTTTTTGCTGTGTGTAGTCTTAAAAAGTATACATAAAGGTCACTACCAGTATTTTTCCCAGAAGGTACGTAAACGTACTTACTCAGTACGTACACGTATTTTTCGAGTAAACGTAAATACGTTTTAACAACTATGGAAGCATGTCTTCACCTCCTGTGGGATTTGCGCAAAGTCCCCATGTAATTATGGGCACTGTTAGTGATGGTGGATAGCACATTTTGGGGATGTTTGAAAACTGCAACTTGCCCAGTAAATACACGCTGCGTTTGAATTGACCCAAATGTTAACCGTGGTGAAAATACGAGCATTTACAAACTGCATTTGTATGTATTGTTCAAAGAAGAAAGTGCACAAATACACTATGCCATGCAGAACTTGCTAGCGATATACACTGCAAAAATTAGAGATTACGAAATAGGGATCTGGATATGAACCATTGAAGCTGGATTTTGCAAACGCATCATATTTATAAACATCAATAAACGAATCAAATTGAAAGCACCTTCTGAAAAAAATGCGTAAATAGCAAATAAATGGATACCTAAGATAGGCAGAATTACGCCATTTCACCTGCCGCCGCGGCACAAATTCAAACGGAACAGCGTTGAATGTGCTCCAATTCGACCAAATTTACGATGAAATTTAATTTTGTCGAATTTATCGAGTTTGTCGGCGAACTTCAAAATAAATTCTACCTATCCTGGTCGCACTACACGGGGGGGGGGGGCGCAATAAATCTACGAAAATATCTACCGAACAATCTCGCATATAAATATAGAGCAGAGCGAAGCGCGCTTCGAGGAGGCAAGAATCAGATCAGTTAAGCCCTGGCCGGCTTAACTAAAGTGTGACTGAAGCGATCAAAGTAGAAACCGTGCGCCAGTGCACATGCATTCCACACAAATGACACGCGGAGAGTTTGATCGTTCTGACATACATACGTTATGACATACCTATAGTGAATATGACATGCCGCACGTGATACTCTCACAAAACCGGTATATGGCATGGGTCGGAATAAGTTCCAACGCACAACAAAATTGTGTCGCGCAGTTTTTGTGGGACACAACTTTGTCCTGCAGGTAGTGATGGAATGGCGCCATGACGCTGGCGCCATTTAAGGGTGCCAGGTAGGGTGTCAACAAAAACTTTTTGGCGGAAAACGGAAACGGAAACGGAAAAATTTTTGCACCTGCCGGAAAACGGAAACGGAAACGGAAAAATTTTTGCACTTGCCGGAAAACGGAAAACGGAAAAATGAAAGGCCGGAAAACGGAAACGGAAACGGAAAAGTTTGCCAAATATATGCCGGAAACGGAAAAAATTTGCTGAAATGTTGCCAGAAACGGAAAAAAAATTTGCAGAAATTTTGCTAAAAATGGGCAAAATTCACATAATTAAGAGCCTGCATGCATGTTTACCAGTTTGGCTGAAACAGAAAACAAAAAATTGAGCTGGAAAGTGAAAAAAGCTGGAAAAACAGATAATTGAACCGGAAAACGGAAAAAAAGGCGGAAAAACCAAAAATTTAGCCGGAAAACGGAAAATGAGCCGGAAAAACGGAAACGGAAACGGAAAAAAAATTTAGCAGCCGGAAAACGGAAATGGAAACGGAAAAAAATTTGCCTGCGGAAAGCGGAAACGGAAAACGGAAAACGGAAAGTTGACACCCTAGTGCCAGGGTGTTGTGCCATGGCACCGCTTGTGCAGGACACACATTTTGTTGCGCAGTGTTTTGCCAACAAAAGTTTGTTGTGCAGGAGACAATGCTGGTGATGGAATGCTGCGATAGCCTCAAATGGTGCCAGCACTATGGCGCCATTCCATCACTACCAGTGCAACAAACTTGTGTCATGCAAAAACTGTGTGACACAATTTTGTTGTGCATAGGAAATTCCTGTGAGCCATATGGCATGCCTGTATGTGAAACTGCTAACTGCATGGTTGGTAACTTACATGGATTGTGAAAAATACTTAACAGGAAATTATTTATCTGACACACAGGTATAATCTAGCAGAAAATTATCATAATACATATTTACTTCATTTGTATTTTGCATACCTATTTACATTTCCTGCCTTGAATTTTTACATCTAATGATTGTTGTTCAAAAACTTGTTAATTAAAACACAAATGATACATAATTCACCCCATCTTCGTAATTCAACCGTAATAACAATGCACAATGACCAGGGTGCAGAAACAATGCTACACATGCAGCACACTTGTGCATGCATGCAAGATACACAGTATGTCACAGAGCAGTGTGCATGGCGCGTCAGTTTCACATTGTGACCACACAAGCTAGTTTTCACAGTTCCAATTTGAGAACTTATTCAAAAACTGATGTGAATGTTGAATGATGCTGCCACCATCATGTAACTGACCACTTAGACTCAGTGCACTAGTATCTTAGTTTACAGAAATGACCAGTCCATGAATTACTGTTAAAGGAGATTATCAAGATTTCGGTGGAGTTTTCAAACTGTAACCATGAAAACCAACTTGTCCAGCGCCAATGGCGCTGCACACACTAGTTTACTAATGGTAAACTAAGAATTTCGTAAACTCATTTCTCGGCTTCTGAGCGCATCTGAGTTTACCAAAATGAGCTGTACGTCAACTACAGTTGGCGGAGATTGAAAATAACACATTCCGGTAAACTCTGATGCGCATGGAAACTATAAAATGAGTTTACCAAATTCTTAGTTTTCCGTTAGTAAACTAGTGTGTGCAGCGGCAATATGTCAAAACGCACCGTATGTCATAGCGACAGGGCCACACGCGCACAGCCAGGGAGCGGCCACGTGCGGCGATGTGCTCTTATTCCGCACTCCCTTGAGCACAATCTGGCCGCTAGTGTCGCTCCGGGGCACCGCGAATATAGTCGAACGTTTTTGTCAACTCGCTACTTTGGATGGAAGTTCGATAAATGAGATAAAACGACCGGGTTTCTTTCGCGCGGCGTAATGGGCGGGGTAAGTAGAAAGTTCAGCGCGCGGAATGTCAATCGCTCAAATAGCATACGGTGTATTTCATCTGTTCCAGATAGTTGACACGTGCGCGTGCGCCGCGCGCGCTTACCGTAATTTGCGGAATTGGGCTTATGCCAAGTTTTTTATAGGTAAATACATCAGGCCACAATGCCATTCATTTTAGCGCCACGTTTACAGAATTCCTTCTAATACAAGAGCAACGTTCTACTTTTCCGTCAACTTTTTTACCTGCTGTTCCATTGGAGGTGACCTTCTATTGGAGGTGCCCTTCTATTGGAGGTGTCCTTCTATTGTAGGTGCCAATCTATTTGAGGTGCCCTTTTATTGGAGGTGCCCTTCTATTGGAGGCATGCCGTTCTATTAGAAGAAAGCGTACTATTAATCTGTCAAGTGCAAGAAAACTTTACAAAACGCTATTAATATATCTGACTGCTTCTGGTGCCATTTTGAAGCACACGCTCACTTTTACAATGGAGCCATTCACCAAATTTACTTTTTGACGCCGCGATGAAATAAAATAACTACCTAACATCTCTAGATGTATTCGCGTGGAAGTTTTATCGAATTTCATTTCTAGGGGGGGTTTTATTCCCTGAATTACGGTAGCTCAAACTTTGCACTGCGCCGCGAGAGTCCCTCTGGTGGCGATGGAAGACAGTCGAAGGAAAAGATGCACACGCGCTCACTCAGCCGCGCGTCAGCACTTGTAAATACCCGGGCGCCGGTCTGGGACCATGGAAAATGTCAAATGTCAAAAAAAGTGTCTGAAATCGTGTAATTGCTCTGGAAAATGTCAAATGTCATACAAAGTGTCTGAAATCATGTAACATGTCATGCAAAATATCAAATGACATCCAAAGTCCAAATGACATCAAATGACATCCAAAGTCCAAATGACATCAAATGACATCCAAAGTCATGTAAAATGTCATGCAAAATGTCAAATGCCATGAAAAGTTGGAAAAGTCATGTAAAATGCCCTGAAACGTCCTGTAAAATGCACCAAAAAACATTTGCTTGACATTTTCCATTTTCCACGACTTGAGACATTTTGCAAGACATTTGACATTTTACAGGGTCTGGGACTGTCCCCAGGACGTACCTAAATAGCGTGGAAAAAGCTCGCAGGGAACTGAGCGGATAGCAATCACCTTCGGTTGAGTGAGTGACATCGGCACGGCTTATTTTCAAGCGTAATTCTCAGTGTTCGTTTGTGTAATTAGCATGGACGATAACTTCGAATATGGCTAGGTAACTGGAAATGTAGCACATGCGGTTACCTACCGTATTTGCTCGAATCACTCCTCTGGGGAATTATTATTTTCAGACTTTTTTGAGGGGGGTACTCTTGAAGAGGGGGTATTATTCAAGGGGGAAATTATTATTTCATCAAAATTTTCAGGCATTTTTCTAGAAACTCGTTTCATGAATTATGGTTTTAAATAGCATAATATCAACCTAGGTACCGTATTACCTCGAAATACCCTCATGGGGGTTTATTATTTTGCCAGCAAAATGTGAGGGATGGGTTAATTCGAGGGGGGGTTATTCGAGGGTTTTTTATTATATCGTCAGAAATTTTTCGAGGGGGGGGGGTTATTTTTTTTCCCAGCCAATTTTGAGGGGGGTTAAATCGAGGGGGGTTATTTCGAGGGGGGATAATTCGAGATAATACGGTAGGTATAAATATGAATTTTTGTTCAAATTTTACCTAACAAATTCATCGTATGCATAAACAGTGGACGTGTAATTATTCAAGGGGATTATCGTTTCCTCACTCGTCTAACAGGGGGGGTTATTTACGAGGGGGGTTATTCAAGCAAATACGGTATTAAAATATCTGAAAGGTTGACATTTCGGACGCGCTGCAGCATAACTGCTGTGCAGTTATTACTGTTTACTCTACAGCCGTCTGCAAGGGATAATTAGATACAAAAGTGCATCCGCCCATTTGAATTTCTAAAGCAGCATTTGCACGGCTTTCCCTGTGACGATACTGATTTTCTGTCGTAAACGATACTTTTGTGACGACGACACACAAATTTTAAAAAACCTGACGACAACGCAACCTCGCAGAACTCTGAGAGTGACAATCGACAACGACAAAAATGTTGTCTGTTCATAGCTTTCGTGACGACAATCTGTCACATGCGCTTATCGTCACACAGTCCACACTGACGTTAAAGACAAAAATACGATGACAACAACCGACAACAGAAATTCGTTTCAAGCGCCTATAACTTTTGAACGACAGCACAAATTATCTGCAAATTGTCATGTGTGTACACTCAACTAGTAAGTATACTTCACTGCCTTTCCTTGCAAAAATGCAACTTCATCGCAGAATTATGGAACTTTCCCACTGAAACTTTTTGTCGTCACGGGGAAGCCGTGTAAACGCAGCTTAAACAAAATGTTCCCGATTTGTGGGGGTGGGGAGCGTCAAAGGTCTAAATCCAGGGTATTTCCGTGCGTCTATATACGCACTCAATTTCACGGTAAGCCAAATGGTAATGGAATCAATGTGGAATCGAATAAAGCAGGCATGTGCATTGTGCGAGCGCCGCCCAAATCAGTGCGATGTTATTTACTATCTGGCTTCCACTTGGGATAGGACCAGAGTTGTTAAAAGTACTGAACTTTTTTCAAAGTAAACCTAAACGTCAGGTATTTGTATTTTACTCACAGCTGAGTACAGAAAACGTAAGGTATTTTTTTTAGTTTTACACTGCGTAAAACGTGAGTAGAAAACTTTTTTCCCCGGGAAAACGTCAAAAGTGCTAATTTTCACAAAAAAAACAACGTAAAAGTGAGTATTTTTCTCACATAAAATGTAAAACTGGGCACTTTCTCTAACAAAAAACGTAACGGTCACTATCCAATGTTTATCGCTTTGTCTGTCAAATTTCATGTTCGATGTCTCCTCACAGTACGTTTTCAGTACACGCGTACGAAGCAAACGAAAACGTATTTACGCAGAACTCGAGTATACGTATTTATCGAGTAACCGTAAATACGTTTTACCAACTATGGCTAGGGCATGATAAGCGGGAAAATGTTTCAAGTGTCTTGCGGTGTTGTGCATTTCAGGTCAGTCAAATTTAGTTGGAAAATAAAACGAAAGATCATTTTAATCTGACAATAAGCACGTTGGACGCTATTACCGTATTTCTTCTAATAGAACTGCAGCCTCCAATAGAACGGTAGGTGGTGATTACAATGGAAGGGTGCACAACGCAAAAACAAACACAAAAAAAGAAGAAATACAATAAAACGTTCGAAGCATCCATATATTTATATAAAAATTTAAATTGGTGTACTAATGTAAAACGTTGCTCAAGTTTCAGTAAAAATAACACTATGTTCAAATGAAAAACCTGTGGAAAAATTGGTGGCAGGTAAAAAAAGTTGACGAAAAAATAGAACGGCACCCTTCGATTAAAATAAATACGGTATTCATTAAATTTATACCGCAAAAAAATGTCCCATCCTCTATTCAATATTGTGGAGTATTTGCAGTTTGCACTGCATTACTTTCGTTCCAGATCAGAACAACCTTATCCTATTCATAAATACAAGCAATAACCCAAGGCAGTGGCAAAATGGCCCATGTAAAGCGGTGCACTGCGCAGTGTACCGTATTACCTCGAATAACCCCCCTCGGATTGACCCCACCCCCCCCCCCCTTGAAATACCCCCAGGACTGAGCGACCTGGGGAAATAATACCCCCCCTCGTAATACCCCCAGTGTTGAATGATGTAAATACATCATGTATACAATGTACATGATGTATTAATTGCTGCTAAATTGCATAGCAGCCACACATAACTAGTCTGTGTAGATAAATATATCCTAAAAAATATATAAATATGTACAAATCTATTCAGTTTGGTCTCATTTATCACCAGTTTTGAGTATGTTTTGTCCTCTCTTTAGTATGATCCTTCACGAAATTCTCTGACGAAATAATAAACCCACCCCTTGAATAAGCCCCCCCCCTCAAATTAAACCCCCCTCAAAATTTGCTGGCGAAAAAATAAACCCCTGGGGGAATTTCAATTCAATACGGTATGCACACGGCGAGAAATTACTTCAAGATGTGACATGGAGATGGAATACATGCGAAGTGAAGGGCTTAGATATACGCGCAGATAAACAAGTTTCCCCCTGGGGGAGGGGGGGGGGGGCGTGCCAATTACCATTAGCCTCCCCGAACTCGTGAAGGAAACTGCACTGCAAGGAGCATCACACTGGCGCTGGCGTCGATGAAATATACGCCCACAACGTAATGGCGTTTTAGAATGAATGGCGTTTAGAGAGCCCATGGCGCCACGCTCGATCGAACGTATTTACTCGAATAATTCGCATGCTTGAATAATTCCCCCCTGTTAGATGAGTGAGGAAAGAACAAGACCCCCTCCCCCGAATAACCCCCCCCCCCCTTGAATAATTCCCCCTTATAGATGATTGAGGAGAAAATGATCCCCTCGAATGATCCCCCCTCTAGAATGTTAATACATTTTGACAACTGCGCTTCTGAGTATATCAGAAAGCCGAAAAATACTGAGATCATGTCATACACATCTTTACATACATTTCTGCTTTAGAATGCAGGAATAGATAAAGATTTACATGTATGCACTCAAATTGTGACAACTGGTTTGGGTTGTTTACACTGAGAAAAAAATTTTTTGGTTGAATATTGAATTATCTACCCAGTTTCTCACCATGATCCCAAAAAATACACAGAAACAATACTCCATTTTGCTCTTACACGGTTGTGATGGCTGATCATCACATTTGATTTATTCTGTGTTTACCATATTTCAGCCAGACATGGTTGTGAGTTGAAACCTGAGTCTTACAGGTTTAACTTTTATGCATTGTTTTAAGTTTCTGTGTTCTCAAGTCAGTGAAATATTGAACCAGCAAACTTGTTGTTTCAAAGAATATTGAGTAGGGCAAGCTTAAGTGCGTTGAGTCATCTTCTAGAAACTTCTTGAATTCTGTGTAAACTGTATGCTGTATTACTATTTACCATATCCTCGAATTACCCCTGGGGGGTTTATTTTTTCAGAGTGAAAATTTTGAGAGAGAAACATGAAAAATGCAACAATAACCACCATTTATAAGTTTTTACAGCCTTATATAAGGATGTAGATGGTATAAACGATGTTCATACGTAACACAGTAAGTGTTTTGAACGTCGGTTTATGCATTTCCCGGCCCACAAATTCATAGTGCCCATTTTGAAGGGGGGTATCTCGAGGGGGGGGGGGGGTATTTCGAGGGTGGGGGTATTTCGTAAAAAACTGTTATACCTGGTTATTTCTGAATTTACCCATATGAGTACTTTTGAAAATGTTTTGTATTCTAATTTTTGTTTGTGTGGGTGTCTGCAACGGGTACCGTATTTCCTCGAAATACCCCCCCCCCCCTTGAAATACCCCCCCTCTCGTTTGACCCCCCCCCCCCTCTCGAGACCACTATGAAACAATCACCCCCCCCTCGAAATACCCCCCCCCAAATTGAGTGTAAAGAGAACGTACATGACAAATACGGCAGTTTATGTTCTGCGTAGTGCAGAACACACGTTAAAACAATGTCGGAATCACGTTAGAACAGTGTTTATACCATCTACGTACTAATATTAGTCTACAGAACCTTATCAATGGCAGTTTTTGTTGCATTTTTCGACGTCTGCGTACGTTTCAGACGACAATTTCGTACTTGGTTTTCAAAAATTTTCTTGTGAAATAATAACCCCCCCCCCTCGAAATACCCCCCCCCCCCCTCGTTTAACCCCCCCCCCTCTCGGGACCACTATGAAACAATCACCCCCCGGGGGGTATTTCGAGGAAATACGGTATGTCTAATGGTACACTCTGCGAGATCAAATATATTTTCATTTTGGCGTTCGTGTCTAACAGAGTTGTTAAAAGGTACGTACGTTTACTCGAAAAATACGTGTACATGAGTACGCGGTAAATACATTTACATATACTTTTCAAAAAAATACCGTACGCACTTGTATGCGTACACTTTCAAAGCGTATGCGTACGGAAAATGTATTTATGAAAATTCAATGTGGGACATATTTATAAAGTAACTACACTGCTATGTATTTACAGAGGTGGTTCCGTTGAATATTTTAGATATGCGGGGGTAGTGCCTTTAAAAATTTCAAAATTGCAACCAAATCGAAATGGTTGTGGAGACAATAGATGTGGTCAACGAGTCGGGAGAATGATGATTTTTATCTCCTAGAATAAAGAGACCTTGAAAACCATATAATCTGTCATATGCTTTTAGAAAAACGTACGTTGTGCTGAACACGTTTGAAAAAGTGCCCGCTTTTACACATTCTATGAAGTAAAGTAGGTAGTCGTTTCTACACTCACAAAAAAGTACCCACATTTACGCGTACATACGAGTAAAAAAAATATTTTACGTTTTCTATATTTTGTGGTGAGTAAAAAAAACAACTTTACGTTTACATATACTTTTAAAAAAGTTCAGTAATTCTAACAACTCTGGTGTCTAACGCCAGCCCACTGGCGCATTTCCATCATCAAGTGGTGTGGTGATTCATGAGTTTGAAATTTTGTCAGACAAAGTTTTAGCAGCATGGCCAGTAGTAACTCTTTTTATAGTGTTTTTGTTATTTATAGTCTGGTATTTTTGTCTACCTGAAGCATTCAAATATCTTCAGGAGAGTATTTATAATTCGTCTACACGGTGTAAATATGAATCACCCTCTACTCATTTCAGCTGCCATATTGGACATGAACTGCAGTGCGAAGCCCCCAGATAGTGCCAACGGCGATGTTACATGCATCCGGCACTAAGCTGGCAGAATTTACCGTACCGTACTAAACCGTACCGAATGGCATACCGTACCGTTTACCGCAAAATTCGCTGCCATCCGTTTACCGCAGCATGGATAATTTATCATACCATTTACTGCAAAATCGACAAGGTACCATACCTTTTGCTGCAAAACTAAATGTTTACCGTACCGTACCATTTACCGCATTTACCGTACCGTACCATTTACCGCATTTACCGTAGCGTACCATTTACCGCATTTACCGTACCGTACCATTTACCGCATTTACCGTACCGTACCATTTACCGCATTTACCGTACCGTACCATTTACCGCATTTACCGTACCGTACCATTTACCGAATTTACCGTACCGTACCATTTACCACATTTACCGTAGCGTACCATTTACCGCATTTACCGTACCGTTTGCCACCAGATCCCGCACTATCCTATCCTCTGTGTTCAATTTAGGCTCAGCACGCATGCGCTGTTTATTTGTTGAATTGCGTAGAAATTGAATGACTGGGATGTTGAAAATTTGTTCTTCTTTTTACCGTGTGTTAAGTTTTAGTGTAACGTCAAAACAACGGCGGCCGGGAAAAAATGCGGCACCGCGGCCTGGCTGTTTGAATATAAATATAATTGGAGAACCACAGCTGATAGTGTGTATTTTAATTTTGACAACGTTTAAAACTGTGCACTGGGTTGAAGTGGGTACAATACTTTGATTTAACCATAAAATTACCGTATTACTTCGTATTATCTCACCATGAATTGACCCCACTTGAAATATCGACTTGAGGAAAAAATAAATTAAATTAAATTACCATAAAAAAATGAAATGCGCCACTCTCGAATAATGTGCGTCATACTATGCAATGTATTTACCGTATTTCCTTGAATAGTTCCCCCCCTTGAATAATTCCCCCCCTCGAATAATTCCCCCCTGTAAGACGAGTGAGGAAATAATAATTCCCCCCCTCGAATAATCCCCCCCTAAAGAGATTTGCTCAATTTAATGTGCCCAATTTGAACAAAAATGGCACGTTTGTGTGTGAAAAAAGCATATTTCATCAAATGAGTTGATAGAAACATGGTTGAAATTGTTGACGAAATAATAATTCCCCCCCTCGAATAATCCCTCCCCTCGATTAGTCCCCCCCTCAAAAAAGTCTGACGAAATAATAATCCCCCAGGGGGATTATTCAAGCAAATACGGTATGTAACGTATTTCTTCGAAATACCCCCCGGGGGTGATTGTTTCAGAGTGAGAATTTTGAGGGGGGTTAAACGAGGGGGTATTTCATGGGGGGTGGCTCATTTTTTCGCCAGAAATTTTTTGGACTTGCAGTACTAATTTGTTGTTTGTAACGTACGCAGACGTCGAAAAACACAACAATAAGCACCATGTAAAAAAAGTCTTACACAAGTACATAATAGGTATAATAGGTGGTATAAATCAGGTTCTAACGTAACACAGTCATTGTTTTAACGTCTGTTCTGCATTGCCGGATGACAAATAGCATTGAAAAAATCATCAATTTTTAGAAAATATAATTAAATATTAATGTCATAAAATCTCTCAAGAAAAAAAATATGATCAAATCTCTCTCAAAAAAACCTGGAAAAAATATAAATAAATATAAATATCTGAGTTTGAGAGATTTTCTGATATTTTTGAAAATCTCAGAAAATCTCTCAAAAAGAATATATAATTAAATCTCTCTAGAAAATCGTGAAAAAATATAAATCTCTGAAAATCTTATATTTTCTTAGATTTTCTGAGATTTTTAAAATATAAATCTCTCAGAGATTTTTCAATGCTAATTACAAACCGTAGCTTTTGTTGTTTACGTACCGTTTATGCTCAATTGGGGGGGGGGTTATTTCGAGGGGGGGGGGGCTTATAAATTCATAGTGGCCATTTTGAGGCGGGTATTTCGAGGAAATACGGTACATACATGCTGCAATATTGTACATGGTCCGGCTGAAAAGTCCCCGGGCAGTGCTCGCCATTCGCGCTAGGGGTAGGCTACGGTCATAAAATTTTGACAGGTTAAGATATCAGGTGTTTTGAGTTTTCACCCAAAATTTCACCCCTCTAGCTGCACCCACTGCGGAACTGTGGGGGTTACAATTACGGTCATTTTGTACTGATGTACAAATGGTGCTCTAGCTCAATGCTGCGTTAAGTTGTGATCATGAAACTTTGGCTAGTGTAAGCCACCAGTGTTGGTAATGTGCTGATAATATTCAACACTTTTATCAACATCATTGCTATTAAGGTAAAATAAATATGCAGATCAGGGTGATGTGCAAGAAACGTGGGAACTGTGATGGATATTTTTGGTGATCATCTGAGATAATGTGATGCAGTGATTTTAATGTTGTTTTGAAATGTGCAGTAAGTGAGTTATGTTTTTAAAATTTCCCTATGTTTCATTACTAATCTGTGGTGGACACATTTTCTTTGTTCAACAGCAGTGTGCATGCAAAATGCATCCTGTATTAACCAATTTTTGAGAAAGAGAGGCAGAATGCTGAATTTCGTAGTGATAGTAGTGACAGTAATGACAATATGAACTAGGTTTATGATATCATAGCTAATGTTGGTTAGTGCTGGCACATTGCCAATACTGGTGGCTTACAGTAGCCAAAGTTTCGTGAACACAACTTAAAGCAGCGTTGAGCTAGAGCACCATTTGTACATCAGTACAAAATGACCGAAATTGTAACCCCCGCAGTTCCGCAGTGGGTGGAGCTAGAGAGGCGAAATTTTGGGTGAAAACTCAAAACACCTGATATGTTAACGTGTCAAAAGTTTTTGACTGTAGCTTACCCGTAGCGCGAATGGCGAGCACTGCCCGGGGACTTTTCAGCCGGACCATGTACATACATTAATTGCTGCCAAATTGCATCGCAGCTACCAATATATCCTGTGCACCTGTGCAAGATATATCTCCAAATATATCCTGTTTGGTCACATTTATCACCAATTTTGTGTATGTGTTTGCCCATTCTTTACTACAATCCTTCACAAAACTTTCTGGTGAAAAAACCTTTAAATAAGCCCCATTCGAATTAAAGCCCCTTCAAAATTTGCTGACGAAAAAATAAACCCCCTGAACCCTTTGTACAATTTGACCCAAGTACTGGGTAAAGACTATTTTACCTGGGAATTTTATGAGCATTGGCACTAAAAATTTAAGTATTTATCCATTCACATACTTTTGAAAATGTTTGGTACTAATGACAACTCTGTAGAGAACAAATCAACTGTGGTAAAATACCAAACTGAAGGTCAATCTGTCGCCTGCATGCACGTTAATTTCAATTCACACACATTTATTTGCACACTCCATTTGGCACTCCGAATAATGCTGTGTGTGTGCTAAAACGATGGCAAACCGTCTGGATAAATTACTTAAATTTTTAATTTTTTTCCCCAAAAGAATTTTCGAATTTCGATTTTTTTCTGAAAATGGTTTTCTAATTTTCTAATTTAGTTTTTGAATTTTGAATTTTCAAATCTTTCTTATTACTTTCCGTATTTTCGTTACTTTTAGAATTTTTTTGCATGAAATTATTGCACTTTTCAAATTTTTGGTCTGAATTTTAAATGTTTTACAGCTTAATTTTGCTTCTGTTGCTACAAAAAATCCATGAGAATATGATGTTATTAGTTAACTTTCTGCATTTTTTACTCATTTTCAACAAAAAGTACCAGAAAATTTGCTAATTCAAAAACGTTTTCGAATTTTCGAATCTTTAAAAAAAAGTTTATTATGTATTTTTCACTGCCTGATAAATGTCAAAAAGTCCAAAAAATTCTTTTTTAGCATCATGTGTGCAAAGTTACAACACAATCGCGCGGACACATTCTCTCGATATGAAGGGTGTGCTTCTAAAAGTACCGATCTACAAAAAATCGATTTTGAGATAATCGCGATTGAAAGTTTGGAGCATGCAATACCCATACATGGGTATTGGGTATGGGAATTTTGGGTAAGGGTATTTCGGCCATATTGTTGGGTATCCACATGCATGGGTATAATCATTGATTATACACATAACACTAGCTATATAAAATTTAGGGAATTGTATTTTTGTAGTACAGTACATTTTAAAGGAACAAATTGGTAATAGCGTGTAGATCGGTATTTTTTAAGGCACAAAATCAGAAAGCTGTAGATCGGTACTTTTACCCATAGTAAAAAAGCACAAAATGAGTTTTTGCGCAACCGGACGCCGATCTGACATCGGTACTTTTAGAAGCACAAAAAATAATGTGCAGATCAGTACATTTAAAAGAACAATTTTGAAAAAAGTGTGTAGATCGGTACTTTTGAAGACACAAAAGCTGAAAAAGCTTGTAGATCGGTACTTTTAAAATTTCAAAAACTGTATTTTGCGATTTTTTTGCTTTTTTTGACTCCCCATATCTCAAAATTGAATTTCACACCCCCCACATATTATATATATTTTTGAAGCGCATTTTTATGGGGACCCCAAAAATGGTCCTAACTCAAATTTGAAAAATTTGTAGATCGGTACTTTTAGAAGCACACCCTTCGGTGTTGTCTACCGCAGATGCACAACAAACTTGATAAATAGTGTGAGCTATAAATAAACATCGCGACAAAACTTTGCCGCGCGTTACTTCAAATTTCAAGGTACACAGCAAAAAATGGGTGTGTGATGCGCGGTGAAGTGTCCTGAAGTGACTTCACGCAGACGCGCAATGTCGGCGTGAAGACACTTCACTGCATTCCAGATGCTTCACGGCACTTCACGAACCATGCAAAGTAGGTATGCTGCAAAAGTTCGTGAAGTGCACATCACTAATTTTTGTACTCGTGAAGCTAGGTGAAGTGAGTGGAAGACACTTCACCGAAAACTTCGTGAAGTGTGTGGAAGTGAGTGGAAGTGCCTTCACAGAGCGCACTTCCACACACTTCACGAACCCATTTTTTGCTGTGGTACCGTACTCAGAATTTACATACACACATTGTTACAGTGATGTAAAAAGTTGGTAAATACAATGAAGAAAAGGAAATGATGATTTAAATCAGTATTTTTGACTATCGGGACCGGGGCTGGGTGGTTGGGACCGGGACCGGGACTGGCATGTTTTTATCGGGACCGGGACAAGGACTGCTTCTGTCCCATGGCTACAATCATTGTAGTACAATGTAACTATAAGCTGTATAATGTTAGTGTAGTATTTAATGTCCAGCGAATGTGTTTTCACATCATAGTTGTTCAAACGTATTTACGTTTACTCGATAAATACGTATACTCGAGTACTGCGTAAATAAGTTCACATTTCCTCGCAAAAAATACCGGCACTCACTTCCTTTCGTACTTTTTGAAAGTACGCGAGTACAGAAAACGTATTTTTAGGGGACATAAAATGTCATTTTGCCAAACAGAAAGTGGCAAACATAAGATATTTTCCTAAGAAATACTTAGCAGGGAAGAAAAACACACATCTTTATGTATACCAGAGTTTAAATTGGAAAAATACTGACTTTTGTGTGACAAAAAACCTTACTTTTACATTAGACAAAATACCTATTTTTACGTTTTTGCCAGAAAAAAATCTTTTTTTCGTTTTCTCAGAAAAAAGTATTTGACTCAAGCTTTACGGCTTACGCAGTGTAAAAGTATTTAAAAAATACTTTCCATTTCCTGTACTCAGAAGGGTGAGAAAAGAAAAATACTTTACATTGACGTTTACTTTTAAAAAGATTCAGTACTTTTAACAACTCTGTTCCACATACGCCCACAGTGTGAAACATCACTGTCAAAGTATTAGATTATTAGGGTTTTTATTTTACCGGAAATTTGATGAACTTCCATTATTCCATTTTTTTTGTATTTAACATATTCAAACGTTACAAAATTTGTGCACCCATTTGTGCGGGGGTGTTTCAATGATTTTTTATCATTTCCCCAGCTCGCTCCGGCCTATTTCGAACGGTGGGGATCAAATTCCGGTATCGGCATTTTTACTCACAGATTATTTACTTACCGTATTTCCTCGAAATACCCCCCCCCCTCCTCGAATTACCCCCCTCAAAATGGGAACTATGAATTTGTGGTCTGGGAAATGCATAACAGACGTTCAAAACATTTACTGTGTTACGTTAGAAAATCGTTTATACCATCTACATCCTTATATAAGGCTGTAAAAACTTATAAATGGTGGTTATTGTTGCATTTTTCACGTTTTTTTCTCAAAATTTTCACTCTGAAAAAATACCCCCCCCCCGGGGGGTAATTGGAGGAAATACTGTACATTTTGGTTTACGTAAAGACTGAATAAATTTTTACACTAAAAAACATTTGTCTCTACCAACACGAGAAAGTTGTGTACCGTATTTCCTCGAAATACATTCTCTCGTAATATCCCCCGCCCTAAAAAAACACCCCGCCCCCCTTCAAAATGGAGACTATGAAATTTATAAACACCCCTCGACATAACCCCCCCCCCCCCCAAAAACAACAACAAAAAAAACAAACAACAACAACAAACAAACAAACAAACATTGTGTATAGAGAATATAAATGACAAAAGCAGCGGTTTGTGATCAATGAAACGCAGAACACACCTTAGAAATAATAACTGTGTTATGTTAGAACAGGGTTTATACCGTCTACGTACTTATAAAAGTCTATAGAGTCTTATAATGGCGGTTTTTGTTGCATTTTTCGACGTCTGTGTACGTCACAACCACCAATTATACTGGGATTTCCAAAAAAATTGTTCCCCAGGGGGGTAATTCGAGGAAATACAGTAAAATGAAGAACATAAATACCGGTATCTATATCAAACTGGTTACCTGCGGAAAAAGCGCGCCTCTAAATTTAGTCATCGACATGCCATTGAAAAGGCCTCCGCGCGACAAATCGACTGTATTTTACACTGAGCAATTTGTTGATTGATAGCGTTTCATTTAGTGTGCAAATAGCACTTTTAGTTCATACATTTGTTGTTTGCATAAGGAGTTCTATTTATGTTTCCAAAGTTGCCCCTCGCGTACTAGTTGACACAATCACAACGGGTGTCAACTGGCCGAGTAGTTTCGATACAGTATTCAGTTGACCGGTCGCCGAATTAGGTAAGTTCAAATGCGCATAGGTACATTCTTCTATAGAAGAGCGCCCTTTTATTTTTTCACCAATTTTTCATTTTAACACAGTTTTATTTTTTCATAAACTTGAGCAGCATTTCAATATCAGAGCATCAATTTGAAATTTTATAAAAATATTACCATTTGTATGTTTTGAATGTTCACATATTGTTCTGTCTTGGTAATATTCCAATATAAATTCTACCTGCCGTTCTATTGGCGGTGCCGTTCTATTGGAGTCTGCTGTTCTATTGTTGTTGTGAGTCCGATAAAGCGCCAAAACCTGACGTTCTATTGGAGGTGCCATTCTATTAGAACTACGCCGTTCTATAAGAAGAAATACGGTTTCGAAATTTCTCAAGTGCACTTAAAAATTGCGACCCGTCAACTAAAATCTGAATTGACATTGCCAGTTGACACCCAGTGTGCACAGCGTTTTCCCATTGAGTACAATAACTGTATTTTCAAACATTGTATCTAACATTGTGCATTTAACACAAAGGATTTTTTCACTCACAGCTTGGCAACGGGTCGCCTGACTGCCTACTCCTGTTCACACAAAAAAAATAGTATTTACACTTTTTATAACCGAATATAAATAGGTACTAAAAGTATAAAAAGGTCAACATGCAGTTGGCTACATGCGTACTGTTGTCAGTGTGCGTTTTCCCTGCACTCGCTTCAGAGGAGGCCTCGGCTGAGTCTCACCAGGACATTTCCGTCGATGCAAACACCAAGCTCATTTTTGTGGTTCGCTATCTTTGGTTTACTTTCTTTTTCGAAATACCGTATTCCCTTGAAGTAACCCCCCCTTGAGTTAACCCCCCCCCCCTAAAAATTTGCTGAGGAAATAATGAACCCCCTCGAAATAACCCCACCCAAATTGATTGTAAAGAGTATGTACACTATAAATACCGCGGTTTGTGATCTGTATGATGCAGAACACACCTGGGGGCGGTCCTGAGCCCTGTAAAGTGTAAAGTAAAGTGTCAAATGTAAAGTCTAACGCAAAGTAAAGTGTCAATAAAAAAAAAAGAAAAAAATGCACCTTGAAAGATGGTTCATTGTTTCAAGTGCACGATTTCCGATTTAGCAAGTTGGCGAACTGTTGAACGGTCGCGTTCAAACATAAATCTCCTTCATCGCATAAATAGCAGATACCCGGCACTTTAATACCTACCGTAAATCCTCAAATAAGTCCTCTCTGTATAACTTCCCTCTCGAATAACTCCCCCCTTTTATAAGCGCCAGGAAACAACCCCCTCGAAAAACTCCCTTTTCAAATAAGTCCACCTCAAAAAATTCTGACAAAAAAATCACTGCACGAGGACTTATTCGAGGATTTACGGTACATCTTCTATTATTCCAGTGAATGTACACTGCATTCAGTCACTTTTTCAATATTTTTAGAATATTTTTCGCAGGGCACCCGGCACGGGAACCGGAACCCGGGGCAGCTGTTCGAGGACGACCCGAACCAGGGCAAGTGGGCCTTGGAGGGCGCCTACCAGCTCACCGCAGTCAGTCCGCACTTGCTTCATGGCATAGACCGTATTTACTCGAATAACCCCCCCCCTTGAATAGACCCCCTGGTAATAACCCAGGTCTGAGCGAGCTGAGGAGTAGATAACACCCTCGAAATACCCCCGTCTGGAATAATGTAAATACATGCAAATAAATGCAATGTAAATACATGATGTATAGATTGATGCGAAATTTCATCGCAGCTACACATAAATATACTAGTTTTCAATTTGTTACCAGTTCTGGCGATGTAAAAGCCAGCTATGATCCTCCACGAAAATTTCTTATGAACCCCCCCCCCCCCACTCGAACAAGCACCCCCCCCGAATAACCCCCCATAAAATCTGTTATCTGTTGGAGAAATAATAACCCCCCTGGGGGTTATTCCGAAGAAATACGGTACAACAAAACCGCCGACGCAGATCGGCAAGCAGCAAGCTTACGCGCTGGGCCAGTCCGTGCGCGAGCGCTATGCCGACTTCCTGCCCGGTTTCCCCGACGTGGAGCAGGTCAAGGCGCTCAGTTCGTCTGCGGAGCGGTGCCAGATGACGCTGCAGATGGTGCTGGCGGGCGCGTTCCCGCCCGTCGAGGACACCTTCGCCGACTGGGACAACGAGTTCGACAAGCCCGTCAACTGGCAGCCCATCCCCTACACCGTAGACAACCCCGTCTGTGCCGCACTTGAGTTGACACTCTAGTTGACGAGCACGCCAAATGCCAACTGGTTCCCGTCCCAATTCAGAGCTTGCTGCCGGGTAACACTGCGCATCGTCGTATTTACACACGTAGGCACTTCGTGCCGGCCTTGTACATTTGCATATAAATTTTTTTTTCAACACAACTTCATTTGCAATATGATTCAACAGTTTTGCGTTTGAACGTCGTTGGTAGGAGCAACTCGTGAGCAACTTTGAATTGGGATGGGCACCAGTCCTTGTCAACTAGTGTGTGCAGGGCCATTCATCACCCAATTCGCATCGCTTCCCATACGCAGATGCTGCGCATGTACGCGGTGAGCGAGTGCGAGCCGCAGAAGGACGCCTGGAAGCCGGTGGACGACGACCAGCTGCCCTACATGGTCGACACCATCAACGAAAACAAGGTCGACTTGTGCGCCAGTGCTCACGCTCGTGATGGAAAAGGCGCCATTGGCGCCGTGGCGCGGCATGTATAAGATCCTGTAAAATGTCATGTGTCATGCAAAAGATACTGTAAAATGTAATGTGTCATGCAAAAGATCCTGTAAAATGCCATGTTTCATGCAAAATACCCTGTAAAATATCATGTGTCATGCAAAAACCTCTGTAAAATGTCATGTGTCATGCAAAAGACCCTGTAAAATGTCATGTGTCATGCAAAAGACCCTGTAAAATGTCATGTGTCATGCAAAAGACCAAGTAAAATGTCATGTGTCATGCAAAAAAACCCTGTAAAATGTCATGTGTCATGCAAAAAACCCTGTAAAATGTCATGTGTCATGCAAAAGATCCTGTAGAATGTCATGTGTCATGCAAAAGACCCTGTAAAATGTCATGTGTCATGCAAAAGATCCTGTAAAATGTCATGTGTCATGCAAAAGACCCTGTAAAATGTCATGTGTCATGCAAAAGACCCTGTAAAATGTCATGTGTCATGCAAAAGACCCTGTAAAATGTCATGTGTCATGCAAAATACCCTGTAAAATGTCATGTGTCATGCAAAAGACCAAGTAAAATGTCATGTGTCATGCAAAAAAACCCTGTAAAATGTCATGTGTCATGCAAAAAACCCTGTAAAATGTCATGTGTCATGCAAAAGATCCTGTAGAATGTCATGTGTCATGCAAAAGACCCTGTAAAATGTTATGTGTCATGCAAAAGTCCCTGTAAAATGTCATGTGTCATGCAAAAGACACTGTAAAATGTCATGTGTCATGCAAAAGACCCAGTAAAATGCCATGTGTCATGCAAAAGATCCTGTAAAATGTCATGTGTCATGCAAAAGACCCTGTAAAATGTTGTGTCATGTAAAATGCACTGTACAGTGTCAAATGTCATGTAAACTACCCTGTAAATTGTCAACTGTATCCAAACCTTTTTGTATCGTGTCAAATGGTGTGTGTTTTGTCCAATTTTTTTGTATCCAAATCTTATTTCACATGACACATGACATATTACCTGGTATTTTACGGGGTCTGGGAGTGCCCCAGGGCAACACTTGCGACGCAATCAATCGTCACAAAAAAATCAGGAACAATGTGGATGTAGGCAGTTCTTGTCAAATTTTTGGGCCAACCATAAATATCTGTTCACACTTTTTCAGGAGCTGTTCGATTACTTGGAGGAGAAAACTGGATGGAATATAACACTGAGCAACATGGGAGACATTGGAGATATTGTCTTCAACGTTGTGAGTTTAATGATATTGTTTGTAGAAGTAGGAAAATGTATTTAGGATAAATATAAATATCAACAAGAGGAAAAATCGACAAGTCGAAATTTTAAATTTTTTTAAAATAAATTCATTATGAAGGTATTTTAGAGGTTATGTTGTTTTAAGTAACCGGGAACCTTAGACCCTCAGCTAGCAAACTTAGTAAACCAAACTTTTGAAGTATCAAACAAAAAATTGGCTTGAAGTGAAATTTTTGACTTTGAATTTAGGGGGGGTGAGGTCCTCAGGCAAGGCTAGCTATTTTAATCCCTTCCCAAAACAACTAGAGATACAGCTCCGTAGTGTAGCCAATCAATTGAGTGACCTACTTGTTTGAGACACAAAAAGGCCAATAAAATTTGGCACCCACCTTGTAGTGAGTCGCCATGCTTCCCCCCATCCCCCCGCTATGCCCATTGATGCAGATTAGGGGGGTTACAACTATATATACACAAAGATTCAGCCCCCATAGCCAGAGATATATATTCCAAAGTGAACAAAAATGGGTGTCCAACTTGACTGGGGAGGTGTTTATATCCTAATACAAGTCGCACACTGCTTAGAAACTGCGTGACTTGATCATGCCCGACTGGATCGACAGCCCCAGCCTGGAGGGTGCGGAGGGCAGTCTCTACGAGGAGTTGAAGGCGTTCCAGGAGTTCCACCAAATCGCATGCGCCAAGTGGCGCCCCTGTGCCTACATGATGGCTGGTTGGTTGTGTATTAGAGATAGATTTAGTGAGAATAAAGGGCCATAACATTTTTCTTCTAATAGAATGACATACCTACCTCCAATAGAAGGGCACCTCCAATAGAATGCACGCACTTACAAAAACAATAGAATGGCAGTCTCCAATAGAACAGCAGGTAGACATTGCATTGGAAGAGTGCCAAAACAGAAATATATAAAAAAGGGATGGTGTGAACATTCAAGGTATTCAAATATTGAAATAAAATTATAAATTGATGATCTGATATTCAAATGATCTTCTGGTTTCATTCAAAATAAAGCCGTGTTCAAATGAAAAATGTGTGAAAAATTGGTGAAAAAATAGAATGGCAGCTTCCAATAGAACAGCATCTTCAATAGAATGGCAGGTAAAAAGTTGACAAAAATAGAATGGCACTCTTCAATTAGAATAAATGACACATAATTGTTGTTCTTTTCCAGGCTACTGGCTGAATCACATAGTTGAAAACCTGAAGAAGAAAAATGCTGGTGAAGATGAGGATAGAAAAGCATTTTTCTACGCTTCAGTGAGTGCAAACACACCCGTTAAATATTTTCTTTATATGATATGGCAAATCCTAAAAAAAGTTCCCAGAGTTATTTTTCCACTCTCAAACGTAGTTGTTAAAGCGTATTTATGTTTACTCGATAAATATGTATACTCGAAAAATATGTAAAAAAAACAAAAGTATGTTTATGTTTCCTGCCAAAAAATACTGGTGCTCACATACTCGCATTCTTTTTGAATGTGAGTAAAAATAAAATACTTTGAACATTTACTTTAAAAAGTTCAGTACTTTCACAACTCTGCTCTCAAACACAAATATCATAACCCTGAAACCACAGCACTCGGAGATCACCCTGTCCGCCATGCGGCTGATGCACGCGGACCTGGTGCACCTGCCCACGTCGGCGGGCTTCGTGTTGGAGTTCAGGGACGCCCCCGAGCCGGCGGTGCGCTTCCTGCACCACTACCCCGACAGCGACGACTTCGCCACCGGCAGGAAGCTCAACGTCGCCAAGCTGTTCCAGTCCGCCCCCTGCTACAAAGGTTGGCATTCCCTGTGGCAGTTTTGTTTCATTGTGGCCACACAAGCTAGTTTTCTTGGTTCCAATTTGAAAACTCATTCAAAAACTGAATAACTATGTCAATACTGATTTACACTTCACAGCAAAACATGCACTGGTGATCTGCCGTGATCTGCGGTGAAGTGTCTTCACGCAGACGCTCGCAGGCACTTCAACTCACGTCATGAATTTATGATTTATTATTTATGTAAACAATTTAGTAATAAAATGGGTGAAGTGTCAGTGAAGTGCATTCCATCGGTGATCAGGCGTGATCAGGGTCTGAGATGTGATCACGGGCGGTGAAGACCCTGGTGATCAGGCGTGTTTAGGCTCTGAAGTGCACTTCACGAGCACATTATTTGCTGTGCTTCCACCATCCCGTGACTGACCACTTAGACTCTAGTGTTAGGTAGTATGCAATTATTAGTTTACAGAAATGATCAGTCCATGCACTACTGTTTAAGTAGATGGACATGATTTCTGTTTTCAAATTGGAACCATGAAATTCGAGTTTTCAAATTGGAACCATGAAAACCAGCTTGTGTGGCACCATTGTAGATATTTTCACATTGTATTTAGACCTCCAACCTGTTTCACATCAAAAAATGGGTGTGTGATGGAAGTGGACTGGATTCGCGTGAAGCAACATGCTTCCACCAGCATCACAAGATTTTAGGTGAAGTGTCTTCCACACGCTTCACCTGTCTTCACCACCACTTCAGGCACTTCCAAAATCGTGAAAGACAATGCAATTCCACATGCTTCATCACCACGATCCCACACACACTGTTTTTTGCTGTGTATAACCGATTAGATTTTTCAGATAATTTGATTGTAACCAAAATGTTTGCTGCACCCAGATGTGGAAGAGAGTGGCTGGTGCCCGCTGGACAAGTTCTTGCAGTCAATCAAAAGAAACACATTTGATGATTGGAAGGCGGAGTGCGGCTTGGACGATGAAAACCCACAGGCAGCCTCAGGTCAGGCCAATCGTGTGCTCAGAGTGGTTATAAGTACTGTATGGCTCCGAGTATAATTTCCCTGATCATAGTGCCCGGCGCACTATACATTGCAAAAAGTTACATGCATAGTGCCCCGTGAATTATGCTTGGAGCCATACGGTACTGAACGTTTTCAAAAGTATGCTTACTGTTTACTTTTTACCCATGATTTGGTAAAATTGCGTAAAAATATTTTTCTCAAGTATTTTTGTGTGTTTTGAGTAAATTGAGTATTTTTTGCCACAGAAACATAAAACCGATTGGTTACATGGTGCTCAAGGTAGTGACATGGTGCATATGCGATGCAGATATTTGACACTTCCAAACATCCATCCCAACCCCTCCCCACCCCTCACAGGCGGGCAGGTGCTGTTGCTGACGTTCGACTGCGGCAAGGAGGCGGACAGGCACGACGCGTGCGGCAGGTGGAAGGCCAACTCGGACGCCTTCTGCGACCAGCCCGACTCCAAGTTCGTCCTCTGCAGGAAGACCTGTCTGTGCGGCGGCGGCGATCAGTGATCGTGGTCTGATTTGCACCACACAAGCTAGTTTCCATGGTTCCAATTTGAAAACTCCACCATTATCTTTATCCATCTCCTTCAACAGTAGTTCATGGATTGATCATTTCTGTAAACTAAAAATTGCATCCTACTGTATGGCTCAGAGTATAATTCCCCCTGATAATAGTGCCCGGGGCACTATACATTACAAAAAGTTCAATGCATAGTGCCCGGGGCACTATACATTGCAAAAAGTTCAATGCATAGTGCCCGGGGCACGATACATTGCAAAAAGTTCAATGCATAGTGCCCGGGGCACTATACATAGCAAAAAGTTCAATGCATAGTGCCTGGGGCACTATACATAGCAAAAAGTTCAATGCATAGTGCCCAGGCACTATGCACAGCACTTGAAAGTGTTTGAAAAGCCCCCAAATTTGTATAGTGCCCATACTCAGAGCCATATGGTAATACTAGTGCACTGAGTCTAATCTAAGTAGTCAGTTGCGGGATGGTGGAAACGTCAATCAGCGTTTGCGTCGCCATTCAGTTGTTGAACGAGTTTTCAAATTGGAGCCATGAAAACTAGCTTGTGTGGCAACATCGTCTCATGTCCATTTAGGTAGATGGTACATTTCTGTGTTAGCTGAGGTAGTCACTTGCAGCCCAGGATTTATGATTTGTGTTCAGCTTTTATTCAGGTTGTTCTCTTTTAGGTGGTGGGGTGTAGAATAAATGGAATTATCATTTGAGATATTTTTTAATGATTGTTGAAGATGTTGGGGTGCTTACTCCCGGAATTTAATGATTATGATAAGTGACAGTTATGATTAGTTCAATTGGTGGAATTACAATGAATAAATCTGTAGACATCCATGCTTGTGCAGAGAAAAGCTCTGATCATTCCATATTTAGAGTTCACTTCATATGGACAAATAAGAAAGGAATTAGGAAGTATTTTCATGAGCCTATGTGTAAGGATTAGTGATGGAAAAAGCACCAGGCTTTTGGCGCCTAGCGCGTTTGTCTCAGGCAATACATGAAGTTGAGTACAATGACAAATACCGGTATATCAAACTGGTTTATGTTTAATTGTGAAAATAGCATGTCTTTAGTCACATGACATATTTATTTAAAAGGCACCTGGACAAACCGACCATATTATTTTTACCAGAGTTGTTAAAATGCTGGTATTTTTGAAAGTGTAAGATTACACTTTCCAAATTTTGATTATGGATACTGTTGTGTGCACGGGAAACAGGGCTCACAGCTAACTAACCAACTCCATGGCACACAGATGGTAAATGTGCAGTTGTGTTCAGCTGGATTGGCATGTGGACCTTGGGCAAGAGGCGAAGCCAACAACCAGTGGATACTTGCATTCAAGATGTGGTGTGCTTGTGTGTTTGTGTAGAACATCACTCGGCAACATGGGTCTCAAAGTTTACATCTCATGGATGATGAGGGAAAATGAGTCAATGAACATCAACTGACCTGAACACCCAAGTAGTCACTACTCAAGATTGGTTGAAACATAAAGTTTAACGGTTCAGATAAAACACTCAACCTATCCAACTGTAGGAATGCAAGTGAATAGAATGTAGTGGACTATAACTACAACAAGACTAAAGCACAAGGTATTTTTAAAATACCTAGGAAAGCATTAAAAAGCATAAGTGTACATGTTTTTTAGAAAGTTCTCATGCTGTTGAGCATCAGAAAACACCCTAGCTTTCACTTTTAGATGACTTTATACATACAGTCCATTCATTTTATCACATCATTTCATCAACTAACCATCGCATAACAACAGAACATATACACATTGTTCAACACCAGGAACTAGTAGGGGGGGGGATCCCGTCAAATCATCGTCAAAATTTATTTCTCATCAGTATTGCTTGGCGACACATCGTATATTTCGACATAATTTGTACAGGTGCCGCTATTTTCATTCGTTACTGCACACACATGCAGTCACTTTTTCAAAAGCGTAAAACTGGACTGTGTGAATACTTTTTTTATGCTTTTAGTAATTGGGTAATTCGGCCAGGAAAGCATAATAAAGTGTATTGGTATTTTACAAAAGCATAAGGGTAAGCGTGAGTAAAAATACCCATTTACTCGGGTATTTTGGGTAAGAGTAGATATGCTTTCGCAACTCTGATTTATACACCCTTAGCAATTGGTTTATTTGATAGTTTTTCATTTAGTGTGCAAATTGCACTTTTATTTCATACACTTGTAGTTTGCATTTTCCATTTGTATTTATGTTTCCATGTCGTGTTTCCATGTTGTTTACTAGTTGAGAATCACATCGGGTGTCAACTGGGCCAACTGGTTTAGATTAAATTTAAAATTTTATAAAATAAATTTAACCAGGAACAAAAATGTGTAGGGATTTCTTATTTAAATTTTCCAGAAAAGATGTAAAAAATTGTTTTCACCGCCATGGGTGGCCTGAGGGGGGGGGGTGCCCCCTGGGGTATATATAGTAAGTACTTTTGAAGCACCCTCACTCAAGATGAAAGTCTCCACAGCTTGCTAGCATAATCAAATCTTTAAAAAACTTGAAAATTACCTGCATTAAAAAAAGTCAACTAAAACGTGAAATCCATTCAGACTGGTACAATGACTGTATTTTCAAACATTGCAAATATCTAACATTTTTCCTTAATTAACACAAAGGATTTCACTTGCAGCTACTATTTACTGCTTTACTCCTGTTCATACAAAACAAGTAGTGCACTTTATATAGCCGCATAAAAAGAAATATTTTAAAAAGTGAACATGCAGTTGGCTACATGCGTACTGTTGTCAGTGTGCGTTTTCCCTGCACTCGCTTCAGAGGAGGCCTCGGCTGAGTCTCACCAGGACATAGCCGTCGATGCAAACACCAAGCTCATTTTTGTGGTTTGCTATCTTATTTGACATTCTCTTTATATACTCCGGTTACTTTACACCCTGCACGCGTGGTTCCCGCTGGAAGTGTGCCAACGATGGTTAACGCGTCCGAGTTTCATAACAATATGGCAAAATTGATTGTTGTTATAATGTTATTCATTAACATATTAACATCGATGAGTTTTTTTCATATTTTTACGGAAATCGCATGATTTAATAATCATTGGCACGCTTCTAACACGAGACATAAATCAGTGCGAGGGCAGAGTATCACGTACGCCGAGTATACAGGTACTTCCTTTTTTGATATTGTCAGCTTCGGTTAAAAAGCAGATACCTAGCTCATTATTACATTTTCCTTCATTCCAGTGTAAATTTCAATAGTAAACCCCAATATTTTGCGATATTTTTAGAATACTTTCCGCAGGGCACCCGGCACGGGAACCGGAACCCGGGGCAGCTGTTCGAGGACGACCCGAACCAGGGCAAGTGGGCCTTGGAGGGCGCCTACCAGCTCACCGCCGTCAGTCGCACTTGCTTGTGTCATAGACCGTATTTCCTAGAATAACCCCCCCCCCAAATTGTGTGTACAGGAATGTACATGCCAAAACTGCTGTTTGTTATCTGGCAATACGGAATATATGAAAAAAGTGCTTCTAAAAGTACCGATCTACAAAAAATCGATTTTGAGATAATCGCGATTGAAAGTTTGGAGCATGCAATACCCATACATGGGTATTGGGTATGGGAATTTTGGGTAAGGGTATTTCGGTCATATGGTTGGGTATCCACATGCATGAGTATAATCATTGATTATACACATAACACTAGCTATAAAAAATTTTGGGAATTGTATTTTTGTAGTACAGTACATTTTAAAGGAACAAATTGGTAATAGCGTGTAGATCGGTATTTTTAAAATCACAAAATCAGAAAGCTGTAGATCGGTACTTTTACCCATAATAAAAAAGCACAAAATGAGTTTTTGCGCAACAGGACACCGATCTGACATCGGTACTTTTAGAAGCACAAAAAATAATGTGCAGATCGGTACATTTAAAAGAACAATTTTGAAAAAAAGTGTGTAGATCGGTACTTTTAAAGACACAAAAGCTGAAAAAGCTTGTAGATCGGTACTTTTAAAATTTCAAAAACTGTATTTTGCGATTTTTTTTGCTTTTTTCGACCCCCCATATCTCAAAATTGAATTTCGCACCCCCCACATATTATATATATATTTTTGAAGCGCATTTTTATGGGGACCCCAAAAATGGTCCTCACTCAAATTTGAAAAATTTGTAGATCGGTACTTTTAGAAGCACACCCTTCATATGTAAAAACAATGACTGTGTCACGCCAGAACAGGGTTTACACCATCTACATACCGTATTTCCTCGAAATAGCCCCCCCCCCTCGAAATACCCCCCCCCCTCAAAATGGGCACTATGAATTTGTGGTCCGGGAAATGCATAACAGACGTTCAAAACACTTACTGTGTTACATTAGAACATCGTTTATACCGTCTACATCCTTAAATAAGGCTGTAAAAACTTATAAATGGTGTTTATTGTTGCATTTTTCACGTTTTTCTCTCAAAATTTTCACTCTGAAAAAATAAACCCCCGGGGGGTAATTCGAGGAAACACGGTAAATACTAAAATAAGTGTATAGACCCTTATAAATACATTGTGCTTATTGTCACATTTTTTGACGTCTGCGTACGTTACAATCAACATTTTAGTACTTGGGGTTCAAAAAATTTCTGGCGAAATAATAAGCCCCCCTCGAAATACCCCCCCTCGTTTAACCCCCCTCAAAATTCTCACTCTAAAACAATCACCCCGGGGGGTATTTCGAGGAAATACGTTACTCAGAAATTTGAAAATGTATTTACATTTACACTGTGCAGATCGGCAAACAGCAAGCCTATGCGCTGGGCCAATCTGTGCGTGAGCGCTATGCCGACTTCCTGCCCGCCTTCCCCGACGTGAAGCAAGTCAAAGCGCTCAGGTGCCAATCCTAACACCCTGTAAAATGCACTGCAAAGTGTCTAAAACCATGGGAAATGCACTGCAAAGTGTCTAAAGTCATGGAAAATGCACTGCAAAGTGTCTAAAACCATGGGAAATGCACTGCAAAGTGTCTAAAGTCATGGAAAATGCACTGCAAAGTGTCTAAGGTCATGGAAAATGCCCAGTAAAATGGCTATTTTTCAGGGCAATTTCCATGACTAGAGAGATTTTGTGTGACATTTGCCAGTTTGCGGGGCGTTTTGCAGGGTGCTGGGACTGTCCCCAGTTCGTCTGCGGAGCGGTGCCAGATGACGCTGCAGATGGTGCTGGCGGGCGCGTTCCCGCCCGTCGAGGACACCTTCGCCGACTGGGACAACGAGTTCGACAAGCCCGTCAACTGGCAGCCCATCCCCTACACCGTAGACAACCCCGTCCGTGCGCCGCTTCAGTTGACACTAGTTCACAACGACGCCAAATGTCAACTGTTTCCCATCCCAATTCAGAGCTTCCATAGCGCAATATGTTTTTTTTTCAACACTACAGTTTCATTTGCAACATGATTCAACACTTTTGCATTTGAACGTCGTTGCTCGGCTCGTGAGCAACTTTGAATTGGGATGGGAACCAGTTGACATTTCACAGCAAAAAATGGAGGTGTGATGCGTTGTGAAGCGTGCTGGATGCGCGTGAAGCGGCCTCTGTGAAGACACTCTCCGAGATTTCCGGTGAAGTGCCTTCCACACACTTCACCTAGCTTCACGACGGCCTAAGTTCATGAAGTGCATTTCACAAACTATTACAGCATACTTTGCATGGTTCGTGAAGCGCCGGGAAGTGCCAACCAGCGCTTCACGGCGTCGGAAAGTGTCGACATGGAGACACTTCACGACGCTTCACGACGCATCACACACCCATTTTTTGCTGTGTTTGGTGTCCTTGTCAACTAGTGCAGGGCGATTCACCACGCAATTAGCGTCGCTTCACCTGGAGCCAACGCACGCAGATGCTGCGCATGTACGCGGTGAGCGAGTGCGAGCCGCAGAAGGACGCCTGGAAGCCGGTGGACGACGACCAGCTGCCCTACATGGTCGACACCATCAACCAGAACAAGGTCCGCTGTAGCGTGTGCTCGTGGTGGAAACCGCAAAGAAAAAGGTGCCACTGGCGCTGTGACTCGGCGTCATCAGATGGCGCCAGTGCCGTGGCGCCATTCCACCACTAGGTCCCACAACTAGCATGTAAAATATTGAATGGAGTTTTAAAGGGGGTGCACTGATACGCACATCTGCCCGTTACGCACATTTGCCGGTTTTTTCACTTGACACTTTTCCAAGTGATTTTCAGATATGAGTGAAGTGAAAAACGCTGCGTTCACATTAGTGAACTTTTTTCACTTCACTCATATCTGAAAATCACTTGAAAAAGTGTCAAGTGAAAAAAACGGGCAAATGTGCGTAACGGGCAGATGTGCGTATCAGGCCTGCCCCGTTTTAAATTGGTGTGGGGCTGGTATTGTGCGCATGGGAAACAGGACTCAGAGCAAACTGAGTCCGCGGCACACAGATGAGAAATGTGCAGCCGGATTGGCATGTGAACCTTGGGCAAGAGGCCACTAAGCCAACAACCAGAGGAGATTCGCTTTCGATATGTGGTGTGTAGGGTGTCAACAAAAACGTTTTGGCGGAAAACGGAAACGGAAACAGAAACGGAAAAAAATTTGCACCTGCCGGAAAACGGAAAACGGAAAAATGAAAAGCCAGAAAACGGAAACGGAAACGGAAAAATTTGCTGAAATTATGCCGGAAATGGAAAAAATTTGCTGAAATTTTGCCGGAAACGGGAAAAAAATGCAGAAATTTATCCAGAAATCAAAAAATTTGCAGAAATCTTGCTAGAAATAGAAACAATTCACATAATTGAGAACCTGCATGCATGTTTACCAGTTTGGCTGAAACAGAAAACAGAGAATTGAGCCAAAAAATGAAGAAAAAAAGTTGGAAAAACAGACAATTGTGCTGGAAAACAGAAAAAGGTGGAAAAACTGAAATTTTAGCCGGAAAACGGAAAATGAGCCGGAAAAACGGAAACAAAAACAGAAAAAAAATTTAGCAGCCGGAAAATGGAAACAAAAATGGAAAAAAATGTCCTGCGAAAAGCGGAAACGGAAAATGGAAAGTTGACACCCTAGGTGTGCTTGTTTGTTTGGGTGGAATGTCACTCAGCAACAGGGCCTCAAAGTTTAACATCTCATATTCATAGATGGTCATGAATAATGAGGGACATGAAAAGTGAGGGACATGAGTCAATGAACATCAACTGACCTAAACACCCAAGTAGTCACTTATAAGGGTTGTTTGAAACATGAAGTTTAATGGTTCAGACCAATCACTCAAAACCTATCCAAATGTAGGAATGCAAGCGTAAAGAATGTAGTGGACTATAACTACAACACTGGGCCGTTTGTAGCCCTGCCCAGGGCAACATTTTGGATGCAATCAATGTCACAATTATTCAGGAACAATGCAGTTCATTATCTTCATAATTTTCAATCTTATCAATACAGCTTCACACTTTTTCAGGAGCTGTTCGATTACTTGGAGGAGAAAACTGGGTGGAATATAACACTGAGCAACATGGGAGACATTGGAGACATTGTGTTCAACGTTGTTAGTGAAATCTCATTGTCTGTAAAAATGTGAAAATATATTTAGCATAAATATATTTGAGGCATCAAATTCTAAAAGTTGACAGGTCAAAACTTTGAAAATTTTAAGTCAGGGTCGGACACGTCATCTGGGGCTGCTCCCGCCCATTTTTCATTATGTTACATAAATTTTTTGACCTTGCTTTTTCACATGGTGACAAATTTTACGCTTATGATAAAAAAATTGGACAAGAAATTGGCTAATCCGCTTAATTAAGAGCTAAAAGTAGATAAGTCCACCTTGTGGCTTTGTGCAGGCTTTTTGTTATGAAATGAAAGCAAAAATATCTTCTTAAGTCCACTATTGGCACCAATTTCTAAAAGTTGACAAATCCACGCCCCTCCAATCTTATTTCTGCACATGTCCAAATGAAGGGTGTGTTTCTAAAAGTACTGATATACAAAATTTTCAATTTTGAGTTAGGATCATTTTTGGGGTGGGGTCCCCATTGAAACGTGCTTCAAAAAACATAATAAAAAGTCTGGGGGGGTGAAAATAAATTTTGAGATATGGGGGGTCAAAAAATGTGAAAAAATCGCAAAATACAGTTTCGGAAATTTTAAAAGTACGGATCTACAAGCTTTTTCTGGTTTTGTATCTTAAGAAGTACCGATGTACACACTTTTTCAAAAATTGTTTTTTTAAAGGTACCGATCTTCACATTTTTTGTGCTTCTGAAAGTATTTTTATATAGTGCTAATAAAGTAATAACACCCTTCGAAATACCCCCCCTCGTTTGACCCCCCCTCTCGGGAGCACTATGAAACAATCACCCCCCGGGGGGTATTTTAAGGACATACGGTACATAAGTTTCGCACTGAGCAGAAACTGCGCGACTTGATAATGCCTGACTGGATCGACAGGCCTACGCTGAAGGCTGCCAATGGCAGTCTCTACGAGGAGTTGAAGGCGTTCCAGGAGTTCCACCAAATTGCATGCGCCAAGTGGCGCCCCTGTGCCTACATGATGGCTGGTTGGTTGTGTATTAGGGGTAGATTTAGTGAGAATGGCCCTGCGCACACTAGTTTACTGGAAATTTCAGTTTAATGGTGATAAACTCAAATTTTTAGTTTACTTGTTAAATTCACACATTGTATGAGTGGGTGGAACTTAGCCTCCATCCTTATTTTTTATAGTTTGCTGAAACTGTGATTTTACCCCATAAACATGACATTTTTTTAAATTTCATTGTGTAAGAATGGAGCATTGTTCATGTGATTTCTTTGTCACATGGTACACAGTAGGTGCAGTAGATAGTAAAAAATTTAAAATCATTTTCACTTGTTCATAGCATTTTTATCAAATTTATGCATTTTGTGCCTTAAAATTCATACAAAATCAACCATTTTGTTTACCTATTTGTTTATTTTATGAATGGAAATGATCACCTTTCAGTCAGCAATGTCATTAAGTTTGCCACAGTTGTTTCACATGACAAGCTTACCGTTAAACAGTTAGAATGGCAGGTAAAAGTTGACAGAAAAAAATGCAGTGCTCTTCAATTAGAATAAATGACACATAATTGTTGTTGTTTTCCAGGCTACTGGCTGAATCACATAGTTGAAAACCTGAAGAAGAAAAATGCTGGTGAAGATGAGGATAGAAAAGCATTTTTCTATGCTTCAGTGAGTGCAAACACACCCATTAAATATTTTCTTACATGATGTGGCAAATCCTCAAAAAAGTTCCCAGGGGAGTTATTTTTCCACTCTCCAACATAGTTGTTAAAACGTATTTATGTTGGGCCAGGCTCATTACGCACATAAACCCATTACGCACATGCGCCCGTTACGCACAGGATCAAAGTCCGCCACGCACAGACACCCGTTGCGCACACAACTGGGGCTGTGTGCGTAACGGGCCCTGTGCGTGGCGGGTTTCTGTGCCCAAAATCCACAACTTCTGACGAAATAATAACTCCCCTGGGGTCGTATTTGAGGAAATTTATATGGTATTCATTATTGGAGACAATGAAATCATTTGTCACTACTTACTTCATGACAACTTTCAGTCATACCATAAATACCAAGAACATTTATTTGTTCAGTGCTATTTTTCATTATGATGTAAAAAAATGTCCCTTAACAGCTCGCACACAAATTCGGTACGCACAGAAGCTCGGTACGCACATGGCATCCTCTATGTGCGGGCCGAGTTTCTGTGCGTACCGAGTTAACTTCTGTGCGTAACGGGCCTGTGTGCGTGCCGAGTTTCTGTGCGTACAGCTACAGGCTCTTTATGTTTACTCGATAAATATGTATACTTAAGTACTGCATAAATATGTTTATGTTTCCTTCCAAAAATACTGGTACTCATTTACTCGCGTACTTTTTGAATGTGAGTAAAAATAAAATACTTTGAACATTTAATTTGAAAAAGTTCAACAACTCTGCTCTCAAACACAAATACCATAACCCCCAAACCACAGCACTCGGAGATCACGCTGTCCGCCATGCGGCTGATGCACGCCGACCTGGTGCCAGTCCCAGACCCTGTAAAATGTTATATGTCATGCAAAGTGTTTAAAATCATGTAAAATGCTCTGCTAAAAACTGTGTCGTCATTTTGCATGGCATTTTCCATCACTTTTGACACTTTTCATGACATTTCATTGTACAGGGCCTTAAGCAGGGTCTGGGACTGCCCCCTGGTGCACCTGCCCACGTCGGCGGGCTTCGTGTTGGAGTTCAGGGACGCCCCCGAGCCGGCGGTGCGCTTCCTGCACCACTACCCCGACAGCGACGACTTCGCCACCGGCAGGAAGCTCAACGTCGCCAAGCTGTTCCAGTCCGCCCCCTGCTACAAAGGTTGGCACTTTGCCAACTAGCTTGGTTTCTTTGGATACCGTGTTTCCTCGAATAACCCCCCTCAAAATGGCCACTATGAATAAAACAGAGTTGTTAAAAGGTACGTACGTTTACTCGAAAAATACGCGTACGCGAGTACGCGGTAAATACGTTTACATGTACTTTTTAAAAAAGTAACGTACTCACATGTACGCATACATTTTTGAGGCATACGCGTAAAGAAAATGTATTTCTGTGAATTCAATTTGGCGCATATTTATAAGGTGACTACGCTGCAATTTACTATATTTCCTCGAAATACCCCTGGGAGTGATTGTTTTATAGTGGAAATTTTGAGGGGAGTTGAACAAGGGCGGGTATTTCGAGGGGGTTTTTTCTCGCCAGAATTTTTCAGAACTCTCAGCACTAATTTGTTCTTTGTAACATACGCTGAGGTAGAAAAATGCAACAACCAGCTCCATGTATAAGAGTATTTTTATTGACTTACATATATATGTATGTAAATATAGGTGGTATATACCCTGTTCTAACGTGACTTGGTCATTGTTTAAACATGTGTTCTGCATTTCACAGAACACAAACTGAAGGTTTTTATGTTTACGTTCCATTTACGTTCAATTGGGGGGGGGGGTTCGACAGGGGGTCAATTATTTAATTCGTAGGGCCATTTTGAGGGTTGTATTTAAAAAAACGTACCCAGTTCTACAGATACTATGAAGAAAAGTGCTCGCTTTTGCATTTTAATGGGATAAAAGTTTTGTACTCACATTTACGCGTGCGTACGAGTAAAAAATAAATATTTTACGTTTTCGATACTTTGTGGTGAGTAGAAAATAAATACTTTACGTTTACATATACTTTTAAAAAAGTTCATAAATTCTAACAACTCTGGAATAAAAAACCTCTTCCCTCGAACTCCCCCCCCCCCAAAGTGAGTTCAAAGAAATCGTATATGACAAAAACAAAATATTTTTGCTGCATTTTGCTGATCTTTTTGTCTGACAATTTTTTTATAACCAGAACATTTTGCACTCAGATGCTAAAGAGAGTGGCTGGTGCCCGCTGGACAAGTTCCTACAGTCAATCAAAAGAAACACGTTTGACGATTGGAAAGCAGAGTGTGGTTTGGATGATGAGAATCCGCAGGCGGCCTCAGGTTTGGGAGCAGTCCCAGACCTGTAAAAGACCCTTTAAAGTGTCAACGACCCTTTAAAATGACAGGTGTCATGTAAAAGACCCTGTAATGTGTCATGTCTATCCAAACCATATTGTGTTGTATCCAAAATTGATTTTATTGAATCTTATGTCCAAAAGTAAGATTTGGATACGAAAACATAAGATTTGGATACCATACAATGATATTTGGATACACATCATGCTTTACAGGGTCTTTTGCATGACTAGTGATGTGAAAAGCGCCAAGCACCAAAAGCGCCATGGCGCTTTTACGACCCATAGCGCCAAGCGCCAATGGCGCCAGAGCAAAATGGCGCCGAGCGCCAGAATTGCCATGGCGCTTTTTGTTTTGGCGCTAGCGCCAAGCGCCAGAGCCAGGCATTTTGTTCCTGGCGCCGGTCCAAAATAGCGCCAAGCGCCAAATGCGCCATGGCGCTTTTCATTTGCATGGCGCCAAGCGCCAATGGCGCCACGGGAAAATAGCGCCAACCGCCAAAAGCGCCATGATGCTTTTTGCTTTGGCGCTAGCGCCAGGCACCAGCGCCATGGCGCTATTTCATCACTATGCACGAATCGTGACACTTTACACCACCTAACATTTCACGTGTTTTTCTACACTATACAAGGGTCATTTACAGACACAGTGTCCACAACTGGCACCAAGCCAACGAGCTAGGCTATTCACATTACGAGTATCGTGTCCCAAAACCACATTCACTCGCCCATCCTCCACAGGCGGGCAGGTGCTGGTGCTGACGTTCGACTGCGGCAAGGAGGCGGACAGGCACGACGCGTGCGGCAGGTGGAAGGCCAACTCGGACGCCTTCTGCGACCAGCCCGACTCCAAGTTCGTCCTCTGCAGGAAGACCTGTCTCTGCGGAGGCGCCGATCAGTGATGGCAGGTGTGATTGAATTGTGGCTGTTTAGGTGGATTTGCTCGGTGGAAATCTACCGTAATCCAGTTGAATGAGGAACCTAAAATTGGATAGTTTTTGTCGTCAAAATATTTCGGGTTTTTTTATATGGAATGATTAATTACGAAACTTATCATGAGATTTTGTTCATTAAATTATGGTACGATTCTGCGCATACTTTGCGGTCCGCCGATATAGACGATTCATCTTTGTGTTAGCTGAGGTACCGTATTTCTTCTAATAGAACAGTGCTGTTCTATTTTTTTTGTCAACTTTTTTACCTGCCGTTCTATTGGAGGTGCCGTTCTTTTGGAGGCTGTCGTATCAAACTTTTTCACAAATTTTTTTTAGTATTTTAGTGAGAACATAGTATTTTAGTGAGATATGAGCCACATTTTAATATCAGAGCATGAATTCAAACTACCTAAACCAAATGTGAAACAACCCCTGAACCATAGGTCTGAACACCAAGGATGATCTCACCCTAATTTTTCAATTTTTTATTTTGTGTTTTGGCACTCTTACAACGTAATTTCTACCTGCCGTTCTATTGGAGGTGCCATTCTATTGGAGGCTGCCGTTCTATTCGTTTCGTAGGTGTAAAAAGTGCCAAAACCTGCCGTTCTATTGAAGGTACCGTTCTATTAGAAGAAATACGGTAATCACTTGCAGCCCAGGATTTATGATTTGTGTTCAGCTTTTATTCAGGTCGTTCTCTTTGGGTGGTGGGGGTGTAGAATAAAAAAATGGAAAGATCATTTAAAAATTTTGCTTGGAGCTTGCGCCAAAGCAAAAAAGGCTATGGCTAGTAACGATGGCAAAAAAAGATTCGAAAATTCGAAAATATTTTCGAATTTTCGAATTTTTTCATAATTTTCGAATTTTTATTTCACCCCTGGAAAAAACACTTAAAAATCGATTTATTTTTAAAAAAATTCGAAAATTCGAAAATTCGAAAATAGTTTTCGAATTTCTCAGGTAATTCAAGGCTACAAAACGCAGTCTTAAGTTAAGCGTGCTGAATAAAGCGACAATTGATATGCGGTGGGTCTGAAAAAGTTTCATGTAATGAAAAAAAAACATTAGAAAAAACATTGAAATGGCGTCGATGGCGCAGCGTGTACGCCATCAATACCGTTTAGGAGTGCACGGAGCCACCCGAACAAAGAACCGCGGCGCTCTACTTCCGCGTATACAAATGCCGGTTCATCCAAAAAATCGCTCGCGGGTCTTCCGAGGGGCTTTCACACAAACGTTTTTGGAAGGCATTCAGCCCCAAATGGTGCCCCCCCCTCGTTTAACCCCCTCAAAATTTCCACTCTGAAAAATATACTCCCCGGGGGTAATTCGTGAAAATACGGTAATTGTTTCTACCATTTGTCATGTTAAAGTGAAGTGAAACTGTCATGTCATGCTTCATTTACAGTGAAATTAAGGTTAAAAGGGGCTCCAAACATGAAAACAGTCCAAATACTGTGGTTTAAGCTTCAAATTCAATACTTTTCTAAAAAAATTCGAAAATTGCCAAAAAAGATTCGAAAATTCGAAAATTCGAAAATTAAATTCGAAATTCGAAAATTAATTTGGGAAAAAATTCGAAAATTCGAAAATTCATTTTAGAAAAAACACTTAAAAATTTAAATACTTTTTTTCTGGGAGGTTTGCCATCGTTAATGGCTAGTGATGGAAAAAGCGCCAGGACTTTGGCGCCAAGCGCCAAAAGCGCCATGGCGCTTTTCCGAACCTCAGCGCCAAGCGCCAATGGCGCCAAAGCAAAATGGCGCCAAGCGCCAAAAGCGCCATGGCGCTTTTCTAGACCACGGCGCCAAGCGCCAATGGCGCCAGAGGATATTGGCGCCAAGCGCCAATAGCGCCAGCGCCAAGAATTTTTTGCTTCTCAATTATGCAGCCATGCTAATGGACTGCTATTAATTTGTTTTTGGCGCAAGATACAAGTCAACTGCAGTCACATTTGTTCTTTTTGTCTTGATATTTTGCAGCTGGGTGTTTGGGCTAAGTATAGCACACCATCTGTAAAAATTGCTAAGATTTTTTAGGTGTTTTTTAAAATTAATGTTGGAATTTAGTTGTTCTTCCCAAAAATAATTTTCAAATTTTCAAATGAAGTTTACAATTTTTTTGGAATATTTTCGATTTTTCTACTAGGATATTGCAGTTTCGAGTTTTGCTAGTCACTTTTGAACACAGGATTTTGAGGTTTCAAAGTTTGGATTGCCATTGTTGGGATGGCTTCAGAAAGTGATTCCACACCCTGTAAAATCACGAAATAAAAATAAAATTTTTTGATTGAACTTTTGACATTTCGCATGACACTTAACAAAGTTGTATTTATTAAGTATTGGATGATGTTTATTACTCAACTTTACACTTTACAGGGTCCTCTGACCCTGCTCAAACAAAACTGGAAGGAACTATTATAGCTCAGTATAGCGATTGAGCTAAAACCCAGGTGAAGAATGTTACCAGCCTGATGAATAGTCACATAAAGCCTTACAAAATTTGGATTAGATGGGACAAATGTTGAATACCCATGAAATCACAAGGACATTGTTTATAAAGTAATCAAGAATAGGGTGAAGTGATCTGGGAATACACTGACAGTAGCACATATACTTATGTAAATAGTACTTAACAGGTCTTTCTGCATAAAATAATGATGAATTTAGAGTACTTCTTGGCGCTTTTTTGGCGCTTTTTAAAACACTAGCGCCAAGCGCCAATGGCGCCACGGCGTCATAGCGCCAAGCGCCAATAGCGCCATGGCGCTTCTCCAAACCCCAGCGCCAAGCGCCAATGGCGCCACAGCAAAAAGGCGCCAAGCGCCAACAGCGCCATGGCGCTTTTTGCTTTGGCGCTAGCGCCAGGCGCCAGCGCCATGGCGCTTTTCCATCACTAGCTATGGCACTTCTGGCGCCTGGTGCCATTCTGCTCTGGCGCCACTGTGGCGCCCTTTAAGCAATACGCGCAAGGCGCCAAGTGGCACCGATGAAAAAGGGCGCCAAGCGCCATGTTGCCATTCATAAACAGGGCGGCACAGCAAAAGGGCGCCAGGCGCAAGCGTAAACCAATAAACCATAAACCAAATACCGTATTTCCTCGAAATACCCCCCCGGGGGGTGATTGTTTCATAGTAGTCCCGAGAGGGGGGGGGGGGGTGGGGTTAAACGAGGGGGGGGGGGTATTTCGGGGGGGGGGGGGGTTATTATTTCACAAGAAAATTTTTGAAAACCAAGTACGAAATTGTCGTCTGAAACGTACGCAGACGTCGAAAAATGCAACAAAAACCGCCATTTATAAGGTTCTGTAGACTAATATTAGTATGTAGATGGTATGTACACTGTTCTAACGTGACACCGACATTGTTTTCACGTGTGTTCTGCAGTACACAGAACACAAACTACAGTTATTGTCATGTACGTTCCCTTTACACTCAATTTGGGGGGGGGGGGTATTTCGAGGGGGGGTGATTGTTTCATAGTGGACCCGAGAGGGGGGGGGGGGGTCAAACGAGGGGGGGGGTATTTCGAGGGGGGGGGGTATTTCGAGGAAATACGGTAAGCCACTAATTTCTATGTGAACCACAAAAACTCTTATCTTTCAATTATTTTTAAATCTGCTGACTTTCGTTGCTGATCTGTTTAAACCACTCTGATAATAAAAAAAAGAATTTCTAGAAAAAATCAGTTGAAAATATCAGATTCCATCCCGATGTGTTTGGTTCTCCGTAAGATCTAGACTATCCTAGGTGGTATGGTGCTAAATTTACACCTGCAAGATTTTAAAGAATGGTGATTGCGAAACTGAAAGGCACCATGTATCCAAAACTTTTTTCCACTTTAAAAATAAATAAATTGAAAGCGCTGATCGACGATAGTCGAATCCTTGCGGAAAAATCGCTGGTCTCGCGTCGCCGCTTGAAAGTTCGACATTTCTGCCCGACGAATTTTTCGGATAGCCCAATTTATGGTATCCGGAACTGCGCGCTGTCGTATCCAACTGGTGTTCTGATTGGCAGCGGTCCAATTCCGAAAGGCCCGGGAAGTTATGGCTGATTCCGGCGAGACTTCGTCACCAGCAAATGCTCAGGTAAATCATGTTCGCAGAGAATGCACACTCTTCTCGTCAACTCTCGGCTTTTCCGCCTCAAAGTATAGTCTCTTTTGGTTGGCGATCAAGTTGGCACTGTTCCAATTTTTTACATTGCGTTGCAGGCGCATATGCGTTTCGAAAATGGCCGCTGGCTGTGCCCGGACCCGCATAATGCGGAAAAGACATTGTGTTATGATGCGGACAAAAACCAATGGATGTCTTATGATGCTGAGAAATGCGTGCCCAATGGTGACTTTTTGTCGAAGTGTTGACTTTATGGAATTTTAAAGCTTTTCGTATGGCTAGTGCTCAACGTCTTAGTGTGGCTAAACCATACACATTTTTATCCATAGAAGTTTGAGAAAAGTATGCACGCCACACGGCGGTACAATATTCCAATTTTTGCATTCTCCATTGGGGTCTTGTATATATTTGGACCATTACTAGGGTTCGGGTTAGTGATGGGTGGCCAGTGTTTTTCAAAGTTTTTTTTCAAGAAAAAGCGTATTTTTTTTGAAAAACCACATGCATCGAAACCGTTTCTTTTGAATAACATCAGTCAAAAATTTTCATTCTTAATTTTTTAAATCTAAAAAGATTGATAATCAATTATTGATAAAAGGAATCAATTTTGAAAAATAATTAAAAAACTTCTGTATAAAAAATGAATTTTGAAAAAAGTAGATTTTCCAACCCTAACGAGTTGACATTCAAATATTTGTCAACCCCCAATTCACAGCCGATGCACCAATCAACACCGGAGCTGCCCCAGATGTGGACGGCAATGCAGCGAGTTCCACGGATTGCCAGTGCATCAATGGCGTGTGGGTGCACAGGGACCCCCAAAGTGGACTCGTGGGTTTGGGGGAGGTTATTTGCAACTCGCATTTGCAACTTGGTGCTTTTTTGGTAGATAGTGAGGCGAGATATTAACATTTATTTGGGGTACAAACGATCTAAAAAAAAGCCGATCCCGAAAAGTCAGTCCCGTTTGAACCCTACCCACTATTCCCAGGTTCGTTTCTACGACGACGTCGCCAAGGAATGGCGAACTCCATCTAGCGACCAGCGGAATATAGAAGATGCCAAAAGCTCTGACGACGATACGGAGAAAAAGTCCGCCCAACCGGACGATTTCCAGTTTCAGCTGAGGCAAGAGCGAGCTGAGCGCCGCCGGCTGGCCCGGCTCAGGTCGAGTCGAGGCTCGGGTTGATATTACACTTGTTTTTTTGGGTCGGGTTGGGACAGGGTGCACATGGCACTGGATTTTGATATAAACTGCTTCCACGTCAAGTTCGGCACCAACTCCGGCTACGGGGGATCCGGGGTAGGAAGGGGGTAACCCCCTCTTTTCAAATCGCCCAGCTATCGATCCCGGAGGCCGCTCAGCATTTTATCTATCTATCCCGGAGCCAAATTTTTTGACCGGAAATATATAATATACCGTATTTCTTCGAAATACTCTCGGGGGTTTATTTTTTCAGAGTGCGAATTTTTAGGGGGTTAAACGAGGGCGGGGGTATTTCGAGGGGAGGGTTTATTATCTCGACAGAATTTTTTAACGATTTACAGACAATAAATACCAAGTGCCTTCCAGACTGCAGCCGAACACGTACATCTGCGCCAAGTCGGGCACCGTGTACGACTGGCACGGCGGCTCCGGGCAGTGGGCGCCGCGGCTCGACGACGACTTCATAGCCGCCTACCAGGCAAACTACGGGGTGGCCCACGATGAAAAGACTGTCATGCACAGTGTCAGGTTCGTCGCGGGGGGGGGGTGCTGTCCGTACCCCCCCTGGGTAACCACCCCCAACACCCCCTTCCTACCCCGGGCATGAACAATTTGCTTGTTCACTTTTTTGCAGCAAGTTGACCCGCCCGCCGGCCTACTCGTCCGAGTCGAGCGACGAGGGCGAGTGCAGCGACGCGGAACAAAGTCAGGCGGACGCAAACGCGCGCAGACCGGAACTGAGCGGTACGTTTTAGTTTTTATACCCTAACTACCGTATTTCCGCGAAATGGACCCAGGGGGTGTATTTTTTCAAAGTGAAAATTTTGAGGGGGGTATTTCGTGGGGGTGCTTACTCGAGGGTTTTTTATTATTTTTTTGCCGAGTAATTTTTGGCGGTTATTTTTTTAGCTCGAAAAGACCCGGGGGGGGTTTCGGGGGGGGGGGGTTAATTTAAGGGCGTATTTCGAGGAAATACGGTAGTTCTTAATTATGCCCTTAACGAGGGATGGTAAAACGATCAATTTTTCTAATGGGTATTTTCAAATAAAAATCCTCGGTACCCCCCCCCCCCCAATTTCCCAGCCCTAATTGGACCCACACACGCTAGTTGACATCGACACAAATGTCAACTGGTTCTGGTCCCAATTCCAAGCTTGTATTTGAAGGTCGATCGTTGGCATGCCAGCAAGCATTGAATTGGGATCGGGACCAGTTGACATTTGTGTCAATGTCAACTAGCGTGTGTGGGGCCATTCGCACGCATCTGCAAAAGTGGGTTTCTCTGTTCAGGCGCCGAGTTGGCAGCTCGCCGGCTGGCCAAGGAGCAGTCGAAACTGGCGCTGGCGTCCATGACGCCGCAGGAGCGCAAGCAGCACATGAAGCAGTTGAAGAAGGACAAGCGCGCCGAGCAGGCCAAGCGCGACAGGGAAAGGGGTGCGTTGGTCGTATACTCGGCAGACACGATACTCTACAAACAGATAGGAGTTATGTCTTCGGTTGGCAGACGGCCAGCCGAGAACTTATGGAAGGCGTGATGAAGACGACGTGATGGAGAGAGATGATGATCGGGACGAAAGTGATCACGTCATGATGGAGTGTTTCCTCCGGGAAAATGTACGGCTTAATGTCATCCGAGTATACGGATGGAAAAAGCGGGGTTTTTTCAACGGCCCCGCTTTTTCAACCTGTTTTCTAGTTTCTGCTTCTATACCTTGCTGCTTTTCAACCCCTTTACCGTAAATCCTCGAATAAGAACCCAGGGAGTTATTTTTACGTCGGAGTTTTTGAGGGGGGTTGTTCAAGGGGGGTTATTTTTTCCTCATTAGTTTCAGGAAAACTTTGACTTTGTTCATCGTCAGAAATAATGCCACTGCGGTAAGCTATTTTTTTGTATTTTTCGTTTCACACACTCCACTGTATTTGCATTCGATGAATTAGCCCCCGCACTTAGCTTTTTTGGTCTGTGTGCAGGGGCTCGAATGGGGGGGTTACCCCCCCCCCAAACCGCCCGGCTATCTATCTATCTCGGAGGCCGCTCAGCTATCTATCTATCCCGGAGGCAAAATTTTGGGCTACTACCCCTTAATCCAGATAGATTGCTGGACGATCGGTGGGGGGGGGGTCATGGAATAGTAGCCAAAAATGTAAAAAAGGCGTATCTCTCACCCGTCAGGGAGGGGGAGTTAGAGTTTTCAAGGGAGAATCTTTTTTTTTCACCCAGCCTACAGGGGAGTTATTCGAGGATATACTGTATTTTTCCACAAATAAACATAAACGTATACGTTTTATTTTTTCTTTGTAATATACTGCTACGTAAATTTTTCTTCCGCGTCGACTTTGCAGGTTGGTTCGAAATTGAAGAGGGCCACAACAAAAATGTGTATGTGACCGGCCTTCCGTCGACGATGACACAGGAAAAGTTGCAGGTAGTTTTTTGACATTTCAAAATAGGTCGCTGGCAAAATGCAACGTGATGTGATACTTTTTAGGCACAACCAGCTCCCCTAGTTTTTTTTGGTCCCAATTCCAGGTTCATCGCAAGGCGTATTCAAAAAGTTGGGCTCAAAATATCTGATTTTATAAATAGCCAAAAAAATATTTAAAATGCCATCCCTAGTTTAGCGGCACGTTTCGCTCGCTGGTGTCCACGTAAATAAACACTCGTTTTATTACTAGGAGTTCATGAGCAAGTACGGCGTTATCGACATGGACCCGGTGGGGCGCAAGCTCAAACTCAAGCTGTACACCGACGAGCAGGGCAACGCCAAGGGCGACGCCAGATGCTGTTACATCAAGGTTCGTCCTGGAGTGGTCAGAGTAGAGTCCTAGAATTTGCACCAGCTATTGTTTTATACTTGACGGTGTGGAAGTAGGGCTCGAACTCGACTCGACTCGTGACATGATGGTAAAAATGGTTGCCAAAAGACTACTCGACTCAGAAATCCTTACGCTGTCCCATAACTCCACAGTCATAATATTCCCACAATTGACATAACAATACACCATGAGACACTTAACATACACATATTTTTGTTCTAAACCCCAATTTAAAAAATCAAATTTTTATTTAAAAAATCGTTTTTTAATTAAGGTGTTTGGGAAAAATGCTGGTGCTATGGCAAGATGAAAAATAAAAAATTCGGCGCCGAGCCTGAGTTGGGAGCAGTTTACAATATTTTAGTGATTATGACAACGATTGAATGAACGTTGCCAATTCGTTTCAATTATGTCGTTTTTTTGCACTCGCAGAAAGAATCAGTCGACCTGTGTCTGTCCCTTCTGGACGGCGCCCAGGTGGAGGGCAGCACGGTGCACGCAGAGTTGGCACGCTTCCAACAGAAGGGCGATTACGACCCGACCAAGAAAAAGCGAAAATTGAATCCAAAGCAGTTGCAAAAGTTTCGAGAACAACAGCAAAAGTTGGTCAGATTGGGGCAGTGGTCTCGAATACGGGGGGTAGTTGGGGGTAACCCCCCCCCCCCAACCGCCTGGCTATCTACCTACCCCGAAGGCAAATTCTTTGGCTACACCACCTCCCGAACCTGCCCCAACTTTTGCTCAAAATCGCTAATTCACATACCTTTTTTTATCTAGATTTTTACCTTCAAAATCATTAGTCCATGTTCCGTATTGAATATTTTCAGCTTTTTTTTGTATTTTATGTGCCTATTTTTCACCTAATTTAGGGAGTTTACTTCCATTTCTTCATTCTACACCTCGTAAAGCCAATGCATTGTACCGCTACGAAACGAACCCCCCCCCCCAATCCCCCCAAATTTGTTCTCAGCTATCTATTTCTTCGGAAGAGCGATTAGCTACCTATCGAACCCTCGGGGAGGGGGGGGGGGGGTTGGGGGTCAAAATTCAAGATACGTCCGCAGTGGGGCGCGTGCTCGTGCGTCGATTTTTAGCTTGTGAAAGTTTCCATTTTTTACAGGTTTTTCGACTGGCGACCCGAACGGTCGCGCACTGAAAGGCCGAAATCCGACTGCACGGTGGTGTTGAAGCACGTGTTCACGTTGGACGAATTGAATGTGCGTTGTAGAACGGATTACCGTATTGACTAGAAATACCCCCGGGGGTTTGTTATTTCGCCGGCAAATTTTGAGGGAGGTTAATTCGAGGCGTTCTATTATTTCGTGAGAATTTTTCGTAAAAGATCGTAGTAAATGATAATTATTACATACCCGCAGCTGAAAATAAATGTGACTGAACGGGATATGTTAGAACATATCAGCGTACGTCGCTACACAATTTAGTCTGTGCGTAGCTTGACCCAAATTTGCATCGGGCTTATTTTCTCCTCAGCTCGCTCATACCTAAGGAGGGTATCGCGGAGGGGGGGGGGGTTAATCCAAGGGGGTATTTCTATAAATACTTTATGCATTGATGTGTGCCCCCATTGTATAAAAGTACGGTAGTTCCCCGTGCGTAGGCCAAGCCGGAGCTGGTGCTGGAGCTGCAGGAGTCTGTGCGCGTCGACTGCGCCCTGTACGGCGAGGTGAAGCGCGCCACCCTCTTCCATGTTGGTCAAATTCACTTTGTTTTTCACTGTGCACAGTTTTGGCTGCTAATATGTAAGTATCTGAGTGACATATTTACTCATTTCCTGGAGAAATGCGCAGGGCAACGCGGATGGCGTGGTCACGGTGACATTTGCGACGCCGCAGATGGCCGACGATTGCATCACAATGATGGATTACAGGTTGTTTCAACCGCATTTTGGCTAAACAACAGTTTTTTGGTGGCAAGTTGTATGTTTCATGGCAAGTAAACTCTCAGCGCAAGTAAGCTGAACTCGCAGTGCAAGTACGCTCTCAGTGCAAGTAAGATCTCAGCGCAAGAGTGCATGTTGTGCGGTGCGGCCACTGCCGCGTGGATGTTTGCCACGCCGACCCGCCACGTTCTGTGGCACGGCCGGCACGCTATGCATGCACGCGCCGCCGCACCACGTTGGAGCCCGGTGCGGCTAATAACTATCCAGATCGACTGTACAGTGCGGTCGCGCCGCAGCACGTGGTGGCGCGGCCCGGCAGACATGTCCCGGCACAACAGCGCATATGGTGCGCCGAGAGCTTACCGTATTTCTCCGTGTAAACCGCCCGGGTGTTATACAAAACCAAGGCACTTTTCAGCAACCTTTTTTTGAAACTTGTATAACGCCCGGGCGTTAATTCATTTGGAGGGGGCGTTATGCATGGCAACTTTTTGCTAAAAAATTACATAATTTCCGTTCGTTCCCAGCGTGCAGCGAATTCAATGCAAAAACGTGCATAATACGGAATAACAATGCCTGTTGAAAGACACAACATTCACCCAGTTCAAACCAAGTGGACGTTTCATTACCGTCCAGCTTGATTTGTCATGTTACATTTCAACTTGGCTAACGTTTTTTGAAATCAAGTATAGCGCGCCCCGGGGTCGCTATAAAGCTGTATAACGCCCCGGGCGTTGTGCACGGCGGGGCGGTTTACACGGAGAAATACGGTACTTGCGCGCTGAGTTTACTTGCACCCAGAGTTTCCCCCGGTGCGGCAACGCGTCGGTGCAATTGACGATTTTAAACAGTGCCGCGGAAGTTTTTTTCGGAACTTTTTTTCAAACACAGGTTCAAAACCTCCAACTTTTTTTCGAAAAACAGGCAATACGCGCCCAGTCAAGTGACCGGGGCCATAAACAAACGGCAGGTGAGGGCTGAGCGGTGGGATGGCAAGGCGAAATTCCATTCGACCGGCGCCGCAAACTCCGCCCACGCGGATGACGAAGCTCAGAGGATAGAGCGATTTGGGCAAATGATTGAGACTGAGTGAACTGTGTTACCTGTTTGGCCCCACGCACACTAGTTGACATCGCAAATTCATGTCAACTGAATATCATGATGACAAATTTTTAACATCATACTTGCAGCAGGGGTCTCCTTGGGGGGGGGGGGCTGCCCCCCCCCAAATCGGCCAGCTATCTATCTATCCCGGAGGCCGCTCAGCTATCTATCTATCCCGAGGCAAAATTTTTGGATACTACCCCCAAAGACCCCCCCCCCCCCAAATCGCTCAGCTATCTATCTATCTGGAGTGGTTTTTGAGAAATTTTGCCCCAATTTTCGCTCAAAATCACCAATTTTCGCACCTTTTTATAGTTTTTCACCTTCAAAATCGTGCTTTCCGGCTATATACATGGTTATATACCCATTTTTAGCCATTTTATACCTACTTTGGCTACTTTTAACTTCTTAACCTTGAAAAAGCCTATATATTGTGCCCCCGCCAGCCCCCCCCCAAGCCCCCCCCCAGAAAATTTTTTCAGCTATCTACCCCTCCGGAGGAGCGATTTGCTATCTATCCAGCCCCCGCGAGGGCCAAAATCGTGGAGACCCCTGACTTGCAGAAACATAGAAAATTGAGTATACCCTGTGAACCACAGCGTATGTGCGGAATCCTACCATAATCTGATGAATAAAATCTTGTGATAAATTTCGTATTTAATGATTCCAGAGGAAAAACGAAATATTCTGACGAAAAGCTGTATAATTTTGATTCATTATTCAGATGGATTATGGTAGGTTTCAATACGAAGTGTGATCTCTGCCGAGTTTACTACTTTTTATATAAAATTGACACTGCTCTATTACGTAGGAAGTTGAAATCACATAATAAAATCGTTTAATGTGCCGCAAGTTGAAATCACATAATAAAATCACGCCAACACGAATGCCTAACCAGAATCTTCCAATATTTTGAGTCGCCTCACAAATCAGTAGTTATCAGTAGGGTTCAAACGGGATTGACTTTTCGGGATCGTGATCGGGATTGAAGTCACGGGATCGGGATTGTTTTTTTGAGATTTCGGGATTGGGATTGGCATGTTTTCAGGGGGTCGGGATTGGGATATTGGAAAATGTTCTAGTATTAAGTTTTTCCGCTCAATTTTCATTGAAAGGGCTAAAAATACAATTACATACCAGAGAAGTGACAAAAACTTTTTGCATAAACTTTTTTGGGAAATCTGGAAAATAATTCCGGGATTGGGATTGCGGTAATGTTTTCGGGATCAGGATTGGGTTTTCAAATGTTTCACGATCATGATCGGGATTGAGTTTTCAAATGTCTCGGGATCGGGATTGGCTTTTCTGATATTTCGGGATCGGGTTTCGGAATCAGGACTGCCAAATCCCGAAATTCCTCGGGATTCGGGATCGGGATCCCGTTTGAACCCTAGTTATCGGAAATCAATTATGCGGCGAGTGAATCGCGTGCTGCAGCGCCGCCGTGGGCGCCAGCTGGTACTTGACCATGTTGGCCGAGTGAACCTGCGAGCGTTGTCCAATTGCATTACTTTTTGCGGTCGTGTTGGAAACTCTGGGGCTGTCATTCTTCTGCTATTGATTCATCATCTGCACCTAGTTAAGCACGGCAGTGCACTATTCCGCATGTAAACCCATCCCGCATGTTGACCCGGAACACATTTAGTTATACATGGCATGTTGAAAATAGGTAATACAAACACGTGACCTAGTTATTTTGAAGGTGAAAATCTATAAGAAGTAGGAAAATTTTTGTGAAAATTAGGGTAACATTGCTCAAAAGCGCTCCAGATGGCTAGATAGCTAGGCAATTTGCGGGTATGGGGGCACCGGGCGCTCCTTAGCCATTTTCTGGTGCCTATCCCAGACAGTGTAAAGTGTCAAAAGTCACGTAAAGTGTCAAATTCCCTGCAAAATAGAAAACATTTCCATGGTACTGTAAATTCTGCCAGCCTAGCCGGCTGTCATTTTTCATATTTTTGCCACCAAATTCCCCAAAAGACCGAAATTGTGGATTTCTATTGTGTCCCCATCGCACAGTTGTTTTCTATCCAATGCACCCTGAAAGATGCCGAATTTTTGTTGGATCTTCCTTGCATTCACGTTCCCCATGGTCAGGCACCGGAGCCTCCAGACCCGGTACCGGTACCGGTGCCCTTTCTCACGAGCCCAGTTCCCACCACTATCCAGTTGTCCAATTCCCCCCCCCCCCCCGCACTAACGAGCACGTCGCCGCTGCGGCTGTGCTGCGCGTAGAGCCTGGTGCCGGCGAAAGCGAGACTTCCGATGGTCGCGCTCGCGCCCGGGGGAGCCACCACCGGTGGGCAGTCCCGCGCCATGGAAAGTGTCAAGCGAAGTGTCATGTAGAGTGCCAATCAAGACAAAGAGTTTGATACTGAACTTTCATGCATGATGATTGACACTATTTTACATTTGTCATGACAATTGACACTTGTCATGCATTTACATGACACTTTACATTTGTCCTGACAATTGTCACGTTGCATGACAATTGCTACTTTACTTTACACTTGTCATCAGATGACAATTGACACATTGCATGACATTTACATGACATTTGACACTTTACAGGGTTTGGGACTGCCACCAGCGCGGGCGTCATGCACGGCACCGCCGCGGGCGTCGCCGCTGTTTCTGTACTTCCTGGCTGCTTTGGCCGCGCTGGCGACCAGCCTGTGTTTAGGATCCACTGCGTACTCGGTTTTAACCATTAAAATGTACTTAAGCTTACTCGAAAAAATACGCACTATACTATACGCAAATACTGAGTAAATATTTTTAAATTTCTTCTGGGAAAAATACAGGTTCTCACCTTAGTTAAAATACGCGTAGTTTGTGAAATACTCAAGTTAAAAAACACATCTTTGATCTCTAATTTGAAAACACTCAATTTTACGTTTTCTGTGGTGAAAAAGTATTTTACTCATACGCAGTGAAAAATTGCAACATTTTACCTAACGTAGCCTGTACACAACAGGGGTAAGTGAAAACAAAGTGCTTTACGCTTACGTTCACTTTGAAAAAACTTCAGTACTTTAAACAACTATTTACTTTCAACCACAAAGATTCAAACCTCGTTCCCAGCCCAGACCCCCTAGGCAATCTCGCTCTTTCTATCTAAACCAACGTATAATAGCAACCCCCCTCCCGCTAGACCCCCAATCCTCGAAACACTGCGCACTCACAGAAGTTGAAACAAGTCACGCCGGCCGCGTGCGCCACCACGGCGAGCCCGTCGCGCACGGCGAACGCGGTGGGCGACTGCACGTAGTCGCTGATCACGTGCGCCGATATCTGCGCATGGCGCTGTTAGGGGGGTTTAGAATGGGGGGTTGGGGGTTAACCCCTCCCCCTCGTATTGCCCAGCTATCTATCTATCTGGAGCTATTTTCTTCACCTTCAAAGTCATTAGTTTGTTTGCCTTGTTGGCTTATTTTCAACTATTCATCTGTTTTTATACCAATTTTCAGCAATAACTCTCATATTTTAAAGCGGCGTTTACACTGACACGTGTGACGACAAAAACTTTTTGGGCTTTCAACTTTCTTTATGTCACGAAAATTAAATAATTGTTGTGTCAGACACCTAGATCTCGATCACCCTTTCTGCCTAGGACAAACATAAATTTTTATATATGACGTTATCATACACAATAAAACGAAACAAAATTTTTGTCGTCACAGGTTGTCGGTTCGAGTTGTTCCCGGGAGCCTCGTTAACGAGGCTCCCGGGAACAACTCGAACCGACAACTTGTGACGACAAATTTTCTTGTTTGTTTTATTGTGTATGATCACGTCATATATAAAAATTTATGTTTGTCCTAGGCAAAAAGAGTGATCGAGATCTAGGTATCTGACACAACAAATATTCAATTTTCGTCACATAACGAAAGTTAAAAGCCCAAAAAAATTTTGTCGTCACACGTGCCAGTGTAAACGCAGCTTTAGCGATTTTTCCTTAAGCTGCGTTTACACTGCGACTTGTGCCGACAATTCGAAAATTGAAAAAGTTCCATAATTTTTGAAATAAAGTTCCATATTTGCAAGAAAATGCAGTGAAGTATACTCACTAGTTCATTGCACACACATGCCAATTTGCAGAGAAATCGTCCATGTCGTTCCAGAGTTAGAAGCATTTGAAAAATATTTCGCTTGTCGGTTCGCTTTTTTGGATCGAAAACCAAAATATTTTTCAAATGCTTATAACTCTGGAACGACATGACTATTTATCTGCAAATTGGCATGTGAGTGCACTTAACTAGTGAGTATGCTTCACTGCATTTTCTTGCATATATGGAACTTTATTCCACAATTATGGAACTTTTTCACTTTTTAAAATTGTTGGCACAAGTCGCAGTGTAAACGCCGCGTTATATTCTTCCTTCTACACCTTGAAAAAGCCTATATATCGAACCCCCGCACCCCCCACAAAAAGATTTTCAGATTTCTATCCGTCTGAAAAAGCTATTTGCTATCGATCCAACCCCCCCCCCCCCTCCGAGGGTCAAAATTCTAGATACCCCGGCGTGGTCGGCATCGATGCTCAACACGAAGCCGCTGCGCAAACGACCTACCTACCTGTTTTTCATTTTTGCACCACACCGCGATGGCGCATGCGCCAGCGAGCCCGGCTGACGTCGACTGGGCGCCACCGCCAACGGCCGCCTGGGGGCAGTCCCAGACCCTGGAAAATGTCAAGTAAAATGCCAAGTGTCAAAAGTCATGTAAAATTCCTTGGGTACATTTATGTACATGTAATGTAAAATGTTAATGGGTACATGTAAAATGCAGACAAACATTACTTTGACAGTTTGTGACAATTGCCATTTTACCAGACATTTTTCATGACTTTTGACACATTGCATGACATTTTACAGGCATGTTACTTGACTTTTGACGCTTTGCATGACATTTGCCATTTTCCAGGGCATTTTACATGAACACGATGTTTGATACTTTGCATCACATTTGCAATTTTACAAACATTTTGCACTTTCCATGACTTAAGTTTACACACTTTGCATAACATTTGCTATTTTTGAGGGCTTTTTCCATGACATTTGACACTTTGCATGCCAATTGCCATTTTCCAGGGTCCGGGAGTGGCACCAGGCTGGTGAGCAGCGTGTGCAGGCTGCCCGTGCTGCTGGTCTTGTTGTCGGCGCCGGGTGCCGCTGTGCTCTGACCCTATGGGCAGTCCCAGACCCTGTAAAGTGTAAAGTAAAGTGTGAAATGTCATGAAAAATGTCAATTAAATAAAAAATATTTTATCATTGAACTTTGCATGACAATTGACACTTTACAATTTGCAAAACAATTGGCACTTTACTTTACACTTGTCACGGTCTGGGACTGGCACCTGGTGCACGAGTACGTACACGGCGCGCTTGTCCGACGCCATGCTCAGCGCGTTGTCGCTGTGCACCGTCGCCTCGCCTGTTCGGTGCAATTTGGAGTGTTGAAGGTTGTGAACATACTTTGTTTCACCCATCTGAAATACGTTTTCTGTCCTTGGACTCTTAAAAAGTAGGTGTAAATTAACTAGTGATGGAAAAGCGCCATGCCTTGCTACCTTGCTAGAAAAGTTACCTTGCTGTGGCGCCATTGGCGCTTGGCATCGTTCCCATGATAAGCGGCATGGCGCTTTTGGCGCTTAGGGATATTTTTGCCCGGCACCAGGAATAAAATGCCTGGCGCTGACGTTAGCGCCAGAACACAAAGCGCCATGGCGCTTTTGTCGCTCGGCGCCATTTTGCTGTGGCGCCATTGGCGCTTGGCGCTTAGGGTCGGAAAAACGCCATGGCGCTTTTGGAGCTTGGCGCCGAAGTCCTGGCGCTTTTTTACATCGCTATGCGGGGTACATTAGATCGGATACTTTTCCACCCGCCGTCAATTCTCTTTCAGGAATAGAACTTCTCGGCGTAGAAGAATTTTTACAATATTTGTTCAGACACCATCGTCGCAAAATACAGCGATTGTCCGGTTAATAAATTTAGACATAAAGCAAACATTCAAGATTGCTATCGGGCTGGCATGCGCTGCGCAAGCTAATTCAAATATCTGCTGATTTACGCATTTGCATCTGCGTAAATGTAGGCATATGAAGACTGATTTATGTGCCGATGTAGAGCCTATGTTGTTGGGCATAGAACTGGTATTTTCGTAACTTATTTAAATTACCTTCATCACTTTGTAAAATGAAATTTACGTTTTACACTTTACATTTGACATTCTGCATGCAGAGTTTTTGAAAGAACTGTACTTTTTGGGAGAAATTTCATTTGCACATTGTATTTAAATTGATTTACACACGTTCTTTTGCTGAGACCATAATCAGGGTTGGCAAAATCTCAGAAAAAAAATAAAATGGAAAATTGAAGGGAAAAAATACAATTTATACATATTGATAATTTTATTCAATTATACTACACTTTTAGTGAAAACAATTTTCCTGCATTTGTAGTAAAAACAATTTCACTACAATTTTAGTAAAAACAATTTGACTCAAACCAATTCTGATCACGAACTAAAATAAAAATAAAATAAAAATAAAATGGAAAATTGAAGAATAAAATAAAATGGGAAATTGAAGAACAAAATAAAAAATAAAAAATTTTTATACAATTTTACTACAATTTAAGTAAAACGAATTTTACTAATACCAACCCTGACCATGATACCCTAGAAAGCATGTCTACTTTCTGTGGATGGTCATGTTGCCATTTATTTGGACAACGAGCATGTGCATAAATGCGAAAACAAACCGAGCCGGCTGAGACCCATATAAAATGTGACATTTCACATTTCAAATCAAAACTGAAATTATCAAATTAACCCAATCTCTCACCAAACCCCAACAAATTTTCAACCGTCGAAAATGAAATTCGCCGCGGTGGCCATTCTCTTTCTGGCAATTTGCCAAGCCACTCGGGAAACAATGGCCGCTTGCGATAGCAACGCTGCTGAGTGCGTGAAAGAAAACTATAACGAATGCGTAAAGAAATTCAGCCACGCTGATTGCGTTAAGAAGCCGCAGTTTCTACGCTTTGGCAGGAAGTTTTTGAGACAATTGAAATGATTTTTGAAACTCAAAAATGATGCTTTTTGGATATTTTACGCGTTTTGTTGTGCGCGCTTGTAAATATTTGACTTTCGTGTGATACTTTACGGAAGGTGAATATTGTTTTTCCGGTATTAAATTTTCTGCTCAGAGCATGTAAACTAAACCTCAATAAACTTGAAAAAATGAAATGAACTCAAATATTTACCTACTATAAAAATATTCGTCAACGATGCAAAAAAAGTAATTTTACGTAACGCAGAAGACAGAATGGCATGAATCTTTTTATCCACACACAGCTTGCCCTATGGGTAGTGATGTAAAAGCGCCATGGCGCTGGCGCCTGGCGCTAGCGCCAAAGCAAAAAGCACTTTGGCGCTTGGCGCTATTTTCCCGTGGCGCCATTGGCGCTTGGCGCCATGCCCATGGAAAGCGCCATGGCGCTTGGCGCTATTTTTGACCGGCGCCAGGAACAAAATGCCTGGCGCTAGCGCCAAAGCAAAAAGCGCCATGGCGCTTCTGGCGCTTGGCGCCATTTTGCTCTGGCGCCATTGGCGCTTGGCGCTAAGGGTTGGAAAAGCTCCATGGCGCGCTTGGCGCCAAAGTTCTGGCGCTTTTCACATCACTACCTATGGGGCCATTTTCATGCCATTGATATGGCACCGTTCCGGGAATAGCGCCAAAACACTTGACGCCACTTGACTTCAATGGGTGAATCCACTCTGACATGTTGTGTACTTAAACATGTTGTGGAATCTGACATGCCAAAAAGTGAAAGTAACATGCAGGGCAGGGCACACTCGAAAAAGTGCACCGCACCCCACCAGCACCGGTGCTGGTGCCGTTTGGTGCCCAGCACCGGGGCACCGGTGCCCCGATGCATTTCCATCACTAGTACTCATGCGCGTGGCGATATTTTCCCTGACAAATCCGTCGAATGGAGAGACATTTTTGAACCACACCATTTCCAACCGCCTTACCTTTGCTTTTCATAAGAGCCGACAGTCCAAACATATTCCTGGAGGCAGTCCCAGACCCTGTAAAAGATCCTGTAAAATGTATAAGACTATGTAAAATGTCATGTGTCATGTAAAAGACCATGTAAAATGTCATGTGTCATGTAAAAGACCCTGTAAAATGTCATGTGTCATGTAAAAGACCCTGTAAAATGTCATGTGTCCTGTAAAAGACACTGTTAAGTGGCAAATGTCATGTAAAGGACAGTAAAGTATCCAATTCTTATTCGATAATATCCAAATATAATGTTTAAATGTAAGATTTGGATACAAAATATAATATTTCATATACAGAAACTACAGTGTCTTTTACATGACACCTGACATTTTACAGGCTTTTTTACATTTCACAGTGTTTTTACACTTTACAGTGTCTTTTACATTTTACAGGCTCTTTCACAGCGTCCGGGACTGGCACCTGGCCACATTGTAGCACTTGATCTTGTTGTTTGTCGAGTCGATCAGATACAGGTCGTCGTAGGTGGCCGCCTTGTCCTGCGAAATGTGCGTCAGTCTGAGCTTGTTGAAGTTCTTCACGTTCTTGATCAGCTTGCACGTGTCCGAGTGGTACGCCTGTAATACGGTGCTGCGAGCGGCGTTTTTTGAGTCGGACTTTGGCACGCTGCCAGCCGCCTGCGGGGTTGGGTTCGGTGGCTGGACGACGCTTGCACTGTTTTGGGCTCACGCACACTAGTTGAAAAAAGTATTTAAATTTTTAAGTGTTTTTTCTAAAATTAATTTTCGAATTTTTTCCTAAATTTATTTTCGAATTTCGAATTTAATTTTCGAATTTTCGAATCTTTTTTGGTAATTTTCGAATTTTTTTAGAAAAATATTGAATTTGAAGCTTAAAACACAGTATTTGGACTGTTTTCATGTTTGGAGCCCCTTTTAACCTTAATTTCTTTGTAAATGAAGCATGACATGACAGTTTCACTTCACTTTAACATGACAAATGGTAGAAACAGTGATGCATTACCCCCCGGGGAGTTTATTTTTTCAGAGTGGAAATTTTGAGGGGGATTAAACGAGGGGGGTTAATAAATTCAAAGTGCCCATTTTGAGGGGGGGGGGGTATTTCGAGAGGGGGTATTTCGAGGAAATACGGTATGTGGATCAGATTGCACCATTTTCGCTGGGGCTGAATGTATTCCAAAAAAACGTTTGTGTGACTGCCCCTCGAAAGACCTGCGAGCGATTTTTTGAACTGGCATCTGTATCAGCGGAAGTAGTTCGACGCGGTTCTTTCTAATTGTTTGGGCGGCTCTGTGCAGTGTGCACTCCTAAACGGATTTGATGGGGTCCACCGCTGCGCCACGGACGCCACTTCAATGTTTTTTAATGTTTTTTTTCATTACATGAGATTTTTTCAAGCCCAGCGCATATCAAGTGTCGCTTTATTTAGCACGCTGAACTTAAGACTGTGTTTTGTCGTTTTGAATTACCTGAAAAATTCGAAAACTATTTTTGAATTTTCGAATTTTTTAAAAAATAAATCGATTTTTAAGTGTTTTTTCCAGGGGTGAAATAAAAATTCGAAAATTATGAAAAAATTCGAAAATATTTTCGAATTTTCGAATATTTTTTTGCCATCGTTACCTACCATCAATTAATGAATAGAACCTTGCGAAAAATTTAGTAATTAATTATTCCATATTAAAACTAAATGTTATGGTAGAAAACTGTATAATTGTTGGTTCATTATAAAGATGGTTTAAGGTTTCCATACAAGGTAAGTGTTATGTCCGCCGAGTGGAGCTACCTAATTTTACATCCTGACACTTAAATTTCGCTGTTTCTGTCGAGCGTGATGCTCAAAAAAATTTGTGTTATAAAGTTGACATTCAGTTGACTTGACACCAATTTGCAATGTCAACTAGTCTGTGTTGGCCCATTATCTCTGAGTGTCAAAAAACATTCGACCCACTTGTACGCCACCGACGAATACTGTGAGCACGAAAATGCGCTTGTTGGCGCTGTCCAAACACATGTCCACGATGATTGGGATGGGCGGCAGCTGTCTCACCTGGGGCCACTCCCAGATCCTGTAAAATGCCATGGAAAATGTCAAGTGTCATGCAGTATCAAAAGTCATCTAAAATGTCAAATGTCATGCAAATCTCTAGACCTTGTAAAATGCCCTGGAAAATGAAAGTTTACCGTTTTCTTTACTTTTACCGGTCATTTTACATGTCGTTTGACACTTTGCATGACATTTGACATTTTACATGATGTTTGACACGTTGCATGACATTTGACAATTTCCAGGGCGTTTTACAGAGTCTGGGAGTGGCACCAGTGACAGGTCACTGTTGAACTTTGTTATGCAGCCAGATTCACCTTGGAATTACAGGGGGGTTCAGTTGTACTAAAAATAATAAGTTATATTTTGTGATAGAAACCGACCAGAAACGCTGGCGCAAAACATTGTTCCATTTGCGTCAATTTGTAATTTGCTTGGATGGTCCGCTTCGCCCAGTGGGAACAACTTGGTGCCGTCTACTATTTTCTGCGTCGGCAAAAAGCAGTCTCGCAATGAATCCAGTTGTTAGAATGTACGTATTTACATTTACTCGAAAAATACGCGTACGCGAGTACGCGGTAAATACATTTACATGTACTTAAAAAAGTAATGTACTCAATTTAACGCGAAAATGTTAAAAGTACACGCATATTGGGAAAATGTATTTTTGTTGCTAAAATTACAATTTTTTGTTGCTAAAATAAGAAAATTTTCGAGAAACCATATCATTTAATAAAAAATACTAAATAATGCCTAAAAACGATATCTATTATGTCTTCCAGTGTAAAAACCACTTTCACATGTGAAAAGTAGTAGCTTTTACATTGTCCGGATGAAAAAGTATTTTACTCGCATATGCATGAGTACGAGTAAAAAAAGTATACATTCACATATACTTTTAAAAAAGTTCAGCAATTCTAACAACTCTGATTGTGCCCACGCACACTAGTTTTCAAGCGAAATTTCGAAAACTCATAGATCAGCGTTGAACGCGTTTGAGTTTTATAGAATGAGTCATTTTTAATCTCCGTCAACTGTAGTTGACGGCACCTTATTCTGGAGAACTCTATGCTCTATGAGCTTTCAAAAATTCGGTTGAAAACTGCGGGGATGCACATATTTCCGTGTGCAGTGGGACCGCACGCGTGCCAGCCTCACTTTTATCCCATACTTGTTTGTGATTTTGTTTGTAAAAAATGAGCAAGCCTGACCGAAAACGCGTATTTCGATGCACGTCGCTAGTGCTGCGATTACAGCTCGGGCGTAAAATTGACCGGGCGTAAAATTGAGTTTGGGCATAAAATTAATTACAGATGAATGGATAAAGATACGACATTGTTATTTCAGTCAAAGAAAGCTTATATGCAGACGTTTCTTGTGTTCAAAGCTCATGAGTTTATTTTAATCGTACCGGGAGTTACGAATTTTAGCACAATTTTTCAATAATGCGCTGTAAGTTGCGTAAAATTAGGGCGTAAAATTAACAAAATTTGCGACAAAATTCATAACTTCTGGTACAATTAAAATAAACTGCTGAGCTTTGGACACAAGCAACATGTGCATGTGCGCTTACTTTGACTGAAATTACAACGCCATATCTTTATCCATTCACCTGTAATTAATTTTACGCCCGTCAATTTTACGCCGGAGCTGTAATCGCAGCATAGTGTGCAAATGAAAATAATTGTGAGCGGTACTTACGCAGAGCGGACTTACCTAATGCAATTCAAAATATGTGCGTCCCATGTAAAAATACCTAGTGTGCGCACGCACATAGCTAATTCATTCGAAAGAACACGACGCAATAATTAAGTGCACCTCCCAGAGTAGGGGCTCCTTCTCGACCGGCCTCATTTTACTGCCGCTGCAAACAGCCGCGCCTGGGGGCTGTCCCACATCCTGTAAAAGATCCTGTAAAGTGTAAAAGACCCTGTCAAAAAGTGTCAAATGTACCTAATGAAAAAAACCCTGTAAAGTGCCATGTGTATCCAAATCTTATTACATCACATCCATATCTTATGTTTTTATATCCGAATCGTACTTTCGGACACAAGATTTGGATACAGCGACGCAAAATTTGGATACGATACAGTAAAGATTTGGATACACGTCATTTTACATGAAACCTGACACTTTACAGGGTATTTACATAGCAAATGACATTATCCAGGGTCTTTTACACTTTACAGCTTTTCACAGGGTCCGGAACTGGCACCAGCACCGACATCCGCAGCCAAACTGATGCTAGCCGCAGCGTTTTGGGGATCGCTGGTAGTCGAGCGGTAAGTTTTTGTTGTGTGTTGGCTGGTGCCCGAAGTCCCTGCTGACTGCTGGTGACTAGCTGCACTCATTTTGGGGGTTGCCACGGTGGCTGCAGATTGTGATCAAGATTGTAAACATCTCGGGATATTTATATTATTTTAAATTTAAAAAAATAAAGATATATTTACCGTATTTCCTCGAAATACCCCCCCCTCGAAATACCCCCCCCCTCGAAATACCCCCCCTCAAAATGGACACTATGAACTTATAAACCCCCCCTCGAAATACCCCCCCCCCAAATTTAGTGTATAGATAACGTAAATGACAAAGGCTGCGGTTTGTCATCCCGACAATGCAGAACACACGTTAAAAACGATGACTCTGTTATGTGAGAACAGTGTTTGTACGTCTACACACTTATAAATGTCTTTAGAGTCTTATAAATGGCGATTTTTGTTGCATTTTTCGACGTCTGCGTACGTTTCAGACGACATTTTAGTACTGGGATTTCAAAAAATTTCTGGCGAAATAATAAACACCCCCCTCGAAATACCCCCCCCCCCCTCGTTTAACCCCCCCTCAAAATTCTCACTCTGAAACAATAAACCCCCCGGGGGTATTTCGAGGAAATACGGTATATGTAGAAATGTACATATATGCAATAAAATATGTAGATATATTTATTTCTATTTTCTTCAGGATTTTCTTTTTAGTTTATTTACCTAGTTCATATTAGTTTATTTAGTTCATATCCCATTTGCCGTATTTCCTCGAATTATCCCCCTTGAATTAACCCCCTCGAAATACCCCCAGGTGTTTTCGAGCTGAGGAACCAAACCCCGCCCTCGAAATACCCCCCCCCTGGAATAAGGTACATCATGTATGCAAGGAACATGATGTATTTATTGCGACCATTTTGCATCGCAGTTGTACGTATACCTACGCTAGTTTGTGTAGCGATGTATTTACGTTTACGTCCCTGTTATGTCCCTATATACCTACCCCATTTTGTCACTTTTATTACCGGTTTGGGTTGTGTAAAAGCGTATTCTTTAGTATGACTTTCCCGAAAATTTCTGACGAAATAATAAACCCCCCTCGAATAAGCCACCCCTCCTCGAAATACCCCCCCCCCTCAAAATTTCCACTCTGAAAAAATAAACCCCCTGGGGGTATTTCGAAGATCTACGGTAGTTTATTTTTTTATTTGGAAGAAAATTAAAAAAAAATAACGTATTTATGCTTTTCAAAAAATTTTTTTATATTTTCACAAAGATTTCAGTTTATTTGATTTTTGAGAGATTTTCTGAGATTATATTCACTAATATTTTCTGAAAACCACTGTTTTTGAAACGCTACCTAATTATGATGTTGTCATATAAACATGAAAAACCCACTCGGCACATTTTTTATCATATACCGTATTTACTCGAATAATTCCCCCGGGGAATTATTTTTTCGTCAGATATTTCTGACGGGGGAACCATTCAAGGGGGGGGAATTATTCAAAGTGGGGGAATTATTATTTCCTCAAAATTTTCAAGTATGTTTCCGTCACACAACATACGTCCAATTTCCATTGGTATACTCCGGTTACTTTACACCCTGCACGCGTGGTTCCCGCTGGAAGTGTGCCAACGATGGTTAACGCGTCCGAGTTTCATAAAAAGATGACAAAATTGATTGTTGTTATTATGTTATTCATTAACATATTCACATCGATGAATTTTTTTCTTATTTTTACGGAAATCGCATGATTTAATGATCATTGGCACGCTTCCAACACGAGACATAAATCAGTGCGAGGGCAGAGTATCACGTACGCCGAGTATAGTGCACATTCCTTCGCATCCTTACACACGGAATCTGCTGCATTTGCTTTCGATGAATCAAACGAGGCACTGCTATTTTGCTTGGTTTGATTTCATCAATTGTCTTTTTAATAAATATGCATTATTTATTTTCCATCATTGTGGGGGGGAATATTCAAGTAGGTAAATTTTGTCCTCACCCGTCTAGCAGGGGGGGGGGGGGGAATTATTCGAGAGGGAAATTATTCAAGTGGGGAGAATTATTCGAGTAATTACGGTATTTAAAATATGAGAATTTCACAAAATCCATCTCAAACAAACCCGTGTCTTGTGCACAGCCATCCCCTTGCGCCGAAACATTGGCCACCATTTTCTGCTTAGAATAACCCCCCTTATTGCCGGAACCTTTCCACTTTACAGTGAGGAACCTTTCGAAGGTGCTCGAGCCTAGTGAGGTGCACTTTGGCCTACTAGGTTTAGCCTTGGTGCCGCCTTTGTTTCCGGGGGTGGCCGTTGGGTGCGGTTGATTGGCAGGTTTTTAACCTCATAGATTCTAGGTAAATCTACCGTATTTGCTCGAATAAGACCCCTGGGGATTTTTTTCAGACTTTTTTGAAGGGGGGGCTATTCAAGGGAGGATTTATTGTTTAGTCGAAGGTTTAAAACCTGTTACTATCAAATTCCACAAAGTATTCTATATTTACACAATAACATGCCATTTTTTCTAATTGGACATAACAAATTGACCATATCCTTTAAGGAACAATTGAGGCGTCTAATTCTAAAAGTCGACAAGTCCACAAAATGCGATTTCGAGTAAATCGCATTTTAAGTTTCAGATCCAATTTGTGGTCTGTGCAGCGTGTCCAATCTGGCTCTCTCATGCTTTACATTAAGTTCCATATGTTGACAATAAAGTGTCAAATTTTCAACCCCTGCTCTCAACGTTTATGTGAAAAATGGGGTGTCCATAAAATGCCATTTGGATATTTGCAAGAAATCAGCAGCAAAATCCAGTAAACAAAGGTGGACTTGTCGACTTCTTGCTGCAAACACCTTCGGACTTGTTGACTTCTTGCTTTAAACCATGTGGACTTGTCGACTTTTTGCACTTGCAAACATTTGATTTAAAAGCACCTGGAAGTTGCGCCATTTTTATGGAGTCACGCTATCGACTCCAAAATAGCGGCATTTCCATGGCATTGGCGCCATTTTTATGGAGTGGTGCTATCAACTCCAAAATAGCGCCATTTCCATGGTGTTGGTGCCATTTTTATGGAGTGGCGCTATCAACTCCAAAATAGCGCCATTTCCATGGCGTTGGCGCCATTTTTATGGAGTGGCACTATCAACTTCAAAATAGCGCCATTTCCCTGGCGTTGGCGCCATTTTTATGGAGTGGCGCTATCAACTCCAAAATAGCGCCATTTCCATGGCGTTGGCGCCATTTTTATGGAGTGGCACTATCAACTTCAAAATAGCGCCATTTCCCTGGCGTTGGCGCCATTTTTATGGAGTGGCGCTATCAACTCCAAAATAGCGCCATTTCCATGGCGTTGGCGCCATTTTTATGGAGTGGCACTATCAACTTCAAAATAGCGCCATTTCCCTGGCGTTGGCGCCATTTTTATGGAGTGGCGCTATCGACTCCAAAGTAGCGCCATTTCCATGGCGTTGGCGCCATTTTTATGGAGTGGCGCTATCAACTCCAAAATAGCGCCATTTCCATGGCGTTGGCGCCATTTTTATGGAGTGGCACTATCAACTTCAAAATAGCGCCATTTCCCTGGCGTTGGCGCCATTTTTATGGAGTGGCGCTATCAACTCCAAAATAGCGCCATTTCCATGGCGTTGGCGCCATTTTTATGGAGTGGCGCTATCAACTTCAAAATAGTGCCATTTCCCTGGCGTTGGCGCCATTTTTATGGAGTGGTGCTGTCGACTCCAAAATTTTCAAAAAAAATTTTTCAAATTTTTTTTATAAATTTTTTTCTAATTTTTTTTCTAATTTTTTTTTCAAAAGTTTTTTTTTTCAAATTTTTTTTTTGTATTTTTTTTTAATTTTTTTTTTATATTTTTCTTTTTTTCAAATTTTTTTTTCAAATTTTTCTTTATTTTGATAACTTTTTTCAAATTTTTTTCTTCAAATTTTATCTTTGAAAAAAATTTTTTTCAATTTTTTTTATAAATTTTTTTTTATAATTTTTTTTTTCAATTTTTTTTCTTCAATTTTTAAATAAAAATTTTGTTTTATTATTTTTTTTTTTCAAAATTTTTTTTTCTTTTTTATAACTTTTTTCAAAAAAAAATTTCATCAATTTTTTTCTCTCAAAATTTTCAAAAAAATTTTTAAAAATTTTTGTATCAATTTTTTTCTTCTTTTTTTTTCAAAATTTTTCAAATAATTTTTTTTCTTTTTTATTGTTTTTAAATTTTTTAAATAAAGTTTAAAGTTTTTAAGTTGCTTTTATTCTTCAGTGGAAGAAGTTGGCCCTATTATGTGAATCTTTTTCAGATTTAATTTGAGTTAGCATGCTGCCATGATTTGTTACGGACATCATTGTTCAGGGTTGTATCAAAAACTAGACTAGTTGTACTAGGATGTACTTTCCATCCCTAGATGTTACTGAGATGACACTGTTGTTCATTGTTTAATTTTGTGTGATTCTGAAAAAATATTGTTTTGTTGAAATAATTGATATGCAAAATTGATAAAACTCAATAAATATATTATGTATAAGTTGGCAGACGTATCACCCTACAAACATTTGCGTCAATCTCTCCAGTGGAGAGTGCATGACGTCATTTTTGCGTCGCCATATTCAAAGGATTGGAACGGATTGGGTCATGTATCAGAACGTAGCCCTCATCCCACTTATCAGTTGCGTATTATACGAATGAGAGTGAAAACTCAAAGTTAGCTAAAAATCGTCAAATTTGCTCTACTTTGCCAATTTCCACCTTCAAAACTTCTATTTTCATTCATATACATGGTTATATATCTAGTGTTGGCCCTATTTTATCCATATTTATAGCGGATTTTGAAATTTTGGCAGGCTGCCAAGTTCTCATACAAGACTCTTGCATTGGAACGGAGCCAAGGAAATGGAAAAATTTAAACACAAAATTTGAGAAAAAAAAATTAACAAAAAAAAATTAAAGAAAATTTGAAAAAAAAATTTGGAAAAAAATTTATAAAAAAATTTTTTTTGAAAAATAAAAAAAAATGTGAAAAATTTAAAAAAAAAAATTAAAAAAATACAAAAAAATTATAAAAAAATTATTAAAAAATTTAAAAAAAATATTTAAAAAATAAAAAAATTGAAGAAAAAATTGAAACAAAAAAAAGAAAAAAAACTTTTAAAAAAAATAAATAATAAATAAAATTAAAAAAATTTAAAAAATAAATTTATAAAAAAATTGAAAAAAAAAATTTGAAACAAAATTTTAAAAAAATATTTTGAAAAAAATTTTGAAAAAAATGTTGAAAAAAAATATTAAAATTTTTTTTGAAAAAAAGTGTAGTGCCACTCCAGAAAAATGGCGCCAATGCCATGGAAATGGCGCTATTTTGGAGTCAACAGCAACACTCCATAAAAATGGCGCCAACGCCATGGAAATGGCGCTACTTTGGAGTCAATAGTGCCACTCCATAAAAATGGTGCCAACGCCATGGAAATGGCGCTACTTTGGAGTCAATAGTGCCACTCCATAAAAATGGCACCAACACCATGGAAATGGCGCTACTTTGGAGTCAACAGCAACACTCCATAAAAATGGCGCCAATGCCATGGAAATGGCGCTACTTTGGAGTCAATAGTGCCACTCCATAAAAATGGTGCCAATGCCATGGAAATGGCGCTACTTTGGAGTCAACAGCAACACTCCATAAAAATGGCGCCAACGCCATGGAAATGGCGCTACTTTGGAGTCAATAGTGCCACTCCATAAAAATGGCGCCAACGCCATGGAAATGGCGCTATTTTGGAGTCAACAGCAACACTCCATAAAAATGGCGCCAACGCCATGGAAATGGCGCTACTTTGGAGTCAATAGTGCCACTCCATAAAAATGGCGCCAACGCCATGGAAATGGCGCTATTTTGGAGTCAACAGCAACACTCCATAAAAATGGTGCCAATGCCATGGAAATGGCGCTACTTTGGAGTCAACAGCAACACTCCATAAAAATGGCGCCAATGCCATGGAAATGGCGCTACTTTGGAGTCAATAGTGCCACTCCATAAAAATGGTGCCAACGCCATGGAAATGGCGCTACTTTGGAGTCAATAGTGCCACTCCATAAAAATGGCACCAACGCCATGGAAATGGCGCTACTTTGGAGTCAACAGCAACACTCCATAAAAATGGCGCCAATGCCATGGAAATGGCGCTACTTTGGAGTCAATAGTGCCACTCCATAAAATGGCGCCAACGCCATGGAAATGGCGCTATTTTGGAGTCAATAGTGCCACTCCATAAAAATGGTGCCAATGCCATGGAAATGGCGCTACTTTGGAGTCAACAGCAACACTCCATAAAAATGGCGCCAACGCCATGGAAATGGCGCTACTTTGGAGTCAATAGTGCCACTCCATAAAAATGGCGCCAACGCCATGGAAATGGCGCTATTTTGGAGTCAACAGCAACACTCCATAAAAATGGCGCCAACGCCATGGAAATGGCGCTATTTTGGAGTCAATAGTGCCACTCCATAAAAATGGCGCCAATGCCATGGAAATGGCGCTACTTTGGAGTCAACAGCAACACTCCATAAAAATGGCGCCAACGCCATGGAAATGGCGCTATTTTGGAGTTGATAGCGCCGCTCCATAAAAATGGCGCTAACGCCATGGAAATGGCGCTACTTTGGAGTCAACAGCAACACTCCATAAAAATGGCGCCAACGCCATGGAAATGGCGCTATTTTGGAGTCAATAGTGCCACTCCATAAAAATGGTGCCAATGCCATGGAAATGGCGCTACTTTGGAGTCAACAGCAACACTCCATAAAAATGGCGCCAACGCCATGGAAATGGCGCTATTTTGGAGTCAATAGTGCCACTCCATAAAAATGGTGCCAATGCCATGGAAATGGCGCTACTTTGGAGTCAACAGCAACACTCCATAAAAATGGCGCCAACGCCATGGAAATGGCGCTATTTTGGAGTTGATAGCGCCACTCCATAAAAATGGCGCCAACGCCATAAAAATGGCGCTACTTTGGAGTCAATAGTGCCACTCCATAAAAATGGCGCCAATGCCATGGAAATGGCGCTACTTTGGAGTCAACAGCAACACTCCATAAAAATGGCGCCAACGCCATGGAAATGGCGCTATTTTGGAGTTGATAGCGCCGCTCCATAAAAATGGCGCTAACGCCATGGAAATGGCGCTACTTTGGAGTCAACAGCAACACTCCATAAAAATGGCGCCAACGCCATGGAAATGGCGCTATTTTGGAGTCAATAGTGCCACTCCATAAAAATGGTGCCAATGCCATGGAAATGGCGCTACTTTGGAGTCAACAGCAACACTCCATAAAAATGGTGCCAATGCCATGGAAATGGCGCTATTTTGGAGTTGATAGCGCCACTCCATAAAAATGGCGCCAACGCCATAAAAATGGCGCTACTTTGGAGTCAATAGTGCCACTCCATAAAAATGGCGCCAACGCCATGGAAATGGCGCTACTTTGGAGTCAATAGTGCCACTCCATAAAAATGGCACCAACGCCATGGAAATGGCGCTACTTTGGAGTCAATAGTGCCACTCCATAAAAATGGCGCCAACGCCATGGAAATGGCACTACTTTTACAAACAATGTTAAGTAAACAAAAGTGGACTTGTCGACTTCTTGCGTTAATGAAATGGACTTGTCGACTTTTAGCTCTAATCAGGCATGGACTTGTCGACTTCTTGCCCAAAAAAATTTTATGGGCAGGGGAGTGGACTTGTCGACTTCTTGCACTTGCAAACATTTTTGTTCCCAGCTTGAAAAAATTTGCCTTATGGGCTATTTTTGTACTTGTCGACTTTTAGAAATCACTGCCCATAGCGGACTTAACACATTTCTTGCTTTTTTTGTCCCAACAAAAAAGGCTGCACAAGGTGGACTTGTCGACTTTTTGCCCAAAAACTAGGCGTACTTGTCGACTTCTTGCCCAAATTTTCTCCATTTTCCCCCAAAATGGTCAAATTTGACATGGTCGTATAGGGGAATGTGAGGTAGGAAAATTTATGGAAAATTTTGAAAAATGAGAGGGACCATCCCCAGATCATTTTCACGGGGTTAACTCAAGTTTTCCAAATTTGGACTTGTCGACTTTTAGAATTCGACGCCTCAATTATTTTTTCCTCACTCGCGTTACAGGGGGAATTATTCAAAGGTAATTATTTCTGTCCTAACTCGCGTTACAGGGGGGATTATTCAAGATGGAGAATTATTCAAGCAAATGGGCTATGTGTGTACCATCCGCCATGTCCAGGCTGCAACAAAAAAGTAAATCCGAGTCCTCAATCACAACCCCTCGCACTTATTCGCAGGCCAGCGCCACCCCCGGCGGCGGGCGCGGCCCCATCGCTGGGAATGTCATTCGTCCGCGACGAGCTGGGGGCAGTCCCGGACCCTGTAAGAGACCCTGTAAAGTGTAAAAGACCCGGTAACGTGTAAAAGACCCTGTAAAGTGTCAAATGTCATGTAAAAACCCTGTGAATTGTCTTGTGTATCCAAATATTAATGTATAGTATCCCAATCTTATGTTTTTGTATCCAAACCTTGTGTCCAAATACAAAAGCATTTGGATATAGTTACAATAAGATTAGGATACACGTGACTAGTGATGTAAAAAGTGCCAGACTTTTGGCGCCAAGCGCCAAAAGCGCCATGGCGCTTTTCTAGACCATGGCGCCAAGCGCCAATGGCGCCACGGGATGATGGCGCCAAGCGCCAATAGCGCCAGCGCCAAAAAAATTCGCTGCATAAAGTGCAGCGATGCAAATGCAGTGCTATCTATTTGTTTGTCAACTGGTTCCCATCCCAATTCAAAGCTTGCTTGACAAGTAACACTATCCATAGTAACACTATCCACTAATTTACATCGCAGCGATACATGGCATTGTTTACGGAACGAACTATGGTAATATGAACAAAATATATCCTATTTGGTTATCTAATTACGTTTTGGGTACAAAAAACTATACTTTACTACGACCCTTCATAAAAGTTCCCCTCGAACAAGCACCCCTCGAAACTCCCCTCAAAATTTGCACCCTGAAAAAATAAACCCCCTGACTGTATTTCGAGGAAATATGGAAGGTACTTCATGCCGGTACTTCATACCAGAGTTGTTCAAATACTGGTATTTTTGGAAAACGTAAACGTAAACGTAAATACCTTTTCCAAAATGAAAGTATAAATACTAAAACGTAAGGTATTTTAAAAATACCTGGGAATACGTAAAATAAAACGTAAACGTAAAAAAATTATTACCATATTTCATCTAATAGAGGGGCGCCGTTCTATTTTTCACCAACTTTTTATTGGAGACGCCGTCTGTTGGAAGCTGCCCTTCTATTTTTTCGCCAGTGTTTTTTGTCAATTTTTCATGTTCTGTCAACGTTTTCCCAAGTGTTATGTCACAAAAAATTGGTAGTATGATGATTCATAGAGTTTTTTCAACATTTGATTTTCAAATAGCACAAAATAAATCGATGAAAGCCACTAAAGAACAGCGTCCGCTGTCTTCTTTAAAAGCATTTGGCACAATTCGAGTTTGGGAAGTAATACATAATACTCTGCACTGCAGGTGGGGTCCGACTATAGAAAAATTTGAATATTGAATATACCTATTTTGAAAATAAGTGCGCGCTTGCTCGCAAAATTTTAAAAATTGTCGGAAATTTATAGTGGTAATTGCATTTTGCTGAAATTTTGTGGTCTCACAACGTTTTTTACGTTTTCTCTGGTACCCGGGTATTTCGGTTAGGAAAACGTAACAAAGCGTAATGGTATTTTATGAAAACGTAAACGTAAACGTAAGTATAAATACCCGATAAACCGGGTATTTCGGGTAAACGTAAATACGTTTTCGCAACTCTGCTTCATACCACAGCAACAATACTACTTCATTTGCAATATAATGCAACACTATGCATTTGAACGCTCGTCATCAAGCCTTGAATTGGGATGAAAACCAGTTGACATTAAATGTCGTTGAAAACTAGAGCGTGTAGGCCTATTTTTTGGTAAAGCGGCGTTTACACTGACACGTGTGACGACAAAAACTTTTTGGGCTTTCAACTTTCTTTATGTCACGAAAATTGAATAATTGTTGTGTCAGACACTTAGATCTCGATCACTCTTTGTGCCTAGGACAAACATAAATTTTTATATGTATATGACGTTATCCTACACAACATAACGAAACAAAAAATCGTTAACGAGGCTCCCGGGAACAACTCGAACCGACAACTTGTGACGACAAATTTTCTTGTTTGTTTTATTGTGTATGATCACGTCATATATAAAAATTTATGTTTGTCCTAGGCACAAAGAGTGATCGAGATCTAGTTATCTGACACAACAAATATTCGATTTTCGTCACATAACGAAAGTTGAAAGCCCAAAAAATTTTTGTCGTCACACGTGCCAGTGTAAACGCAGCTTAAAAGTTTTGAATATCCTTGCAATTGCATGGACATGGTTTACAAAATACGCAGATAGAGGGTTTGTACTTCCTGTAACACACTTACAGTAACACATTTACTTATGTAACTCATGCAGGCAGGGTCTTTTTACATAAGAAAAATAATTATTTTTCTGTACTACTTGGCGCTTTTTTGGCGCTTTATAAAACACTAGCGCCAAGCGCCAATGGCGCCACGACATCATAGCGCCAAGCGCCAAAAGCGCCATGGCGCTTTTCCGTAGCACAGCGCCAAGCGCCAATGGCGCCACAGCAAAAAGGCGCCAAGTGCCAAAAGCGCCATGGCGCTTTTTGCTTTGGCGCTAGCGCCAAGCGCCAGCGCCATGGCGCTTTTACATCACTACACGTGACATTTAAGAGTTCTTTTACATGACATTTGATACTTTCAGACTCTTTTACATGATACCTCAGATTTTACAGGGTCCTTTACACGACACACAACACTTTACATAGTCTTTACATTTGACAGGTTCTTTCACAGTGTCTGGGATTGGCACCTGGCCAGCGGCGACTGGTGCGCGCTCATGGGCGACTGGGAAGTGGCCGTGGTGGTGCCGCTGCTGTTGCTGGAGAACGACCAGGGCGTCAACTGCGGCAGACTGGTCAGGTGTGCCTGCTCGGGGTCAGCGTGCGTTGCGCTCTGATTAGGCTTCAAACGGGACCACAGTCACTGTATTTGCATGGTTTGGCAAATTTGCGGGACTGGAGTGGTCCCGGTCCCAACACCTGCCGGTCCCGGTCCTAATAGAAAAAAATTCTCGTCTCGGTCCCAGTTTGAAAAACTGGGGCCAGTTCCGCAAGTGGAAAAGTTAAGAGTTAAAAGTTAAGAGTTGAGTAAAATGACAAATGGCAAGTTAAGAGTAAAGTTAAATGATGAGTTAAGAGACAAGAGTTAATTTAAGAGTAAAGTTAAATGGCAAATGATTAGTTAAGAGATAAAAGTAAAGTTAAGAGTCAAGCAAGTGTATCCAAATCTTATTTTTCGTATCCAGATCTTATGTTTTTGTATCCAAATCTTATTTTTCGACATATGATTTGGATACAAAAAATAAGATTTGGATACGAAAAAATAGGATTTGGATACACTTGCTTGACTCTTAACTTTACTCTTATCTCTTAACTAATCATTTGTCATTTAACTTTACTCTTGTCTCTTAACTCATCATTTATCATTTAACTTTACTCTTAACTTGCCATTTGTCATTTTACTCAACTCTTATGTTTTAACTCTTAACTTGTCCACTTGCGGAACCGGCACCTGGTCCCGTTTAAATCCCACCTCTCAATTCTCATGCATTTTATTGTCGCTGAATCGAATTATTCACCCATTTTCATGGGTCGCTATTAAATGTGATAATGTTTTACGTGCTATAAAACTTTGGCTGATGTTTTTTAAACAACGGTTTCGATGTCTGCGTTTTTCAAAAACAACAACTTAAAAAAAATAATAAATTGATGAAAAAACCGGCCATCCCTAATTATGCAATTGCATGCGTTGCGCCCACCTTGTCCATGCGGTCGTACTGCTCCTGCAGATTGACGGTGTTGTGCTCGCCGGGCAGCTCCAGGTGCATGGGCAGGCAGCCGCTGCACAGGTGCGTCATGTGGCACACCACGCACACCTGCGCAGGGGGGGCGCGCATAGTCGTTAAAATGTATTTACGTTTACTCAAAAATACTCACTTTTACGTTTTCTGATGAAAAAAGTATTTTACTCATGTTTACTCACGAGCAGGGTTAACAAAATCTCAGAAAAAAATAAAAAGAAAAGAAAAAGAAAATGGAAAATTTTCAGAATAAAATAAAATAATATAAGATCGAAAATTTCAAAATAAAAATAAAAATTGTATAAAAATTCGAATTTTTGTAAAATTTTTGTAAAATTGTATAAAAATTTGTATTTTTGTAAAATTGTATAAAAATGCATATATTTTTTTGTGACATTTTTATCTTGTTGCATGTGTTTCTACCTGTTTATTGGTTGAACTAGGGGCAGCCCCAAGCCTTGTAAAGTGTAAAATGTCATGTAAAATGTCATGCAAACTGCCAATTGTCATGACAAGTGTAAAGTAAAGTGTTAATTGTCATGACAAATATAAATTAAAGAGTCATTTGTCAAGCAACTTGTATCCAAATCTTATGATTTGTATCCAAGTCTTGTTATTTTTGAATGCAAATCTTATGTGAACATTTAGGTACAAAACCCCCCAGAAGTTTTGGATACAAAACATAAGCTTTGGATACAAAAATATAAAGTTTAAATACACAATTTACACATGCATGTCATTTTTTATGACAATTGCTACTGTGCTTGACATTTGACGTGACACTTGACATTTTGCATGACAATTGACAGTTTACTTTACATTTGTCATGACAATTTACATTTGCATGACATTTTACAAATGTGCCCAGCACACTCCTGCTGAAAATGCAAACCATTGTTATCAATAATTGTAAGGTTACACATGCAGCTAGCTAACAATACCTACTGCGTGTAACTTTTGAAAAGTGATTGAAAAAATTTGACCCAGATTTTTCATGTATTGGTCTAATGATAACATTTTTCTGGCCTTTCATGCATGGTTCCAAAATTTTGTAAAATTTCTGTAAAATTTTTGTAAAGTGGTTTCATTTCATTTTATTAATGACTTTTGGGAATAAAAAAAAATGAAATAAAATGAAACAAGAATAAAATATATAAAAATACAATTTTTATACAATTTGTATACAAATAATTTTTATCAAACTAACCGTGCTCACGAGTAAAAGTACGAAAATTTTACTTTACGTTTTCTGTACTCAGGGGGTGAGTAAAAAATAAATACTTTACATTTACGTATACTTTGAAAAAAGTTTGCCACTTTTAACAACTCTGAGGACGCGTTAGTGTGTTCGTGTTGTGGGAGAGTTGTTTAAAGTACTAAAAGTTTTTTCGAAGTAAATATGTAAACGCAGAGTATTTAGTTCTTACTCATTTCCGGAGTACAGAAAAGGTAAAGTAATTTTTTACTTTTTATCATGCGTAAAAGTAAGTAAATTGTACATTTGTAAACACCTTCCCGGTCACGTCCGGCAGCCATTTTTTGATGTTACTTCTTATATCCTATCCCCAGTTCTAGAGCGCCCCAGAAGCTGAAACTTGGGGGAGATATTGGCGCAACCCCCCTCTACTTCGCATGAATTGGGGGGGTCGCCGCGACCCCCCCCCCAATTCATGCGAAGTAGAGGGGGGTTGCGACAATATCTCCCCCAACTTTCAGCCTCTGGGGCGCTCTAGAACTGGGGATAGGATATAAGAAGTAACATCAAAAAATGGCTGCCGGACGTGACCGGGAAGGTGTTTACAATAGGTACATTTACCCAGAATATGTAAACTACAAATGTAAACATTTTTCTCCTTCGTTTTTTCTACATTCTATCCAGATTTAATTTTCTTATTTTTGATATTTTACTTTATTATATTTTCTGAAAATCCCTCATTTTTGGGACGCGAAAAAATGTTCGATGATCGTATACATCAGCACCACGTACCCAGTGAGCGAACTCTGTCCTGCACTTGATGCATATTTCACTGCACAAACTGCTCACACTCGCGCTGGCGCTCGCACTGCTCAATGACTGACTAGGTGTGAATGCACTCGACAACCTGGTGCCACTCTCAGAGCGTGTAAAAGACCCTGTAAAATGTAAAATGTCAAATGTCATGCAAAGTGTCAAAAGTCATGGAAAATGCCATGGAAAATGTCAAGTGTCATGCAAAGTGTCAATAGTCATGTAAAATGCCCTGTAAAATGTTAAACGTCATGCAGAGTGTCTAAAGTCAGGGAAAATCACCTGCAAAATGTCAACTGTCAAAAATCAAGTAAAATGCCCTGGAAAGTGTTAAGTGTCACGCAAAGTGTCTGAAGTAATGTAAAATGCCCTGCGAAAATGTTAAGTGTCATGCAAAGTGTCAAAAATCATGTAAAATATCCTGCAAAATTGATAACATTACAGTGCTTATTGCAGGGCATTTTACATTTCTTTTGACACTTTGCATGACACTTGACATTGTATAGGGACTTTTAGATAGATTTTATGTGACATTTTGCAGGTCACTTTACATAGCGTTTAACAAACACTGCGTGACAATTGACATTTTACAGTTCATTTTACATGACACTTCACACTTTACATGACATTTCACATTTCCAGAGCCTTTCACAGAATCTGGCACTGGCACCAGCGCGCGCGCTCGCCGTAGGTCTGCTCCAGACTGGAAACGTTGCCCGAGTTCGCGTGCGCCGGCGGCAGCGACAACCGGTGCGTCCCCGGCGATGTGGCGTTCGTTTGTCGGTTTTGGGCCGACTGCCTCGAGCCGCCGCTGAATGGAGAGGTCGATTTGTTTTGTCGGAATAACAGTTACCGTATTTCCTCGAAATACCCCCCGGGGGGGTGATTGTTTCAGAGTGAGAATTTTGAGGGGGGTTAAACGAGGGGGGTGGGTATTTCGAGGGGGGCTTATTATTTCGCCAGAAATTTTCTGAAATTCCAGTACTAAATTGTCGTCTGTAACGTACCCAGACGTAGAAAAATGCAGCAATAACCGCTATATATAAGAGTCTATTGACTTATTTAAGTGTGTAACAATGTTCTAACGTAACAATTCATTGTTTTTAACGTGTGTTTTGCATTGCCCGAATCACAAACCGTAGTTTTGTTATGTATGTTCTCTGTACACTCAATTGGGGGGGGGGGGGGGTAACGATGGCAAAAAAAGATTCGAAAATTCGAAAACATTTTCAAATTTTCGAATTTTTTTGGAATTTTCGAATTTTTATTTCGCCCCTAGAAAAAACACTTAAAAATCAATTTATTTTTCAAAAAATTCGAAAATTCGAAAATTCGAAAATTCAAAATTCAAAAATAGTTTTCGAATTTTTTAGGGAATTCAAGGCAACAAAACACACTGTTAAGTTCAACGTGCTAAATAAATTAACAATTGATACGCCGCGCGTATGGAAAAGCGAAACGTAACAACAAAAACGTTGAAACGTCATCCACGGCTGAAGAGGCGGACTTCGACACATCCGTTTTTTCTACTGTATTTTCTCGAAATATCCCTCCTCGAAATACCCATCTCAAAATTTACACGATTAAATTATAAACCCCCCTCGAAATACCCCCCCCCCAATTTGGTGTATAGAGAACGTAATGCAGTTTGTGATCTGGGAAACACAGAACACACGTTAAAAACAATGACTGTGTTGTGTAGAACAGGATTTGTACCATCTTTGTACTTATATAAGTATATAGAGTCTTACAAAAGGCAGTTTTTGAAGCATTTTTGACATCGGTGTTACCTACAAACAACAATTGTGTACTGGGATTTTGAAAAATTTCTGGCAAAATAATACACCCCCCTTGAAATACCCACCCTCGTTTACCCCCCCCCCCCCCAGTTTCCACTCTGAAAAAATAATATGGTATTTAAAGCCATTTTTGTATTTTATGCTGATATTTTATTTGACGCCAATTTTTCAATTGTTGTTTTTATTGCCTTCGCTCTGTTGGTGAATTAAATGTATCAATGTGTGAATTAAATGAAGAAGTAGCACACTGGTTTGCGTAACTCATTCCACCATTTTTAATGCAAATTATGGTTAAAAAAGGTCATAACAACTGAGCAGAACATGAAGACAGTCCAAATTCTGTGTTTTAAGCTTAAGATTCAATATTTTTCCAAAAAGATTCGAAAATTATTTGAAAAAATTCGAAAACTAGCCAAAAAAATTCAAAAATTGCCAAAAAAGATTCAAAAATTCGAAATTTGAAAATTAAATTAGAAATTCAAAAATTATTTTGAAGAAAAATTCGAAAATTCGAAAATTCATTTCAGAAAAAACACTTAAAAATTTAAATACTTTTTTTTCGACTGTTTGCCATCGTTAGGGGGGGGGGGGGGTATTTCGGGGGGGTGGTTAGTTATTTCATAGTTTCCATTTTGAGGGGGGTATTTCGAGACGGGGGTATTTAGAGGGGGGGGGGGTATTTCGAGGAAATACGGTACTGTGAATGAGCTCTGAGCGCTGCGGCCGCAAAAAGTGCACTTCAAACATTTAGATTTCAATTTCAATTTCAAAAAGATGAATACCTATAAGTTTGGAAAAATAATGAAAAAATGACAGAAAACGAAAAGTTGAGCTGGAAACGGAAAAATGGAAACGAAAATGTGAAAAAAGGTTTGCCTGCCAGAAAATGAAAAACAAAAAGGTAAAAAAAATGAAAGAAAAACTGAAATTTGCCAGCCCAGCGAGAACTAACTTCTTGCCGCCGCCAGACGCCACTCTGTTGTCTGCACTGCGCACTCTGGGCCTGAACGAGAAACATTTCTTCAGACATACAAGGATCAGTCAGGGAAAACAAACACAATACACCAGTCAAAGTAAACCTGGCGCCAGTTCCAGACTCTGTAAAAGACCATGTAAAATACACTGTAAAGTGTAAAAGACCCTGTAAAATGTCAGGCTCTGTCATGTAAAATAAAGTGGTAAATGTCATGTAAAAACACCACGTAATGTGTCATATGTATCCATATCTTATCATATCCAAATCTTATGTTTTTGTATCCAAAAATTATGTCCAGATCCAGAACTGAGATTTGGATACAGAAACATAAGACTGGTATAGGATAAAATAATATTTGGATACACATGACAATTCACAGGGTCTCACAGGTTACATGACATTTGACACTTTACAGGTTCTCTTACATGACATTTGACACTTTACAGAGTCTTTTCAATGACGCATGACAATTTCCACGGTCTTTTACAGCGTCTTTTACAGCGTCTGTGACTGCCCCCTACCTGGTCTTGTGCTTGCCCCCCTCACTTTTCCTACTGGCCGCTGACACGTTGGCTGCTGTGCGTTTGCTCGACCCCCTGGCTGAGTGGTGACGTTTGAGCGCGCCCTCGGCTCCCATGGGCGACACGTTCGCGCTGCTGCTGCCCGTGCTGCCCCTGCGCAACGTTGATGAGTTCGTTTTGGACGTAACGTAACGTAAACGTTGCGAACGTGTGCACGTCCATGCACGAGACGCTATACATAAATATGCCATGACGGTGTGCATTTATATGGTTGGTATGATATTTCCTCGGAATACCCCGAAAATGAGGTTAATGATTTTGCCAGCAAATTTTAAGGGGGTTGATCCGAATGGGGCTTATTCGCGGGTTTTTTGTCACAATTATTCGTGAAGTATTGTGTAATAAATGTGGCCAAACAGGATATATCTACACAAACTATCTACAGCGTAAATTGGCAGCAATTAATACATCATGTACGTACACTGCATAAATGATGTACATTACTTCAGACGGGGGTATTTCGATCTGATAAAAAATGGCTAAAGCCAACAAAAAGTGGACACTGCACCTAACCATGTGTATGCTTTTGAATGCACAAAAGTAATATATCATATACCATGCCATTTTCTGATTGAGCTATCAAAAGATGTATATCAAGGGAAATGTACACAAATGCTAATAATATAGGCTATCAACACAGCAAACTGCATCACAAGAAACAATTTCATCAAACTTTTGCATGGCAGCGTGAGCTGTGTCAAAGTGCTGCAAACATTAAAGATACAAAAAGCTCACGCTGCCATGCAAAAGTTTGGTGAAATTGTTTCTTGTGATGCAGTTTGCTGTGTTGATAGCCTATATTATTAGCATTTGTGTACATTTCCCTTGATATACATCTTTTGATAGCTCAATCAGAAAATGGCATGGTATATAATGTATTACTTTTGTGCATTCAAAAGCATACACATGGTTAGGTGCAGTGTCCACTTTTTGTTGGCTTTAGCCATTTTTTATCAGATATACTTCTTTTTGAGGGCCACAGGCCCAAAAGTTTATAAGTTATTGCAAATCAAGCAAATGCCAAATGTGGCAGTGAGCAATACAATCTATAGTCAAGAAGAAGCCAAATACTAAGATTCAAAAGATTTTCAACCTGACATTTAGAACCTGAAAGTTATCACTTGACATTTATGACTTGAAACTACCCACTTGACAATAACTTGACATAAACCACTTGACATTTATGACTGAATGGCATCACTTGATATTTATGACTTGACATGAACTGCTTGCCATTTTTTCACCTGATAGTTTTCAAATGACATAAACAACTTGACAGGTATCACCTGAAAATTGTTACTTGACATATTACTTGACATTTGACATGACATTTATCACTTGACATTAAACTTGACATTTCACTTGAAATTTATCACTTGACGTTAAACTTGACATTTGACATGACATTTATCACTTGACATTAAGCTTGACATTTAACTTGACATTTGACTTGACATTTCACTTGAAATTTATTACTTGACATTTCACTTGAAATTTATCACTTGGCATTTGACTTGACATTTAAATTGAAAGTTATCACTGTATATTCACCTTGACATTTATCACTTGACATTTGACTTGACTTGACTTTAGACTTGACATTTATAACTTGAAATTTGACTTGATATTTGATCACTTGACATTAAACTTTACATTTGACTTGACATTTCTCACTTGAAATTTGACTTGACATTTATCACTTGAAATTTGACTTGACATATGACTTGATATTTGACTTGACATTTATGAGTTGATATTAAACTTGACATTTCACTTGAAATTTGTCACTTGACATTTGACTTGAAATGTGTCACTTGACATTTGACATTACATTTCACTTGAAATTTATCACTTTACATTTGACTTGACATTTGACATGACATTTATCATTTGATATTAAACTTGACATTTCAATTGAAATTTATCAGTTGACATTTGACTTGATACTTTATCACTTGATATTTTATAACTATCTATCACTTGACATTTATCAATTGACATTTCACTTGAAATTTATCACTTGACAATTATCACTTGACATTTGACTTGAAATCTACCACTTGACATTTATCACTTGATATTTGACTTGATATTTTATCACTAGACATCTATCACTTGACATTGATCACTTGACATTTGACTTGACATTTATAACTTGACATTTGACTTGACATCAACCACTAGACATTTATGACCTGATAGTAATCAGCATGCAAGGTCACATGCTCAGTATCACATGAAGCAGTAGTTCAGGCATGTTTGCGCATTTTACACAAAATAAGCTAACTTGAATAACTTTTGTAAATCTGTACCAAAATTGCCAAAAATTGGCTCATTTGAAAGCTCTAGTCATGGCACACATCAACAAATTTTTTTTATTGCCCCATTTGTATTCAAATTTTAAATTTATTGAGGTTTGAAAATTTCAAACAGATACCGTACCAAAGTGGGCGGAGCCTGTGGAAAAAAATCCCGAAAATAAGAAATGGCATCATATTCTCTTTCAAATGAGCCATCAACCATGAAAATCGGTCGTGTTTCAAGGAAGTTATTGCAGTTTGAAGATTTTCGGGAGAACAAGAACAACAACAACAACAAGAACACTACTTGAAAAAGAAAATGCGCAATAACTTCCTCCGAACTCAACCGTTGGATCTGAAAATTTGCATGGTGGTACTTTTCGACACGGGCTTTTTAATGGTGTAGTCGGTTCTGCACTAGCGCATTGCGTTCCGAAGTTATTGCGATTTTAAATTTGCGATTTCCGCATTTTGGTGTGTCTGACCATATTATGGGTGGGTCGCTTGCGCCCTCCCTCGGCAGCGAGGGATGGCGCTGGCGCGCCCACCCGATAGAGGGCGGGGGTATTTTTTCCTCTACTCGCTGCAACCATGGGGTATTCCGAGAAGGGGTCAACTCAGGGGGTATAATTCCAGGAAACACAGTAACTCCATGTCTCAACTCGGTCACAAAGCCGTCTACCTCTCCTCGCGGCACTGCCAGTCGATCATGGCGATCATGGTGAGGTTGTTGGGCAGGGTGGCGTTCAACATGTCCACGCTGTACGGCTGCCTGCCCGACGCCGAGCAGTCCAGGTGCCCGTCCAGGCACAGCGGGAACGGCGTCTTGCACACCGGGCACAGCAGCACGTCCTGGGGGGGGGGGGGGTGGGGGATGCGGTGTTTGCGATCGGGTGTTAGTTCAGGGGCCAGTTCCGCAAAATGAGAAGTGAAATGGCAAAAGCGAAGTAAAAGCGCAAAGACCAAGTGAAACGGCAAGTGAAATGGCAAAGGCGAAGTAAAAAACAAAGTAATTTCTCTTCGCTTTCGCCATACTTGCCAATTCACTTGCCGTTTCACTTGCTGTTGCACTTGGCCTTTGTGCTTTTACTTCGCCTTTGCCATTTCACTTCTCACTTCTCATTTTGCGGAACTGGCACCATGACCCTGTAAAATGCTCTGGCAAATGTCAAATGTCATGCAAAGTGTCCAAAGTCATGTAGAATATCCTGTAAAATGTGAAGTGTCATGCAAAGTGTCTAAAGTCATGTAGAATATCCTGTAAAATGTCAAATGCCATGCAAAGTGTCAGAAGGCATGTAAAATGCCCTGCAAAGTGGCAACCGAGTGTTACATGTCAAATGTATGGAAAGTATTAAAAGCATTGTAACCATTTTCCAAGACTTTTGGCACATCACATGCATGACAATTTACAGGACATTTTACACGGTCCAGGTGGCAGTCCCAAGCCCTGTAAAGTGTAAAGTAAAGTGTCAAATGTAAAGTCAAATGCAAAGTAAACTGTCAATTGTCATGCAAAATTCAGTAATAAAATCTTTTCTTTTTTGTTTTGATTGACACTTTACTTTGCATTTGACTTGACATTTGACACTTTACTTTACACTTTACAGGGTTTGGGACTGCCCCCTGGACTATCCCCCTACCCAGCCGTCACGAAAACCTTGCGCACCGACCCTGCACCCGCCGGCGTTCACGTGCTCCACGTACATGGCGTGCATGCACTGGGGGCAGTTCCAGACCCTGTAAAATGCCATGTAAAATGTAAAATGTCATGCAAAGTGTCAAAATTCACGTAAAATGCCCTGCAATCTGGCAACCGAGTTGCCATTTTGCGGGGCATTTTACATGACTTTTGACACTTTGCATGACATGTGACATTCAACATGGCATTTTACACGGTCCGGGACCGGCACCTGCAGACACAGCGTGTGCTGGCACGTGGGGAACACCTTGGGCTGGCGGAACGTGTCCATGCAGATGGGGCACTCGAGCAGGCGCGTCAGCGACGAGAGCGACTGTCCGCCCGCACAGCCCGTCCCACCCAAGTGCGGACTCGCTTGAGACATTCTTGCTACCTTGAGTTTTCGTGTGCACTTTCTATCGCTAGTCTGGCTCAGTCTCTAGACTTTTTTAATAAGCTATAGATGGTCACAAGACGCAAAATGAACATTCGTGGAATGGGAGAAACGCGCGCGACAGAAGCGTTTGTACTATCGCCGCCGGGGATTAGCGACCGAGTGCAGGAGCGCATGGAAACTTGAATTGCGTCTCGAAGTCATGCATTCCTGATTAGACTGTCGCGTGGGCCGCTGGCCCGCGGTAATGCATGGATCTGTTTGCTTACTCAGCAACCAATTTTCACCAAGTTTTATCATGTCACAATGGGCAGCAGTGTCACACTTCTGGGGAGGGGGGCAAAAAATGTACATAGGTACTATGTGATGGTAAATGATCTTTCTGCGATAACACATGACGGAAATCAACTTTTTCACTACCTGCGGGTATTTCGAGGGGGGGGGATATTATTTCCCAGCTCGCTCAGATTTGAAGGTATTTTCAGGGGGTTAATTCAAGGGGGAGGGTAGTTGGAGGAGGTATTTTTATGGTATTTATGTCCCAATGTTCAGTCTCAGTGCATAACTGCATGCGTGAACTGTTTACGCTTTTTTCAAAGCGCATTGCATTACCTTGCCGTTAGGCTTCAAACGAGATCCCTCCCAATCCCGATCTTGAATCCCGAAAAGTATCGGGTATTTGTGGTCCCAATCCCGATCCCGAAAAGTATCGGGTATTTGTGGTCCCAATCCCGATCCCGAAAACTTTGTAATGACAATCCCGATTCTGAAAATTGTGTAATCGCAATTCCGATACCGAAAAAATAATAATCCCGATCCCGTTACCGGAAAAATTTGCCGACTTACCGTATATCCTCGAATAAGTCCCCCTCTCAAATAACTCCCCCCTCTCGAATAAGTCCCCCTCTTGTGAGCCTGAGTAAAAATTACTCGCCCCCCCCCTCGAATAACTCCCCCGACACTTTGATGGGTAAAAAACATTTCACAACATTTCACATTTACAAAAACCTGTGTTATTGTCAGATATTTTACGTTTTTACTAATTTTACTAGTTTCCGTTTTTTACCACAAAATACACCACTCGTCCAATCGCTGCGGCGGAGAATTGTAGTTTCCGGTCCCTTTGCGCTAAATGTGTGCGTAATTAAATAAATGGTTGTTTTAATGGTATGGGGATTTTACACGCAATTCAGGAACAACACCAGTACCCCTTGGGATCCTGGCAAGTTCCCGAGAACGGACACGGCAACTTACCAATCCCTTTTGTAATTGCAGCCGGCGTTTTACTTCAATTAGTCGTTAATAAAACTGAAATTAAGCAATTAATAAAATTAAATTAAAATTCAAAGCAGTTACTATGCTTCAGGGGGACCAAGTTGGTTTTCACGGGAACTTTATTTAGTGATAGTCAGAGTCAAATCACAATAGCACAAGTAAGTCGTAAACCTCTAGTGGGTGTAAAAAATGCAAAATCAACGCATTTTATAATCACCAAAATTCTACCATATCATAACTGCATACTAGTTTCGAGACATAACAAAATGACTGTAATTAAAAATTGTAAGGCAAAAATTTTAATCACTGGAGAACGGGCAGTATAAAATATAAGGTGCAAGAAAATAGGTAAGTGCCGGAAAATGACAAAACGCAGCTCAAAAAATAAACTAATGAATGAAACGTAAATGTAATTACGTAGTTCAAATATAATTAAACTATCTCAGCGGTAAGTGTCATAAACTGGGCCTTTATTCAACTGTTACGGTACAATTTAGAACAGGTGGTGTGACACTATGTTATCACCTCGCGCCGTTCTAGGTAAATTTTTTATGGCGCGCCCGACCAAGGCCACTGAAAGAAATGCTCATTGCGGGGGTCTATTCAAGGTCACTTCATTGCCGGGTAAGGGGTGGGAACTTCGGGCATGAGCACACGCTACAAAGACACTAGCACTTTTGAGTTCACCAATCACCCTAGGTGATGGGAATAATTAATTGGCACTGCTGTGCTCTTCACTTCATGCTGTGCTCTGCATGTGTCTTGTAGGCACATGTTGATAATAATTTATAGTTTTTTTTTGCCACTTTCCCGCCCATTACCTAATCCTAAATAAAATGCACCTGGTCGGGGAAATTTCCGAATGTTGTCTATCGGGGCGCTAAAGAGTGTTTAACAAAGTGCACACCTTTAACTTAGCGCGAAATTTCAAAGCCTTCCTAGCCCATTTTCAGACACTACACCTTTTTGAACAAATATGTAAACAAAATGAAAAATAAGAATAATCTGTCCAAAAGCACATTCGACAAAAATGGGAGTAATCACTCCAAACCTACTTAACTTAAATGCGGGTAGAAACAATTTTGATTAAGCAAAAGAACTTCAAAACAATTAAAAATGTGTGGGGATAATAACGTAATTAACAGAAAATTTACTAGTTAGTTTCATGGCCGCCGCAGTTTCCATTCGGGCGTACCGTCCTGGGGGCTGCAGCCTCGTTGGCGAATTGCGGTGCACAGCGAACCTCGCGTTCGCTGTGACTTCCCTGTGCACCGCGGGCCTTCATTCGGTCGCACATGGTCGTTTTTGAGTCATTGGAGTGTCTGCACAAAATTGTCGTTACGTTTTTACGCATGATTGACTAGCCATATTTCCACCTACATTATGCATGTATTATGTAATATGTATTATCTTGCAGCTAGAGTTTACTAACATTGATTTCACTGCTTGAATTGTTAATTTATTAGTCCTACAAATGATTTATATTACAAAATTTACCCCATTTGTGCAGTAAATACCGTATTTGCTTGAATAGTACCCCCCCCTTGAATAATTCCCCCCCTCGAATAATCCCCCCGTGTAAGACGAGTGAGGAAATAATTATTCCCCCCCCCCTTGAATAATCCCCCCTCAAGAGATTTGCTCAATTTATTGTGCCCAATTTGAACAAAAATGGCACGTTTTGTGTGAATAAAGCATATTTCATCAAATGTGTTGATAGAAATATGCTTGAAAACTTTGACGAAATAATAATTCCTCCCCTCGAATAATTCCCCCCCTCGAATAGTTCCCCCCTCAAAAAAGTCTGACGAAATAATAATCCCCCAGGGGGATTATTCAAGCAAATACGGTAATTCATACTTTTTACTGAAAATTCTGATGAAAAAATAACTCCCCCCACACGAATAACTCCACCTCAAATACTTCTGACAAACAAATAACTCCCCGGTGGACCTATTCGAGGATATACGGTAGTTAAATGCCATTTTTTCAGTAACAAATGTGAACGGAAACCTCAAGGTTCCGCTTTATGCCCCTTTTCTGGCATCCAGATGTGTTTTTGCACCATTTTTATGACAAATTAGAAAAACCCTTGAAATCATAACGTTTTCCTAAATCCTGATCCCGACCCTGAAAAATGCGAATCCCAGTCCCGATCCCGATCCCGAAACACCAAACCTAACCCCAATCCCGAAATCTGAAGAAAAAAAAACAGTCCCGATCCTGATCCCGATCCCGAAATGTCCATCCCGTTTGAACCTTATTTGCCATGTGCAAAATGTTGTGCGCTTTCTCGGAACCCGGGTATTTTGGTCGGAAAAGCGTAACAAAGCACACGGGTACTTATGAAAGCAAAATGGTAATGCGTAAAAATAAATACCCAAATGGGTACCCACCCGGGTATGTGCAACTCTGGTATAAAGTGTATGTGACATGAGAAATTGTTTTGATATTTTTACTTGGCGCGGTGAGGTGAGACATTTGGCAATTCAGTCAATAATACGTTTCACCGGTAGTGATGGAAAAGCGCCATGGCGCTGGCGCCTGGCGCTAGCGCCAAAGCAAAAAGCGCCATGGCGCTTTTGGCGCTTGGCGCCTTTTTGCTGTGGCGCCATTGGCGCTTGGCGCTGGGGTGAGGAAAAGCGCCATGGCGCTTTTGGCGCTTGGCGCTATGACGCCGTGGCGCCATTGGCGCTTGGCGCTCGTGTTTTAAAAAGCGCCAAAAAAGCGCCAAGAAGTACTCAAAATTCATCATTATTTTATGCAGAAAGACCTGTTAAGTATATTTTACATGAGTATTTAGATTTATGTGCTACTGTAAGTGTATTCCCGGATCAACATACCCTATTCTTGATTACTTTTTAAACAATTTCTTGTGATTGCATGGGTATTCAACATTTGTCCCATCTAATCCGAATTATGTAAGGCTTTATGTGACTATTAATCGAACTGGTAACACTCTTCACATAGGTTTTAGCTCAATAACTATACTGAGCTCGTTCCTTGCAGTTTTGTTTGAGCAGGGTCAAAGGAGGACCCTGTAAAGTGTAAAGTTGAGTAATAAACATCATCCAATATTTCATAAATACAACTTTGTTAAGTGTCATGCGAAATGTAAGAAGTTTAATCAAAAATTTTTCTTTTTTATTTTGATTGACATTTTACATCACATTAACTTCTTGACATTTGACACTTGATTTTACAGGGTGTGGAATCACTTTCTGAAGCCATTCCAACAATGGCAATCCAAAATTTGAAACCTCAAAATCCTGTGTTCAAAAGTGACTAGCAAAACTTGAAACTGCAATATCCTAGTAGAAATATCGAAAGTATTCCAAAAAAAAAATTGAAAACTTCATTTGAAAATTTGAAAATTATTTTTTGGGAACCAACAACTAAATTCCAAAAGTAATTTTTAAAAACACCTAAAAAATCTTAGCACTTTTTACAGATGGTGTGCTGTACTTAGCCCAAACACCCAGCTGCAAAAAATCATGACAACATGAACAAAAGTGACTGCAGTTGACATGTATATTGCGCCAAAAACAAATTAATAGCAGTGCATCAGCATGACCGCATATATAAGAATTTTTTTGGCGCTGGCGCTATTGGCGCTTGGCACCAATATCCTCTGGCGCCATTGGCGCTTGGCGCCGTGGTCTAAAAAAGCGCCATGGCGCTTTTGGCGCTTGGCGCCATTTTGCTCTGGCGCCATTGGCGCTTGGCGCTGGGGTTCGGAAAAGCGCCATGGCGCTTTTGGCGCTTGGCGCCAAAGTCCTGGCGCTTTTTCCATCACTATTCACCGGTGCTTATTGAAGTCCGATGTATGATGTGATGAGAATGTCAATCATGATTTCAATCCATGTCATTCTAATTTCATTCCTATTTCATCGTTTTTCACACTTTTTTCATTCTGCTGACTTGATGTCGTTCATGCGCTCTTCAAAAGTGCATTAGCAATTAATGACATTTACATTTACATTGACTTTATTCATACTGGCGAACCGAGACGACTATGCGAAGTGAATACCTAAATAGAATAGCAAGCGGTCGAAAATTAGTTATTTATTTACTGCCCTAGTTGGGGAAAAACGATGGCCAACAAAAAAACATTAGAAAATCCTTTTTTAAACTTCGTTTTTTTTTTAAAAATTCGAAAATTCACTTCAGAAATACAGCTAAAAATTTTGAGGAAGAAAAATCAGATTGTTATTTTATTCAATTGGGGTCATACAGTACCTAAATATCTAGACGATATAGGTAGATCAACTTCTCTGTTTGTTATAACTGCGGCTAAAATACACAAACTGATTATTTATTTTTATATCTTCCATTTTCAAAAGTCGATCAGCGCCACGACTTTCCATCGCAACGCACCAAAATATGCAAAATTATTCACAACCCACTACCCAGACGGTTGCAAAAACCTGAGTCACGCATGGAGCATTGAATGAAGTTACCTGAACTTTGAGCCGGCACTGTGACGCACATTTGCCCAGTTGTTAAAACGTATTTACGTTTTCTCGATAAATACGTATACTCGAGTACTGCGTAAATACGTTTACACGCCCCCCCCCCGAAAAAATACCGGTTCGCACTTACTCGCGTACTGTTTGAAAGTACGTGAGTACCGAAAACGTATTTAAACGGGGCATCAAAGCATAGTTGTTAAAACGTATTTACGTTTACTAAAAAAGTACGTATACCGTATTTACTCGAATAATTCCCCCCACTTGAATAATTCCCCCCCTCAAATAATTCCCCCCTGCTAGACGAGTGAGGAAAAAATAATTCCCCCACTTGAATAATCCCCCCCACAATAATGGAGAATGAATAATGCACAATTATTTAACAGACAATCGATGAAATCAAAGCAAGTAAAATAGCAGTGCCTCGTTTGATTCATCGAATACAAATGCAGCACATTCAGTGTGTAAGGATGCAAAGGAATGTGCACTACGAATGGAAATTGGACGTACATGTGTATGTTGTGTGACAGAAACATACTTGAAAGTTTTGAGGAAATAATAATTCCCCCACTTGAATAATTCCCCCCCTTGAATAGTTCCCCCCTCAAAAATGTCTGACGAAAAAATAATTCCCCGGGGGAATTATTCGAGTAAATACGGTACTTGAGTACTGGGTAAATATGTTTACCGTATTTCCTCGAAATACCCCCCCCCCCTCGAAATACCCCCCCTCAAAATGGGCACTATGAATTTGTGGTCCGGGAAATGCATAAAATATGTTCAGAACACTTACTGCGTTGTTACGTTAGAACATCGTTTATACCATCTACATCCTTATATAAGGCTGTAAAAACTTATAAATGGTGGTTATTGTTGCATTTTTCACGTTTTTCTCTCAAAATTTTCACTCTGAAATACTCTGAATTTTCCCCCAGGGGTTAATTCAAGGAAATGCAGTACGATTGCTTTGAAAAAAGTATCTGTACTCGCTTTTACCTTTACTTTTTGAAAGTACTCGAGTACAGAAAATGTATTTCAAATATGCTTTGTTACGGGCTTTTCAAGGCATAGATGGGGAAAATGGAAGAAAAGTGCAAAAAATAGGAAAAAATTGGCAAAAATAGCTGAAAATAGGCACATAAGACATAAACTAGTGAATTTGAAGGTTAGCATGGTCAAAAAATATAAAATATAGTGATCTTGAGTGAAAATTGGGACAAAATTCCTAAAAATACTCATGATTACATTTTCTCAGGGAAAAGTATTAGTAAAAGTAAAAAATTATTACTTTACGTTTTCTGTACTCAGGGGTGAGTAAAAAATAAATACTTTACGTTTACATATACTTTGAAAAAAGTTTGGTACTTTTGACAACTCTTCATCAAAGTGACATTTTGACATGCAGACAGCGACAAAAATAGGACGAAATACTTATGGGGAGAAACAAACATATCTTTGATGTATTCTAGAAAAAAATTGACAAAATTTCCGACTTTTACATAATCTGTGAGAAAAAAACTCACTTTTGTGGTTTCTGTGAGAAAAATACTCATTTTTACTTTTTCTGTGAGAAAAAATACTCATTTTTACGTTTTCTGTGAGAAAAATATTCAGTTTTACGTTTTCCCAGGAAAAAAAGTATTTTACTCACGTTTTACGCAGTGTAAAAGTGAAAAAAGTTTTTTGTCTGTGCTCAAGGTGAGTAAAAGACAAATACTTTACGTTTACATTTTCTTTGAAAAACGTTCATTACCTTTAACAACTCTGCACATTCGCCCAGTCTGAAAAGTCCGTGTCTAAAAAAATTGGTATTTCGATAGTCGTTTCGTCATTGTTAGCAATAAATTGCTAGCCAACTGAAAGAAATAATTACCTAAAACAAGGAATAAAATGATAGATACTACCTTCAAGGCGTCTGTGTTCCTTTTGGCCAGTTATTGGTGTTTTGTTGAAACGACCAATGTTTTAAATTGCTTCGATGTGAAATCACCGCGCTTGGTTTGCGATCGGAATAATGTCGTTGGAAAAGCAGGTGCGATAAAAGGATCGTTTTTCATCTGTGAAGTCAAAACCAATCGCGTCACGAATTTACTGTTTTTCTTCGAAATACACACTGGAGGCACTGACCCTGTAAAAGACCCTGTAAAGTGTAAAAGACCCTGTAAAATGTCATGTCTTATGTAACCCCCCCTGTAAAGTGTAAAATGTCATGTAAAGGACCCTGTATAGTGTCATGTGTATCCAAATCTCATGTTTTTGTATCCAAATCTTATGTAAAAAAGTAAGATTTTCAAACTAGTATCCAAATCTTACTTATGTCAAGAATAAGATATGAAATACAAAAACATAAGATTTGGATATGATTAAATAAGATTTGGATACACATGCCAATTTAAAGGGTCTTTTACATGACATTTGACTCTTTACAGTTTCTTTTAGATGACACATGACTTTTTACAGGGTCTTTTCCCTGGGGGAATTTCGAGAAAGGGTGTCAATTCATGTGGGGGCTAATTCGGAAGTCACGCTTCGTATATATCTAATTGTTGACGACATGTTCATTTCAGTCCACTCATTGCGGTGAACCAACATTTGGAACTTTATATAATGCTGCGATTACAGCTCAGGCGTAAAATTGACCGGGCGCAAAACTGATTTTGGGTGTAAAATAAACAAATTTGCGCCAAACTTCATAACTTCTAGTACAATTAAAATAAAGTGATGAGCTTTGGACACAAGCAACATCTGCATGTGCGCTTTCTTTGACTGAAAGTACAACGTCGTATCTTTATCCCTTCACCTGTAATTAATGTTACGCCCAAAAATCAATTTTACACCTGGTCAATTTTATGCCCGAGCTGTAATCGCAGCATAATAGGGAATGCGCTCATTGGACATGCATCAGTAGAAGGGAGTTGGAAATGAAATTTATTTAAATGCCATTTTCTTGAAATTGATAAATAAGAGGCTTATTTTTTGAAAAATATAACATATGCACATCTAATGTTCAATTTTTATCGCTCTTGATCAAGCCAAACCTCACTGCTCAGATCTAATTGCAATCAATTCCAATCTGCAAATGGCCACTGCAACTGGCTTGTGCAAGTGCCAACAATTTTTGAACAAAGGAATTTTGGAGACAAGCAAAGAATGTGCATCAATGGAGGACAAAACTATACCACATAATAATTCTGTTATCATGTTGATAGCCTTTTTTCAAAGAAAGGTAACTTCTTAGCATTGAGGTGCAATTACCAGTGTTGTTAAAATACTGGTATTTTTGGAAAGTGTAAATATAAATAGCTTTTGTCAATTTGGAGTATTTATACTTAAATGTAAGGTATTTTTGAAATTCAACCGCAACATTCATAAATGAACCTGGGAATTTATTCCATTATCAAGCAGTCAATTTGATGATTGAAAAATTGTACACACCTAGTGATGGAAAGGGGTCTTTTTTCTGGTAATAAACACTAATATTAGTTGAATTTATGTACTTTATTCTTTAAAAATTGTTAATGGAAACCCATTTTTGTACAATGATATCATTGTAAATTGTCCTGATGGTATTCCTGATAAACATTACTCCACCCCTTGAAAAACCCATTTCAATAAAATCGATAAATCTAGCACAAATAACCACCCTGGGGATTTGTTCAAGGATTCTCGTAGATTGGTTTATTTACTTC